>OV884011.1:77485721-78020721 GCA_930367205.1 Acanthosoma haemorrhoidale
AAGATTACGTTTGGCCGACCGAAGCAGTAAAATGTTACCAAGGTAAAGCTTTAGTAACAAAATTGGATCATTTATAGTTAATTATTCTAACTGCTCGCGCTTTTATAGTTTTTTTTAATAACTAAAATAATTTTATAACACATAAAGGGGGTAGAGAAAGCGTTAAAATAACGAAACAGCGACTCATTATTCAAAATATTAATTAAATAATTATGAAATGAAACTGCTAGATATTTTCAGCCTAAAATAAATACTCTGACAATTACTAAGAGCCATTACAAGAAATGACTTCTTAAAAAAAACAAAACGAAATGTAAATTTTTGGCGACTAAGAAGAACTAACTAAAATTGACCCATACTAGCGATTTCTAAGATTTCCTAACAAAAGTTTTTGATTTGTAATATCTTTGAATTAATTCTAAGCCTTTTAAATAGTTTTCGAGATAATGGTGGTGAGATCTCCTAAATTAGAGAAACAGGCCCGAATTAGGTCGTGTTTTTTTTCCTCATACTTATGCGTTGTTGTAACCCGCGCAATGCAGTAATGTGCGCTTTACATAAATAAGATAGATTATATCCCCTTCATGTTTACTTATAGACAAGCTTCGAGCTCAGTAACTACATATTTGTTATTTATCAACCACTTTTGTATTAAAGTTCTGAGGCTCGACATCGAATGGAAGACTCCAGTGTAGTATATAGTATTTCACTCCAATGGGTAAACTCGTTCCCATTTGTCTGTGCTCCTGCCAGCCCACATGTTCACTAGTGCCTAGTCTATAATTCATAAGCCAACGTCGCTTGGTATCCTCAGCAACATCGCAGTATACAATTAGTTCAACATGTATGCGACGAGCACTAAAGCTGTGGGAAACATTAGCTTTGGAATGACAATTAGCATGATTCATTAAGAATGAGAACTACAAATACATTAATAGTAAGCCAGGCAGAGGCGAGTCTTGCCTAACAGTGTTAATAAGGGAGGCGAATTAAGGTAGACCAGGCCCTTAACCTGGCAGGCCCCTAAATCGATTTTTCCTTATCCCGCTTCTTCTGAACGTTTTCTCTACTCACATAATCTAAATGTTTATTGAGTGGTTTGAAAATATAGAAGTAAAACAATGGTTTACAAATAATTATTAACAATGATGTAGAACAAGAAATAGTTAAACTGGTACTGTAAGATGTTTCCGCGGATTTCTGAGATGGAAACCATTAAAAGATTACCAACGGAAAAAAATGATTGTTTCATTATGGCGGCCCAATTTAGGTGGACATAAATAAAAACGCAACCAAAACAATCACCTGCGCATAGCTGGGCTTAACATAAATACTTCTATATAATATCTTAGTTTTTAATACGTAAAATTTTGATTCCTTGCACCCGAGGCCAATCATTATAACGCATTTAATTAGTTGAAATGCCCCCCCCCCAAAAAAAAGATTGCTTTGAATATGTCGGTCACCCATGAAATTGTCGCTCTTACCTCTCTTCGTCAAAAAAAAAAACTCTCTATTCATCTACATATATTGGGGGTGAACTAAGAGTTGATACAATAATATTTAGGCAGATTTGATGTTAATTCTCATCACCTTTCCACTACAACCAATGGTCTAGACACATAAGGCAGTATGTAGATACATGCGGAATATCTGACCCTATATGAGGAGTAATAGCATTTCGAATCCCCCAAATATTATTGCACACAGAGAGATGCCGTTAATCCATTGTCAGATCGGAGGAGGAAAGGAAAACATCTGAAAAGGAACGGATGACTGGACGCCGTTATTGTCCACGACAGTTACCTCTCCCTCAACAACGGGGCCAAGGAACCTGAAATGCTCGATCCTGGAATACCTTGAGGTCCTTCACTCAACGGCTGAGTAATCTTAACTGGATTTCATTATAGCCTGAATTTCATAATGCGCTCACACTAACTATCACAAATAATTAGTATCGCAAGTAATATCTAAATACAGTTGTCAATTATTTCATTAACATAAATGTACAACTCTACATCTCACATACCTGACGTATTATTAAATTAAAAATATAATTTTGTTTATCGTTACACTCGACATGGCATTGAAAATAATGTCGAAATCTCAAGTTTATGTTGCTAACTTTTATGATAGTGGTATCTCAGTTGTACCGTTGGTCAAAAATAAAAAAGTTCTAGACCAGGATATCTGTCAGACTGAATAAGAATCGAGAATACCTGGAAGGCCGAAAAGCAGCTGCCCGAGATATCGTAGTGGGGGCGTGCATTGTCCTGACACAATATGACCTCTACATCTGCTCCGCTATTTACACAGGAATCCCTAAAATATCCTCACTTTTCATACTTCGGTTTTACCGAGTGAAAAAGGCGCAACTTCACTCTCTTTAGCTGGTTAGAGTCAGTTGTTCTATTGAACCACCCAAGAGACTCCTTACTAATCGAGGGAAAGGCGTAGCAATCTTCAGAAGAAAATGGAAAGAAAGCTGAAACAAGGTACTGGCATGTCACTTAAAATAGTCACAAAACCACTCCCAAATACAAAAACATCAAAGCGCCTATCATCTAATCCCGGTAAGGGAAAGCATTGATAATTCTTCAATAGCTAGTGGTTAAGTTTCCGTAACCCTAAAACGTTCGCAAGAATTAGATACTATTTTATAAAAACAGAATAAATATACTGACATTGAAGAAGTTGGTAATTTTTTTTTATATTGTTCCCTAATCTTTCAGAAAAAATATAGTTGTAAAGTTTCAACAATATTTCAGTAGCAAGCTTACGAAATTAGCATCTGTAATTTTATCACTCCTCTTTTATGAATATTTTCAATATTCTTATTTCTCACTTCGAGTGGCACATCTAAAAAGTAAAATGACCTTTGTGATACTCCATCCATACTTATCCGTTCCATAAAAATAAATGTTACAATAAAGAATCAACCAATTTACTATACTATTTAAAAGCAGTCCCGATTCCATTATAATTGATAACTATTTTACCATCGGCATCCTAAGTAGTAGACATAAGAGCGAGAGAGATGTATTCATTCTTTCCCGAGGCAGACGTTCTGTCGCCTGCGAACAGACGGAATCGATACTTCTCTTGGCTCTTCTTCACAAGCTCCACATTTGTTAACTTTTTTTTTTATAAATAAATAATACAAGTAGACGACGAACTTACTGCTTCACGGTCTGGAGGTTTTGGGTTCAAATCCCTGGAGGTACAGTAAATTTTATTTCACTTCCTCCTCTATTAGAAGTGAGAGGCTACCCTGGAGGGGAGTACGTACATTTCGAAGTAAAATCCAATAGAAAATTTCTTTATAAGTAAATAAAGTACTAGATATAGATACGTGAAACAATTTCTTGGCGAAACTGAAAAATGTTTGTTTTACATTTAAATTTTTTTGGAGAGTCACCATTTGCGGGAATTTTCGTATCGGTTTGTGTATAAATAACTTAAATAACATAGTCCACAAAAACTGAGATCTTTTTATTGTATGTGTAATCTATTTATTTCCTTAAGTATATTAATAAAAAAAATATTATGGTTTCATGGATTTTCGAAAAATATCTTTGTTTGATCTTATACAGTATTTAGTTGACAAACATACATTTTATCTATTCATGAATTCCGTATTAGATAAGTCAGGACAGTAACATGAAATTAGTAAGACATTTGACAATGATTTTAAAACACAAATGGAAAAAGTGGCAATTATCGATGAGTTCTTGAAAATAGCGCCTCACAAACGTAGGTCCTTCCAAATAGTAATTACATGATCTGAGAATGGTCTAGAAGAACAGTTAAATAAAAAAAAATCATTACCTATAAACTCGAAGGATGCTAAGATTGTAGTATTATTAATCGCAATCTCATAATGTGTAATTTTCGTCTCGTTGGGGCATTGGTAACTATGACGGTCGGACACCGGGTTGGGAAAAGCCAGATGCAGACATTCGAGCCCAGAACATTCATGGGATGAAGCGGTTACATTAACATTGGATCGTTAGCGGTTACATTGGATAATGCAAGCCCCTCTCGACTTTATTACACATAGGCACATCCGTAAAATGTACGAAAACGCCGCCAATGGAAGATACACGACAAAGTCCTAATCCAGATGCTATTAGAGTGATCCCGTAAGGCAGCAAACGGCCAGGGGGCACGTTGCCTTGGTAACTGTCTGTCCGCGATCCCCTATACCTTCTTACCTCCACTGCCTTAGGGGGAAAAGAAATCCCAATAAATCTCTCGTGACTTCGCATTAAAAATAAATGCTGGATGGAACACCATATATTTATTGCTTGGGGGGGGGGGGTCAGGGTCGTTTAGAACAATTTCCTACTGACAGAGATAAAGACTTAAATTTAAGTTAATAGTGAGCCATGAAATTAGATGTGAATGGACGATTTGTTGGGTTTTGGCTTAAGTTTATGAACAAAAATACTTTTAATTTTCACCATATTTATCAAAAGATAGAGGTTTCCAAATAAAACATAAGTCTCCATCATGTCTTATGCTAAATGTTCTGTTGATAACACTACTGGACACTCCATGATTTGCTTAGTCCACAACAGACCATCCTAACATCTTTACAGTATTCACGGTATGTCCCAATGTCCAGAAATAATATGATAAAAACCCTTTAAGAAATCTGTGAATAGCAGAATATTGTGTGCGATTTACTTTAAACCGAATATTTAAATTAGAGTATTCTAAATAGGAGTATCACAAAGGTTTTTGTTTTCTCCTGAAAACCAATTTTTACTACATTAACTTTTTACATTTTTATTGGGTGTTATTTTTTTAAAACGAGAACCCTTATGTTTACAGCCCTGAGAATGTCAGTTTGTTCTCGTGATTGTAAGTCCGCTGATAGATCTGTGAAATAAAATTTAACTTTAAAGGCCTACTAACTCATGAAACATGATTAACTATCAATAAATAATAATTAATACTCGGTAAAAAAAAAAAATAGATATTCCAAATTATATGGAGCGGCGAATTAAAGATTTCCAGCTGTCTATCCTGTATATTATTTGTTGATACTTAAGTGTGTAGGAGTCTATAATTACAAAATTTCATTTAAATATCGTCCTTCAATAAATTAATGTATAATGTACACCATTATACTTTTGTACAAGGGCAGATCACAATGTGTAATACTCAGACATTGTATAAAATATAGCCAAGCTACAGGAAATATATTGACCTATTGTAAACAGATTCATTTGTAATATATATATTAAATTCTGTAATGATTTTATAACAAGAGGATATAGGAGAGGGGGAAAAAAACGTTCGAATCCCCTGGTTAGCTTAAAGGCACGGAATTAATTAATTCCTTTAGTTCAAGTGGCAGTAAAACAACCTTATGCATCGCTTGTTATATGTATCAATCACGGGTTAGTTATAACTAAATAAGTTCAACTAAACTCTAAATTGTGTGATACAGTCTGCTGCACTGAATTTTTCCATTCATATTTGCGTCAACGATAATAATGACTAAATTTATATTTTCAAGCAGTCTGTTACCTAAACCCAAACAAAAATAGAACACTTCAACGTGATATTGAGAAAGGTTTGTTTAATTAAACCGTACATTCATAAATTTGCAAATTGTGACTATAAGGTTTGCGCAAACAAACCTCGGTGAATTTCTGCGTGCAAGGTGGGCTCGAGAAGATAGTAAGTTCCAATGGACAAGCTGTAATTAATTACTGGGTCACCAATGCGGTAAAATGACAAGGCACTGTTTTTACGTTTAATAGAACACTGTAATCTAATAATAAACTCTGCAATTATAAAACTATCCAAAAAAAAAATTTAGCTACATCAATTATGAACTAAATTTTAATTATTTAATAAATATAAACAGTAGGAAATAGAAAAAACGTCAGGACGGATTCTGGGACAAGAACTCATCATGAGTTTCTTCAATATTTTATAAATTATTTTGGTGAAAACTACTACGTATTTACAACCAAATATATTTAATTTTCTTGTTAAAACACACTAGGGGATTAAAAATCAACTTATCATCAAACTAGGAAAAATAATAGCTATTGTAAAGCTTGGATCAACCGTCTATTTTTGTTGACTCTCACAACTGTAAAGTGTTGTGACATTTAACAATTGTGTAGAAGTTATGAGCTGTGACTGGGTTCGTTGTAAAGCTAAACGGATTGATAATTCACGAAGTTATTTTTATTTTCTATAGCCATGCTATTGTATTTTAACCAACAAATACATATCATGAAGATTATGAAATAATTCATATAGATTGACTCATTTTTACGGCCAATATTATATGTAGATACCGACGAAATACGATATCGCCCCACCATCCTGTTTGATAGTAGAGCTTCGGCGGTTATGGTATAATGATAAGCCTAAAATTATATATCTCTTATGATTATCGATATAACAAAAGGGAAACAAAATATAAAACTGTAATTGGTTTTGCAGGTGTAGAGCCGTTCGTGGTGTAAGGTTTCAATCGATAGGAGAGAATAGGGTGTCCAAGCGTGCTGTAGCGTAGGTTACAGATCACATGGACCAGAAAAACCTCGGTCCGATTCCCATTTGAAGGAACAAATATTATTTACCTAGAATATTACCACTCTGCAGTGTTCACCCCAAACGAGGGGGGGGGCGTTGGTGGTATTAAAAAAACAATTTATTCTGTATTTAGAGGTATGAAAGTTCCTTGCAATAATAGTAAATATAAAAGTTGACTATTACCATACTAATTATTGTAAATATAGCACAAAAAGGCAGTAGTTTTCTGGAAATAATTGATAAAACTAACTTTTAGTTGAAACGGGGGTTTAGTAAGTGTGGAGGAATTTGAAACTTAAAAGCCCTGTCACGTAAAACTGGCATGAGAGTGAAATAACAAATATTTTCTTAGTATCTTGTTAAAAAAAATGAAGTCAACGCATGACACCACACACGCATGAAACTAGAGCCCTAAGCACATAATGAAATAACAAACACATTATGACATTGAGGGTCTTTATTAATTTGGTACTCTACTCAAAATTATAGAAAGTCCATCATGTTTGGTGGGGATGGCTGTAGTTATAATGTTTTGCTTTTAAATGTAAAATTTCATGTCTTTATCTTGAATTAGGGACTCGCTAAGAAAAGAGCTGACAGGCACGCGGGTAAAAACATATGGGTTACTGATATAAAAAATCAATGAGACGATAATTATGACGGATTATCCAATTTATAAAAAAGGCTGAACCTCATTTATATGCTTCTTATTTTGGTAATCACCTAATTCGTGTTTGATTCTATTATCACCTTGACTCTTAATTGCCTAGGGCGAAGATAGAGCCTCTATTTTCAAACAGCCTGTATAAAGGTAGGTTATGAGGGCTGGGCACTTCCTAGCTGTTCTTAAACATATGATTGTGCAGATATCACTGCAAAGAAACAAAAGCTATTGTATTTAATCAACAATTGTTGCATCGACAAAGGGACAACTTGTTATTATTAGCTCATCATAATACAGTTACAAGAATAAATATTACGTAATGAGGAATCCAGAAACAATGGAGCAAACCTTGTAGACGTTTTAATTTAAATAGTTGCCGATGGGTAATTTCTAAGTGGCAAAACTTAATAATAGCTATCCAGTCTTAAAAATATTAAAAAAAATCTTTTTATTGTTTTTTTTTAATAAAAAATGACAGGCCAAATTACACACAGTATCCTATAGTTCTCTATATATTTCATACTTAAAGATAAGGTTTAATATGAAAATAGAAAAGTTAGATACAAAACAAATGTCCGTAAACTGTCAAGCATAGAGATGAATTCTAAATAACTAAGAGGTTTATGGTTTTATTTTTTCCTGCCTGGAGAAGTGCTTATTTATTAGGTTCAGTTTTTTCCCCTCTGTACTAGAAAATTATGTTAACCTTTTGATGATCCGCCCTTTAACTAGGAATTGGGAGCACATAACAAAGAGCAATGTGAAATGCCCTTTCAACTTTTTTTTTTTTTTATAATAAACATATTTATTTATAAGATATAAGACAAAGACATTGTTATCTAATTTTTAAATGTGTGAGGTGAAATGCAAGGTTTATTCAATTGAATGATATATATGAAATTTGCATTTCTAAGATATGACCTGGAAAAAAACAATTTCCATTTCACGTCAAAACACTAAGCGTTTTTTCTTTGCTATAAACTATTTATTTTTTAAAAGCCAGAAAATGAATTTTGTTATTTGTCCCTGGTTATTATTCATAGGGGGGCTTTAGTCCTAGAATATTTTTTATTACTATCTATCTAATTTAAAAAAACGCGTCTTACATAACATGTCACATATGGTAAGCAAGTCAGGATGTTAAATAATTAATTGTATACGGCCAGATTATAATTACTTTTATTGTACATATGCTATGAATAATATTATTTGTCACAATTACCGATTGCCTTATGAGCAAAGAATTTTTTTTTTTTCAAATAAACATTTTGAAATAAAATTTTCAAGACTGCGAATGGGATATTTTTACAATAACAGTTTTAAGTTAATAATATCGCGTTCGTAGGTTTTGCGTAGCACCTGTTTGGGCGTAAGTGCAAAAGTTGAGGTTCCATTTGACGTTCCAATAATGCCAAAAATGATTTTTTTAAATACCATAATTAAGGGTAATTTATTAATCAATTATAACCTTGAAACGTGTAAAACAAATCCCTCAATTTAAAGCACAAAGATTCCAATGTGAGTTAAGTAAAATGTCGTCGACCTTCGAAATGTGAGTTAACTAATTGCCTGAATGGGGCCCATCTGTGAGCTATGCAGGCTCATCGTCTGTTTCAAAACTATTGTCTCATTTTGTCCAGTCTATTATAAAGCTATGAATGAATGTATTTGTTGCGCTATCGATTTAAATTTTTAATTTGATGATTCTAACTAACTCACCCAGACAGAAAATTTAGTTTTTAAAACTTCCAAATCCGAAAACCCATTAATAAAAGTGACAGCAAGCAGGCCCTCATAAGATATGTCCGCAAACATATATTGTTAGAATAACGTCAACTTGATTAAATTTACCTTTGACTCCATTAATTTTGTTTAATCATCTTTTTATTATAGAGGTTTTGACGCGTGTTTCCTGCAGTCAATGACACCATTTGTAAATTACATTACCAGTAAAAGAAACGGGCTCAGTGATCAAGCATGAATTATTGTAAGTTCTGCTTCTGAGAAAAATTGCAAAATAATATGTACGGACAAGAAGTGGTTTAAGCCCATAGTGCCACAAGTTTGGGTATTATTAAACACAAAAATTTATCTGCTACATATTGGGGCAAGTTTGGCCGGGACTGCCTCAAATTTCGGAACCTAATCATGTCTGCAAGCTAGAGAGGAGAGCGATCGATGGCTCGAGGCGGCCTTGGCAATTGTAACGTGTTTCTATGGTTACGACTCATCGTCTATACAAAATCTGTTCGCCTGTCTGTCAGTCTCCTTTAACTTAATTCTTCCTTTTTTTAGCGTAAACAATAGATTAATAATAGGATGGGCTCCCCCTATGAGATCCCATTCTTGCAATTATTGAAAAAAGAAGATAAACTGATTAGCTTGTGTTAAGATATTTTTGTTTTTTTTCATGAAATAAGGTCAAACTAAAACGTCCGGTTCTCGGGGTGGTTGCTTTTCGAAATCGTGGCCATCGATAAGGTGGAGGATACATTTTTGTAAAATAATGATTATTTGCAGATGATTTATTACGACTCCTAGATTAAAAAAAAAACAAGTAACTCACCTTCCAAATCTAAAAGGTTACATATTTTTTTATTGCCGTAAACATTATTGTTGTAGGACTTTTGGTTACCAAGTGACATCTTATGTATGGATAGAAGATGAAAACGAGTAAGTTTGTGGCGCCTTCTACATAGAAAATATTTACATTTAAAAAAAAAAAATTATTTCAACTTTAACTAATTCATACAAAGTAGGAATAAACATACACAAAATATTAAATTAAATTGTTTAGTAATCATTTCTTTATTACCAATTTAATAAAGTATAAACAGAAAAGTACCTCTTAAGTTTGATTTAAATCAAAAGACATTGCACACATTCTAAAAGTGACAACAAATAAGTTTTAGGGACAAAACATGAGTTTTTGGGCAACAGGTTATGACATTATGACCTGATTTGACTGAAATAAGAACTTGACCTATATTCGACCCTAAGGTTTCGCTCTGAAGAATTTAAAGGGACTTATTAGTATTAAAGAGCAACAGACTCGATCTCATTATATAACAGATACTTAGGATACTATATAACAGATACTATATCATGACAGCCCTAGAAATAACTTAAAAAACTTAGTAGCACGTCCTTTGGCAATAAAAATAATAATATAAAAGAAAAATGACATAAAATAAAACATCAATAGCCAATCTCGTAGATATGATACAGCTTTAAAGACAAAATAATCTCTTAGTTATCCAATGATTTGCTCAGAATTAAGTTTTGTATATATATATATATATATATATATATATATATATATATATATATATATATATAAATTAATTATAGTAAAAGATTATCATTATTCATAAAGAGATGTTTGTTTCCAGTGTGTGATGTTATCAGTTATATTCATGGCTGCAGCTGAAGCGTTTTCTGAGAACAGTGTCTATTTAAAATCTTCAAACTATTTTACAAACAAGCTTGTAACATCAAGCACCCTGCGCTGGATAAGCTCAGAAAAAGGTTCCCACCCGGAAACAGCTGTAGTAGGAACAGTTGAGACTGTTAAAGGTGGTAAGGTTTATTAAATATCATATTGTTAAATTAAATATATACATGAGAGATTTAAGTTGTAGTATAGGTCCCACTATTATTTATAATTATTAATAATAAATAAATACACTTGAAAAAAAAAATTGTTCTCTAATGTAATTTTTTTTTAATATCTGCAGATGAAAATATCCGAAAAAATCATTCAAAAAAAATAAGTGAAGAAAATCAAGAACTTGAAGGTCTTTTTGAAAGAAATATTTACATCTGCAGGGCCAAACATCTGGGATATGGAATATGGGTACCAGGAGCTCTGAAGACAGGCAGTGGTGGATGTTTGATATCACAGCATGATAAAGTTGAAACATATGAAAAGTAATTTATATTAATATATTGTAGCTATCTACTACATAGTAAAAATTGTCACTGTCCCATTTTAATACTTTTAAGTGCCTTCAAATTCACCTTAAATTTTTCAGAGAAAACCCTTAGAGCCAATTATAATTACAGGTCATGTTCGTATTTCAACCAGATCAGTTGACACCATCATGGCCTATGGCCATAAAAACTCATTTTTTGTCACTTTTAGACTCTGTACAATAGATTTTTGCTTCAAATTGGCCTTAAGAGATCCTGTTTCATCTGTAATTTACTTACTATTTTGCTAATAAAATAATGTTTACTAAATTTCATTTATTACTTTGTGTCTATTACTGCTTCGTATGATACTTGATTTGTAACCTAGGAACTATTTCTGACCTGTGACCATACCTTGAATACAGTCAGGGGTCGACAACACCTTATATAATAATATCAATAAGTTCTTCAGCAACATGTACTGAACAAGGTTCTGAGTTCAAATTCATAGATGGAAAATTAATTTATTCCGTTCTATAAATAGAATAAGCTCTTACCAGCATAGCCCAACTTTCCTCTCTTTAACAAAGTAAAAAAAAATTAAAGTGTAGATGAGGGGTCTCATATTGTATGGTGGTTAGCCTAACTTCTTCATGATATGTGTATTTAGGATTATGATTCCTGGATTTATAATTATTTAATACAACAATGAAAAGTTAGACAAAATCTCTAATAATAATAAGTATGTTTGGTTAAATCATACAATTCTCGGTAAAATAATAATAATACAAATGTCAATAAGTATAATAATCTCAATCTCATTGTATTGGTCTGATTACATTTGTGAAATACTCCAGAAAATGTTTTCATTAGGGCTGTCTCAAGTTCTCTGAAGGTACCGAGAATATTTGAATGTTTAGAATTATTCTTCCTGCTGCCATAGCCAAAAGTGTAGATGATGGATTTGAAATAGAGGTGGGGGAGGGGGTCTCACAGTCAATTTATATAACTCTTCCAAGCAGTCTTGCCTGATATTACTGACATATAAATCAGTAATTAATGTCCCTCTTAAATGGCATTGCCCTAGGTGAATCTCTAATCTTGTGCCTTCTTATTATTGATCTTTTATTATGAAAAGATGAGCTTCATACTTTCAGAAAGCCTGTCAGGAAAAACGTGGGCTCTTTTATTAATATTACATTGCTTCACTGCATTATTGTTTAATCTGAGTTTTCTCTGGTAGATAAGGGTTTTGTTGATACACCATGTTCTCTGGTACCCAGAGGACAGAATTTTTTCCTGTAATTGGTCCTACAGAGCAGTAAAGTTTTGGTGGTTTTTAGTTTAAGTCTTAAGCATTAGCCATAGTATGGTAGGTATTGGTTGTCCCCAGTCCCCCTGAGCATAAGGAATACTCTACACCTGGTTGATGATGTGAAGTTTCAAAATCTAACTTCAGAGAATAAAGAGGTCTGAACTACATCAGCTTCCAGCACACAACACTTACCTTCAATTCTGATATGTTTTAAGCCCAAAAATAAATTGACTGGGATTTTTATCCTTGATTATCTTGTATATATAATACTTTTATGGCTATTAGTCACTTTTATTTTTACAAATTATTTAATTTGAGGTTAGTCAATGAGATACTTCCCATAAGTTTACTTTAACATTAATTAATGATTACTAATTGTAGAAATAAGTCATAGTCATGACTGAATAATCTACTCATTTTTTTCTCTAGATCTAATTCATTAAACATCTGATTAAGAATGCATAGAAAATTTCCAAAGATCATTCAGATACTGCTAATATTTTCCTACACGTCTTTTATTTATTTTTCCCTCCAAACCCTTCATTCAATATACACAAAGTGAGTTAGAGATTCCACAATAAGGAATATTTACATAAATGCACATCATGCTAATTACATTTACTGTAGCATAGCCACATTTTATATTTTATATAATGTGGTTTAAAGATTTTTTCTATGGGAGGCTGATCAGCCTACACATCCTAAAACAGATCTTTATTAGAAATCCCCTTGGTGCCTTACAGTGTCTGATATGGAGCCTGCAGAAACTTCCTATCATTATATCTCTATCCTCTACCAATCACTTCATATCTCTAACATAACTTCCATTAGATTCTTCATGAGCCTGTTCACTAGCATTCTATGGACATGACAAAACCCGTTTAAGGTTATGGTATTTATTATGTCTTAAAGGGATTCCTAATTTGCCTTCTCCTGCACTCTCGTGTTCTTCATTCTGTCCAATTTTGTTCTCCCAACTCTCTGGAGAAACTACAACTCAGCTGCCTGCATTCTAGATTCCTGCCTCTTTACTCTAGGCCGAAATTCTGCAGCTACAATAATTAACTTATAAAATTAATCAAACTAGCTTTATTTGATAACAGAACTAAATGAAAATGTTTATTTAGGTATGAAGTTTTGGAAAATGTAGAAGGAGGAGCCCGCCTAAATTGGGTTCAGTGGACTAAATTTAGTGAAGTACCAGTCGGAGCAGTGTCTGCAGGTGAAACTTATGTAGCAAGGCGGAAAGTAAAGCGAGACGCAGGAGATAAAGAAAATTTGGGAGTAGAACATTTGATTGGAAAGCTTGATGACAACAGTGGTTTCGCAAAATTAATTGCGATAAATGAGGTATAAACTTCTTCAAAAAATATCTAGTTTCTTGATTATTATAGATTATACAAAAAAAAAAATGATGAACCCAGCATTAGTAAAAATAAGATTGGTTAGATTATATATATTTTAACTTATGCTTAATAGGTTTCTCTAAAAATACACTATTGAGCATTGCATTTATATATATATATATATATATATATATATATATATATATATATATAGTAAGGGATAAAATAAGTTGATCACTTCAACTTAAAAATTATTCAGGTTGATTAATAATGGTTTTAACTAGTCAAATAATAATAATAACTTTTTATTGGAGCAAAATATTTTACATAGAAAATACACATGATACTAAAACTAAAAGCAATCCCCTAAAAATATAATGACGGCCATTAATTAAATACTAGTAAGTAGAAAAAATATTTTCTAATAATATTAAATAAGGTGTCAAATTACAAATGTCAATGATCTGATCTAATAATATGTATCATGTGTTAATGGTTTAAAGAACTATAAACACAAAAATCACGCTCACAATTTCTTTAAACCTGAAACCTTAACATCATAGCGTGATGTATCATACTTCACTTGAATTTTTTCATAGTTATTTCACTATCTGTATAGGATTAGGATACCATTAGGAAGAGAACAATCAATTTTAAGTTTTCACTGATTTTTTTTGTATTTTAGACCAGAAATTATTATTAATATATTTTTCTTTCTTTAAGAAACTTAATACTTTTTCTTACACTGTTTTATCTTCTACTTGTTTAAGTAATTTTATTTATCTTTTATCAGGAAGGCAAAGAGCAAGATTTCACTGAAGGTGAAGTATTAATAGAAACAGAACCGATCCGTTATGAACTCACAAATATTAAATTCAATACAAATATTAACAACTACAAAAAATCAGTCAAAAAACAACCTGTCGAACTAGGAACACAAACTTTGGAAAACAGACAAAACATAGCTGGGTTAGTGGATTCTGTGATTGGGTATGAGGCAAATAGTTCTGTGTACTGGGGACAAGGAAAAGCTATGCTGAAAGGTTTACCTACTGTCATAAGGGGTAATAATAATATCCTCGAAGATATCAAATGGAGTATCAGTGAAGATGAAACCCGACAAAATGTTTACAAGTTAGTAACATTACAATAAGCCTAAATATTTATGTTTATAAGTAAGTACCAACTTACTTTAGCATCATAAGTCTTATAAGTGTATAATAATTATTATTATTATTATAGGGTTGACCAGAAATAATTGCTGAGTTAGAATATAAATCCTAAACTAAAAACTCCTAGAAACTAAACTAAAAAAAACAAAAACATTTATTATAAAAAATATTTAATCAATTGAAATAGGTCCAAAAAGCATTTTAGTCATCAAATTTTTTTTCATGTAACAAACAGTCTAGGCATCTAAAAAAGTGGTAACCGAAAGGCAAGAGGTCTGGAGAGGAGGATAGATAAGCAAGAGTCTCATATCAAAGCTCCAGTAAATTTTGCAAAGTCAGGCATGAAACAAGGTCATTTAAGTCATGAGAAATATATTTTATTTAGCTTAGCGATCACCCCAACAGTTGATTGACAAACTAAAAGTTTCCCTGCAAGTTCTCGAACAGTTATGATTGGATTTTTTTTAACCAATGTTCGCAAATAGTTGTTATCAATAGAAGTAAGAACTTGTCTAATAGAAGATGAAAGATCACAACCTTCTATTCTATGTCTTCTAGGTTAAAACCTCCATCACAAAAGTATTTTGAACCAATTATTTTCTCTGGCTGCTTGGGCCCCGTTTTGAACGAATTTGAAATTGTAAAAGGAAATAAAACGAATACGATGCTTGGGCATCTTGATAAAAACTGAATTAGAGTAGAAAAAAAGCTACTTGTAGCTAACATTATTATTATTATTATATTATATGGCAAGCTAATATTATTGTTTGAAAGAGAATTAATTATTTTTGACACTCATATATTACAATAATTCATCAAACATATAAACAGTTCATAATATAGAGGAATAAACTAAAGAAAATCTGATATTCTGTATTATTTTCTGGACAACCCTATAACTGTGTTTTTTTTTGGGAGGGGGGTATGAATTAATTATGAATATTCTTCATTAACACTAGCACACAACCTTATATTTTCAGAGTTGAAATGTATTTGCACCCAGGAACAGCAGTGAATGTCACTCTTAAAGGTACTATTACAGAAACTGAGACACCTTACTCGGCAAAGCTCATTGCGATTTATCAAGATGGGGCGCATAGAGCAAGAACAATTCAGGGAATACACCAGGAAATTCAAATGTTGGATATAACACCTGAGTTCAGTGATGTATACTATACAGGTATTTTATTTTGTAATTACACAATGAAATTTTGACTATAGCTGGGTAATGGTAATCTGACCATGCTAATATTAGATTGCAGAAACAAAAAAGCAAACTAATTGACCTGAACACTATTAGAACTATATAATATTAAATAGTACAGTGGTAAAGAATGCACACACCTCAAGTGATGTGAAATGTAACTATTTCACACAAAAAAATACTACTTATTTGTCAGATCATCTCAGACACTAAAAATTTCTTTTTCAACAGATTAAAAAAATTTCAAATAAATAAAATATAACTTAAGCACTGCATTGAAACCAACTTGGAACCTATTCAACCATTAAAAATTAAAAAATTATTTTTGTGTTACCATCTAGAATGTGTCTTTAACCCTTGGAAAAATATCAGAACTTTAAATCTGAAATAGCTTCTTTGCTGGGATCTGAGAAATTTTAAAAGTTAGCGAAATAGAACCAACTTTTTCCATACTTCTTGATATTTTATTTTAACCAAAACCTAATCAGCATATTCCTGTACCTGAATGGAAGTCCATAACCTGTCCATTTGGGCCCTTGCATATTTTATTTAATAATTAATTAAAAATTGCCTTTAACCTTTTAATTTATGTGTTATAGTTTTAAATATAAAAGTAATAATGTAGTATATTCGTTTTGTCTTTATAGGAAATTTCTCATTAGTTCCAACTACCACTACTACTACCACCACAACTCTTGCACCTACAACTAAACAGATGGAAATCATAACAACTAATAGCATTTCAACAAATGAAATCAGCAACTCGAGTGATGAAAAAAAAAGAGAAAAAACAATGATGAGTGACGATAGCTCAAAGGCCAATACAACTTACAAAACGGCACAAGAAAGTAGCAGTGCATCGTTATCTAATTATGGACAAGTTGTAATGATATTATTTTCACTTATATTATGGAGGATACAAATTTAATCTGTCGCTTTTCACAATGAGATTAATTTCTACATGTTACATCCTTCGTGTAAACCTTGTTATTTCTCCTAAGCCTATAAATTGTAGTTTTAGTTGAACAAGTTAAAAAGTATCATCATAATATTATGAGAGCTCTTAACATCAAGAGATTTTTGACTAATTGTTGGTTAAAAAAATAAAAGATAGCTGATTTTATTGTGAAATAAAACCATTATTACTCTATTAAAAGAAGCAAAGCCCAATTATGCTGATAGTTTACTTAGAGCTGACTTAGTAGTAACTATATATACTGATAGACTACATTGAAAAATTGGCATGTAAGCTTACAATGTTGATAAAAATAATACTTTATGTTATATAATTGAATGTATTATAATGTATAGAAAGAAGCGAATGTAAAAATTGTTATCCCAATTGAAATGTAAAGCATCCAATTATTGGACTGATAAAATAACATTATTATATATTGTAATTCATAATAAAGGGTATGTATAAATTAGGTTAAGTTAATAGTTTAGTAAAGTTCACTTGAGATCGCTGACATTTGAAGGTGTTATGTTTAAATATTATGTGATTTATTATATTTAAATTGGCAGATGTTAAGCATCATATTATATTTTTGTAAACTTATTGTATTTTTAAGAGGTTACTTTTAATTTTATTAGGATTATAAGTCTGAGCAAACAATATGTACAGCACAATCATACATTGCAAATTAGAACTTAGATGCTAAAAGTTAATTATTTTTGTACTGTTAACAAGTTTTGTCAAATGGAATGAGTTTATGTGTGGGTTTAGCTATTGTGATTCAACTTTTATTTATTGACAGTAAAAAAAAAGTACTGTTTTTCGGTAATCATTTATTATTCATTGAGTGTATTTATTGCTTCAACCAAGAAAAGTGGCTTATTGCCTTTTTAATTCTATCCAGAAATTCAAAATATTGTTTGTTAAATCATTCCGTTAAGTTAAAATCTGTAAAATTTAGAAAGTTATCAATTAAAAAAGATGAGTACCTTCATTACAATTTTTTAATAACCTCAGTTGCACACTTATGATGGAAGTTGCAGGTCTAGGAAATCTAGTGAAGATGAGGTCATTCTAGGCTATATTTTATGTACAGCAAGATATAGACCTAATGCCTAATGACTGAATGGACCTGCACGTCAGACTGTCTGCTCAGCAAACCCTTCCAAGGAAGAAGCCAACATAATATTTTTGACTTGGGCAAAGCCAGAAATTTTCTTGTGGGGAAGGGGAAATAAGAATATTTTTTTTATCAAAAATATTTCATTTTATTTATTAAATCAGTTAGGTAATAGAAAATTCCCTTTTCCCAAAAAAAGAAAACTCTTATTGAAATTGGCTCAAACTACATAAAATTTATAATTTCTATTCTTAGCTCCCAAAACATTATGGATTATCTTTAAATTAATTTTTGCATTTTTCACTGTTGTTGCTGTGTCTTTAACCAAAGGGGAAAAAATCAGTACATCTTCTTTTTTAACTACCTCTTGTATGCTGCTAAATATGGAATAGTATTCTCGACTGCATATAAGACCGAACCATTTTAATTTACGTTCCTCTAATTCTATAATTTCTTACACAATCACCCCTTGTTTTACTTAATATTCTTCTCAGGTATCTCGTCTCGATTGCTGTGATTCTACTGAGGTGTTTTTCGAGAATCGTCCAGCTCTCAGAGGCATATAAAAACCAAGGAAGCAAAACAGTTTTAAATAACATTATTTTTGCACTGTTACTAATTTCTTGCTTCGCAATTATTATGTTGGAGATCTAGACAAACACACTTCTGGCCTTTTTCACCTAATTCATTTTCTCCTGGCCGATCATTCTGTCTCTGTTTCTACTCTTCCTAGATAGCCACAGGCATTGACCAGCTTCAAAACATCATTGCTGGCAACATGACAAGCTTCTCCCTCCCCAGGATGTTAATATTAAAAACATTTATTCCTTTTGTTTGCTATTATCATCTACAGTTATCATTCCTTTTCTTTCCAGTCATCTCTCCACTCATTTACTGCATTTTAAAACCTTTTTTGGTTATCTGCTGTAAGTACTGTAATAGTGGGCTATTATTACAGAGCTACTACCCTTTAAAATCAGTTTTGCAACCATAAACCCTTCATTGTGTGATGCATCAAAGATAACTTGAATTTTTCTTAAGCATGATCTTATTTATTTATGTATCTTTAATTTCTGTACGGTAGTAATAGACTTAAAAAGTAATGTTCGGACAGAATTCAAGGCATAATTATTGAGTGGAAAATGTTATTGACTTAAATTAAAATTTCATATTGGTTTCCAAAAGCATAGACTATCTTCTCTATAACTAATATTTAGGCGTAGAGTAAAGAATTTGATCTCTTCAATCACATTTAAAACCTTCATGAAAATACTTCTAAAGTTACAAATAAAAATTATCATTAGCTATCAAAACATAATTTTTTTCTGTATAATATTAATATATACCTTTATATTATCACTGTTAAACCCATTAATTTTATTCATTTGAATGGAAATTACTTATTTTTTTTAACGTAATAAGTTTAAAATTATTTTTGCTAATCACAAACAAATCATTGTAACTTTCTACATTTAGATAGCCTATGGTACCTTATATTTCTCCAGTGAAAGGGGATAATTACCTTTTTAACTACTTTCAGAAAACACAAAAAACAAACTTAATAATACAGATATATACATATTATGTAATATATATGTAAAATATGTTGAAGTTGTTTTTTTGTGTTAACAGCAAATTGTAAAAAAGCTACTTATCCCCTTTTACTCTACCACCACATATTTATGCACCAAGAATACCTACAAATGAAAATGTCCATACTATTTTAATTACCCATTAATTAATGACACTTGATCATGTTTTATGGAGATGGCAGTATTTTGCATGTTGTTGCAATATATAATATATGAAATGAGACCCTCGTGTAAAATTTCATTTCCCTAGGTTCACAGAACAGATATTCAGGTGTGATAGCTTAATGATTTCTGATTATTAGCCAAAGGTAACACCAAAGTTGTTGGGTCAGAGGTACACTATTGGTTTTAATTTTTCGACCATTAGGAAGAGGCCCTGAGTACATGTCTTGACCTTATCAACATTGTTTTCATTTTGTTAATAAATAATATAAAATCAGCTGGATCAATACCAACTAATAATTTATGATAATGATTTCTAGTTTTGAAATAACAAAAGAAACCCGAGAAAAAGTAGAGGTAAGATATCAAATAATTTTTATTTTATACCACTATGAAGCATATTACTTTAATAAATGTTCATTAAAATGAAGTGAGTCTCTACTTTCTTTCCCAGATAACTTTAACATTCACTGTATATTTTGTTTTATAAATTCCAAATGTGTGCAATCCCTGTACCTACTTATTTACTAAAATTACTTTTTTATTTCAAAATTTATTACCGCAGAATGCATCTTAATTTTTTGACAGTTTAACCAAGGCAAAATGTATTTTAAAAAATAGCAATGTTAAGCTGATAAATTAATCATTAATGACAGTTACCATTATTTAATTTAGTTTTAAAGAATTCAATTTCAGTGTTAATTAAAGATGAATGTAAAGAAACTCCTACATGAATGAACCATAATTTGAGACAATAATTTAAAATTAAGCATGCAACATAAAGGTATATAATTACTCACCCATGACTCCTAACTGTTGTGGAGTGAGCTGAGCTAAATCAGCAGGCAAACCAGCAGCTGAAAGCTTCTCCGAAAATGTTGAAGACATTACTGATGGCTGCCTCTGCAACGTACTCAATGGGCTGCCCCCTCGACAACCATCTATGAAATAGCCAAAACCATTAATTTGTTTTCCAATAATATTATACTCTACAATAGAAATTTTTTGTTTCATTTTTAATACTTTTAATCTGTTGTGAAAATGTGGAGCTCTACTCTTATTACTTCCAAGCACACAATTTCAACTTTAATCATTAGACAGTCAATATCAAACTGTAAAAGGGGGCAATCCAAAAAATTTATTTTTGAACTTGAAATGAATACTATAATTTTAAAATAAGGACCCAAGATTACATATAAACCATTTCCATCAATGGATATAGTAAATATTAATAGTTGGAAGTTGAACGAACGGTTAATCATGTTCAGTGATAGCTAATCCTCGTTTTTCTAGACAGAAATATGTAAACATACCCAACAATTAAATTATTTACAAAAGAACTATTAATTTTTTTTTTATTGAACACAAAAACGTTTTTACAGGAGTCATTACACAAATATTATAAAAAGTAATATTAAATTTAAGACCTGGAATAATTTTTATTTCAAGGCTTCCTCCAGTAATTCAACTTACCAAGAGTTGGAGTTAAATGAATAATGCATGTACATATTCTTATATCTATTATGTACTTATTCTGATATTGTTATGTAACCCAACCTCCTTCGAATGCATCAGCGCATCGCAGTAAGAGGAGAATTTGTTAAATTGAACTTTGTAATTGCAAATTGTTAAAAATTTTACTAATAAAGGGGTTTAGAAAAACATATAAGATCAACTATATGTATATTTTTTTTTTTGCTCTCAAATTTATCTGTTTATTTAATGAAAATTTTATATTTTATTTTAAACTTTTTTTATCAATAAACTATTTTTTTTTTAACTTAGTAAATTATTGAGAACTATTGTTCAAAGAAAAAAAATTAGTAAGATGGTCAGGATTACAACCTGGGACCTTGGAGATGGTAGTTCATCATAGCAATTACATTTTTATGTTTTTTTTTCTCTGAGCAATAATTATTAACATTGTTATATGGAAAATAATGGGGATTGAATAAAAAAAGAATGGTGATGTAATACAACATAACAAAGAAAATACCAAAATTAAAATTGTTCTTATATCTGTACACTGGAATTTTCTCAGTATATATTCAATAAATTATAGAGCTAATTTTAATTTCCACTTTAACTATATAAATATCATAAACTCCTGGCATTAGAGGAATAAAATACACTTATTAGGATAAAACATCTTATCCTTGGTCTCTACATTTCAACTTAAAATATCTTACTATCAACATCTCAAGCATTAAATTATTTGGCTAACGAACTTTAAACGAGATCAAATTAGCTTTGACGAACATTGAATCTAGATTGTGTATGAAACCGCCAATACAAACAGACATATGCCAGGGAAATGGCTGATGTTCAAAATTTATTTCAGATTACATTTAAACAATTATCTTTCACAAAAGACATATAACTATATTTATTAGGGCTTATAGTGTTTTTTTTTTTTATTTATTTTATAGTTTTTTTTTTATTAAAAATGTAAACAATATATATACGTTATGAACGAAAAAGAAAGAAGAGAAAGCGACAGTAGCGCTCCAGGTAAATGTAAGCTTAACTAGTATGAGCTACAATATTTCCAACTTTAGTTTCCCGCCAACGGGGTTTTCTTTAATGCATAGCTGAAGCAGCATTTAATACAAACATAATAACTATTTTCTTAACTTATTGCACCCTCCTACCGCAAATCAAAATTTTAATTTTGTTTTAATATCTCATTTCCTTCACAAAAAATATAACTTTGTTTGAAATCTCAGTTAAGAATCATATCAATAAACTTTATTACAATTAAAAGTTATGAAGATGTAATAAAAACAGTTTAAACGCTATTTTCATTAAAAAATTCTTGTTTTCACATTTTTTAAGCATAAATATTAAAATTTATTGAATTAAATTTTTTTTAAAGGCAGGTCAAAAACCAGACATTTACTTAAAATTTCACTCAAGGGCATTCTATATGTATGAGTAAGCAGCAAAAAATTAGTTTGACTTGGATAGTATTAATGATTTAAATTTCAGTTTTCATTGCTAACCGGTTTCAATAAATAAATTAATCTTTATTACAAGAATCTAAATTCATGTAATACTATTTCTATTGATTCATAAAACTATATTTAACTTTTAAGATGAAACTTATTCATGTATTTTATTTTAGTTGAAATAATAAACCTGTTACAGCAAAATCAATTAAACATATTTTTTACTATAGATAAGTTAAATTATATATATGAACAATAGAAGATTTAAATTATATTATAATTTCTCCAAAGCAAATAGAGATCATGTTCTTTATAATTTACTGAATTTTCCTATGCCAACATTTTATTTTAGCACTATGCTCATTTACATCTAATCCATCCATTATGGTTTTTAATACTTGTTATTTTACAGCAATATAATTATATAAAATCTTCTTTATAAAACTTGTTGGAGTAACTACAATTTATTTTTATTTTATGCCCATTAAAATATAATTGAAGGGGCAAGGAGATATGTTAAATACACATACTGTGAGGAATTTAAAGACAGTTTTGGTTTTTGCAGAAATTTTGGCTCATCATATATTATTGAAATTAAATTAAAATATATTAATTTTACATACAAGAACTAACATATGTTTCATTGTATGTGGCTGACTGTAGGGTGTTATAAGGAAAAGAAAACAAGTGTGTTTATTAATCTCACCACAATTTATTTTTCAAAATGCCACTTTCGGCAACTTACACTGTCATTATTTAAGGCTGGGCCAAATGGCTAAAATGGGCAAATAAAATAGGTAAAATGATAACCATGATAACTTATGATTCTTTAATTTAAAAAAGTCTTTGGAATGAATTGTGTAAAATATGGGCGACACGAGTAGCTAAAACAAGATTACTTCCTAAAAAAACTTTCTACCCGATTTCTTCGCAAAAAAGAATGTAAATAATAACTATCTGATAATAAATATATACACATTTATTTAAAATGATTCGAAGCATTAAAGCAACATTACTCCATACAATAGGAAAAATATAAAGAAAATTTGTGCGTAATGTTTATTACATAGAAATTTTATAAAAATATAAAATTATAAAAACAAATTGTAGCTACATGAAAAAACAATTATAAAGCCTTTAATTAATATTCTTATGTAGTAAACAGGCAATCAATGTATTAAATTAAACAAAGTATATTACTACAAAATGTGAATCAGAAAAAAAATATATTTAATTAACTAAAAATCCATACAGTTGAAATAATAACGACTAATTTCTACTATTACAATATGTACTTAAATACTTCAATTTTACCTTCATCAGGACTATGACGTTTAGGAGTGACAGTAGGATGAGTTGAATTAATACTCTTCTTTGTGCGGAAGAAAACACCGGTTGTTTTTCGCCTTTTCATATAATGAGCTACAACTCCTAATAGAGTTGCACTAGCACAAATAGAAATGATAAGAACCTGAAGTTTTAAAACATCAACAATAAATTATTGTACGGTAAATTTAATAATTAACAAAATCATCTAATGATTAATAACTAAACAGCAAGTAATCAGAATATACGTGAATATTTCAAAAATACCTTTTGTACTTTATTTAAATTAATTTGTCCAATAGTTCCCAATGTTCTTAAAAAACTACTACCATTTATTTGAATTACACTTGACATGTTTTTTTTAAGACAAATTCACTACATTAGAACGATACATACAATATATTTCCTTAACAAGAAATTAAAATGTCAATATTTTTTTGATAAACGATTTGTTAACACGAATTTCCAAGATCAACAATTCAAAATTTACTATCACATGTACCCAGCAAATGTAACCTTCTCCTCGAAACCTTACTGATAACTACTACTTCATCAGCTGAGATGTGGTTAGCTTTTAGTCTTAGTGAGCTTGCTATGTGAGGAATTACTAACAGCAAGAAATTATGAATTTACATATTGATGTTTTAAAAAACACATAAAGCAATGGAGATCCCAATTTCTAGGGTTATAACAATTATTATGAATATATTTGAACTGACAAAAAGTTTAACATAATTTCCAATTCAAAAAAATATTACTTATTTCTGAAAACATGTCTACATCTTGCTCTACACATCAAGAAAAAATACCAGTAGGAATTAATGATCTTCCTAATGAAATTCTTGAATACATTATCGGTCTTTTGCCTCCATACAAAGATTTAAAAAACTGTATGCTAGTTTGTAAAAGATGGCACAAAAATGTTCAAAGTGTTATACATCACAAAAAAATTGAATTTCATCGAGCAATAAGTAATTTTAATATTCAGTGGGAAAACAATCATGGACATCCACAACAGCAGATTATCACTAAGCGGTATTCACACTCAGCTTGCAGCTATGGTATGTTAATGAAATTGAATTTGTTTTAGTTATGTGTTCTTAAATCAGCATTGGTTATCTGTCAATTTTATCATTATGGTTTTATTTAGTGATTAAAGATGGTTGTGTGGTATATTAAGAACTATTTGATTGTGTTGTGAATGGGAGTTGCTTTCCTGTTAAATAAAACCATTTTCTGACCAAGGTGGTTTTAAATTGACAAAAAAAATTCCCTGTGGTCAGAAATATTTCAGTTGCCGGACAAGATTTTTTGACAACACATTGCCCAAGGTTTACTGGCTATCAGTAAATCGGAGTTGGAGAATGGATGAGGTTGTATTAGTGTTATCATTGTTCTGCCTGTATTATAAGGTGAAGAGGCAGGTAATGTTTGTTCAGTTTTCTATTGGAAAATTTATCTTGTGAATTATTGTTGAACAGTTGGCTCTTTAGAAGCTTGACAATGTTAAAAAATTATTTTGAGCATTAATAAATACTATTGGACCTTGATATCTTTTAAGTTATCCATGTACCATACTACATTATTTATATCCATTTAGAACGACAGCTACCATATTGCTTATTTTCACTAGGTCAGCAGCAAGTAGGAGAGAGGGATCCTAATACTTTAGATAGATAGATGTCTAGAGACCCATAAGAATTATCAGTCTGACAACTAGGCCATTGGCCCTTTTTATCAACACCTGTATTATACCCATCCCACACTACTGTTCCTCCTGGAATCTACCTGTCCTAACAAAGTCAAGAATTGACCTCTAATTTGGGGCGAATGGAGTTCTGGGTGTTAGGCTTTATCTGCTGTGTCCAGTCAAAATGTGTATTATGATGTTAATGTTTTGCAGTTTAATAACCACGAGTTATTAACATTTGAGGGTCTGTTGATAAATGGCTTGTCCTGTAGTTTTTTTTATCCAAAATGTTTTTCTTCAACTTGGCTTGCGCTATACTAATTTTTTTCCTTGCATGATATTTTGTACCAGCCTTTATTTCTCTCCTCTGATCACACCTCCAAAATATTCTAGTTTAAATCTTGGGAACTTTATTTAGACATGCCGATATTTTCTTTCCAAGAAACTCTCAGCACCCTCCTATCCTACCACAATTTAAAAGCCTTAAGACTTGACAAATCACTTTTGTTCACAGTCCAAGCATCCTGACAAAGAAGGCATGCCAGCATAACAGGTGAGTCCTTAAAAGCAGACTGAGATGAGCATCAATATGCTGATCACTTTTGCTTAGAACCTATCTCACTCTTAGAAAGGCTATACAAGTTTGCTCAATTCTAGATCTGATTTCATTGTAACTGTTGCCTTTACTGATCAACTGGTATCTAAGTTATCTGATTTGGTTTACCCACTCTAGTCTCCTGCCTCTAACAGCTGCAAGTAGTCATACCTTACTCTTCTTAATATTCAAATAAAACCAGCTTTACATTGACGATGACTAGCAAGGTTCAATTGCAGAGTTCAGTTCAAAATAAAATTTTAAAGTTCACTGCTGCAATAAAATTGAAGTGTTATTAGTGTCTGCAAAAATGGAATGAAGCTATGAATCAAATAACTGATGGAAGGTTGGCATAAAGGTGGGAGAAAGTATCAACACTTTGAATGGAAATGTCATCAATCAGATCTAGACAACACTTGCAATACCTCAACTACAAGCAACAGTATTTAATTACTGACATCATTGCTGAGCTAGAGATAATAACAATAGTAAATTGTTCCGAAATTGGCTCAGATAAGAAGAAAAAACTTCAAGAATTGAAGAAGTACTTAAAGATTTAATGAGGAGTCAGAACGCAGCAAGGCAAAGGTTTTTCCACAAAAGACAACCGGAAGATGAATCCTTTAAAACACAATCTAACTCAGTTTAAAATCCGCTTCGCCCAATCATAAAACTTTCACAACTCGTTATCTTCTGCAACGGACTCTCACACCAAATGGAACCTCCCCCGCAAATTTTCTATCATCTCAGGTACTTCTCCTGATTGCCATATTTCTCCCAATGACCTCAATTCTCTTTTTCTGTCCATCCTGATGGCTTAACCGCAACACCTTCCTTTCAATGCAATTAACACCACAATCAGTTTTTACTTGTTTATACTATCATTATATTAAAAGCAGTAAACTTTGGCATTTGGGTGTGGCCGTTGCCTATTATAATTGGTGATTATTATTTTCATTTAATATTTTATTCTTGTTAAAATGTAGTATTAATATTACTGTGAAATATGGCCCTTAATTTCCGTAGTAATTCTAGTAATTTCCCTCCAGATAACTTCTTTTTCTCTTACATTTCTCCTTCCAACTTCATTTCCTCAATTTTGAAATCAAGAACAAATTTGATAGGTCCAGATGGCATTCCTAAAGCTCTGTCTCTACAATTCTTACCTTATTGGATTACATTTATAATTTTTCTCTTAAAAATTCCACATTTCCTTCTTCCTGAAAAAGAGCAAATTCTTAAGTTTATACTTAAAATCTCCAGAGACTGTCGCATTTCACAGCATTCTCCGAGTTGCAATGGCTGTACCCTTCTGCCCGCCATTATTACTAAAAAATTATTATATTTTAATATGTAAAATTAGGTTTTCTTATGTTTTTTTTTTATTATGCACTGTCAATAACAATTGGTACAGTCAGTTTTTAATTGTTTATATTATCATTATATTAAAAGCAGTAAACTTTGGCATTTGGCTGTGGCCGTTGCCTACTATACTTGGTGATTATTATTTTCATTTAATATTTTATTCTTGTTCAAATGTAGTATTGTTATTGCTGTGAAATATGGCCCTAAGCTTGAATCTGTGAGTTGGGCACTATATCCTTCTGCCGCCAAACTGGGGGCCTTAACTTTAAACTTGGTTTGTTTGTTTCCCCAGAAGACCAGTGCTCTGGTTTAATGGGAAAATAGCATTAATTCATCTTAAAACTGTTGTTGTTTTTTTCATAGAAAATTCCATGTATGTCTTCGGAGGATGTACTTGCACCAGTACAACATTTAATGACCTTTGGAAATTGGATTTATCTACACGGCAATGGCAAAGATTATTGACAATGGGAAGTTACCCTTCACCAAAAGCATGTGCATCACTTGTTTATTATAATAATTCGCTTATTTTGTTTGGCGGCTGGACACATCCATCACCCTACCCCCTTCATCAGGTATGGTCTTTCCTTATCGTTTTGATAATATTTACTGATTTCATATTTTATTTAACATTTTAAAATTTAAACAAATTCATGTAATGAAATGAAAAAGTCACAGGAGCATTGGTCAATAATGATTTTTAATTTTAAAGGTATATTCCACAACACCTCAAAACATGCTGTTTATTTTTTGGTTAAAATACAATAACAGGAAGTTTGGAATATAAAGCCAGGCCCATTTCACTAACTTTTAAGTTTCTCAAGTACCAGCCTGCTCTGAAGCTATTTAAGTTCTGATTTTTCCCTTTAGTTAAGGGTACATTAAAGACATGGACAAAAACAGTTTCAAAGTTATGATTTTGAGAGCCGCCAATAGAAATTCCATATTTAATATATTCCCGGCTGGTAATGAAAGCTATGAGAAAGCCAAATTAGCCAATTTAATGGCTTTCT
Source organism: Acanthosoma haemorrhoidale (assembly GCA_930367205.1). Lineage (NCBI taxonomy): Eukaryota > Metazoa > Arthropoda > Insecta > Hemiptera > Acanthosomatidae > Acanthosoma > Acanthosoma haemorrhoidale. The sequence goes on from OV884011.1 coordinate 77,514,665, forward strand.
CTTGTCAGTATTTTAGCTATTTAACATTTTCATTTATTAATGAAAAGATGATTTCCTGTGACCAAGGTGGTACAACTAGTAAAATGAAGTATTTTTGGTCAAAGATACTTAAAGTTTTTCATAATCAATCAGTAAATATTTAAGATACTGTCAAGAAAGGTTGTAAATGTTTCTAAATATTATTCCTTCACTCTCCATGTTTTTTATTTTATTTATATATATTTAAAAAAATACAATGTACCTAATTGACAAAAAATAATTTTACTTAATAGTACTTAGATACTTACTTTGAAAAATGTTTAATTAACCTGACAAGCTATAGAATAATATAGGGTGTTTCAGTGATCTATTTACAGTTTGAAAAAGGCCCAGTGTTGTGAGGGAGGGTCGTAGAAGGGTGGGGATGGTCTCGTGTTCCCCTGACCCTGCCATTCAGTTGACATCTTGGATCCATGGAGTGACAAGCAATGTGCGTTTGCAGTGGAGGCGTTTCTGAAGAACGGTAACTCTGCGACGGTGGCTCAAAGACGGTTCTGTACGCACTTCAATATCGGGCGTCACGGTCGTGTCCCTTCAAGGCCTACCATAGTGAAATGGGTCGGTGTATTTAGGGCATGCGGACCTCAAGAGCAGTAGGGGCTCACTGTTCTGTTGGTACACCACAATCTGTGAATGTGTGCACCAGGCAGTGGAGGCAAGCTCAGGGGTTCATTACGGAGACATGCAGCTGCACTGAGGATCTCCCATTCATCCGTTTGGAGGATTCTAAAGGATTTGAGCTCCCACCCTTATAAACTCGTGATTTTTTTGAGGACGAGAGAGGTGCAGCAGTCACCATTATCTTTGACCATTACTTGGAAATGATTAGAACATTTCTTGTTCCTGAGCTAGGGAGAAGACGCATAACGAGGCACAGGACGTGGTTTCAACAAGATGGGGCAACTGCCCTCACATCAAGAGCATCAATGGCCAAACTGTGCCACCTTTTTCCCGGACATGTCATTTCTTTGCGAGGATATGTTGCCTGGCCCCCTCATTCCCCAGACCTGTCACCATGCGATTATTTTCTTTGGGGACACGTCAAAGCAAAGGTTTACATCAAGAAGCCGAGAACTGAAGGAAGCGATTCGACGAGAGATGGGAGCTATCCCTTGACAAATGGTTCATGGGTGATGTTGAACTTTCGGGAGAGGCTCGAAAAGTGCGTGCGCCGAAATGGGCATCATTTGGAGGACATTATTTTTCAAACCTGAATTTCGATTCTTGATTACTTAATGGCAAGTCCTAATAAACATGTCCTATGAATAAAATTTTGAAAAATATTCCGTGCATTTTATAAAGCAATGAAACTGTAAATAGATCACTGAAACACCCTGTATAATGTCTTATCTGACATAATTTTTATTCAGAGAGAAGTTTGTTAACAAAAATGCTTGAGAATCAAATTTAATAACAGCTTTGTTCCCTATATTGCAGGCTTGGAGGACGTTTAATGAATTGCACATGTATGACATTTGCACCAACAGATGGAATTGCATTACCTCTCCTACTATTACTCCACCATCAATGGCTGGACATGCTGCTACCATACATGGAGACAATATGGTTGTATTTGGTGGGCTTCATGGTCATAATGGAGGGTAATAATTTTTAAAAAATGCCTGATATTAGTGTTGTCTTACATCTATATTCTTATTTATTTTGTGAACAGCTCAAAATCAGTATAAGCTTATCAAAGTATGGTAAAATTAGCATTAGTCTAAGTTTCATAAGATGGCTATTTATGATAAATCTTAAATTGATAACGCTGCTTGGCAAGTGATACTTGGGGTTTCCTAAAACAAAGTGTATATTCACTTAATGTTTACATTTGTCAATTTTTCGGAGCCTTTTGATAAAAAATATTTCTAATTTTTTATTATGGGGAATATACAAATGATTTTTATATTACATAATAAATTTAAAAATTCTTATAAAGTGATATTATAGAAGATTTTTATCTTTTATAGCTAATAATGTTTTTGAAATTTGAGTTATAGTATTGAAGAATTCTTATTTTAAAAAACTGTTAATTTGATTATAAGATAAATTACGTAGATGCGGGGGCTGTTGCAAATTTTTTTTCTAAGGATAGTCATTGCCTTTTAGTCAAGAGCAGCAGGTTACTCAGCCACAGTTTCTTTATGTGCCTTCACTCAGTAAAAACATTCTTGCAAGTGGACTCCATAGTTGAAAGATATTGCCATTTCTTTTTCGGTCATTAATGCTTATTCTATAGTAATTTCAAGTTATATGTTTTATTTTATTTATCTTTATTGTTTCGTTTTATTAATTTTTGTTTTCAGGCTGTTGTTCTCCATAAGTAATCTTAATATTAATTAATTAATATTAATATTAATTAAATATTATGTTTTCAATTTTATGTGTAAAAATATCTTTGTACCTAGCCCTGTCATAAGTTACAAGGAAAAAGTTGGAAAATCATTCACAGATTAAAATTTGACAGTGCAGTTTATTTACATAACATATACAGTCTTACATAAAAATGATTAAATATAAATTAAATTATTCAAAATCTTGACCTCTGGCCTGTACACTGGCTTCTCTATTGTAGTATGCAGTAAGTCTTGTGGGAAATTGTCCACTGCTTTCACCAGGGTATTTTTTATGCTTCCCAAACGTTATATGTAAACAATATATAACATTATGTCCCCTATTGCAAGCTCTTTTAACTCCAAATGTGACCAAAGTCGGAAATCAAGAGGGTTCAAATCTGGACTTCCTGAAGCCCAGAAGGAAGTCGGAACTTTGACTCTCGAGCAAGACATACATGAATAGAGACTTTCCAAGTTCATGCCAACCTTCTAATGGTCCCCTTTAAAAATAACCAAAAATCTGCGGTTTTTGCAAATCTAAGTGTCTATTGTGGGGCCAAAAGAATAATCATACAAATGTTGGTACAGATCAATGTAAGAAATATAGAGGACAAACCAATAAGAATTTACTTAGATATACATATAGATTTTACCATTTGTGAAAGTGTGACAATTGTTTCAATTTTATTTTTTTGTTTCATTTTAGATCAAATGACATATGGTGCTTAAATTTGTTAACATTCACGTGGGCTAAGAAGGAAACAGTCGGTGATAAACCCCATCCTCGATATGGTCACTCTCAGATTGCTTTAAATGATCATCATTTGCTTATACTCGGTAACTGAAATTATTTTATTAAATTGTTTATTTTAAAAATATTTTACTTCTTTGTAGGTTTTTGTTTATCTTATAATAACTCTTGGAAAAAACATTTCTATCTGTCCAGCCTGGTACATATCAGGATTTTGGCTCTAGTGTTTTTGTGATTTTGACGTCATATTAATAATTGTATTACAATAAATAAACACTATTGAAAAATAACGGGAAGTTTAATGCCAAGTGAAGTGCATGTTAATTTTTCAGAATAGTATGTATGGATTATTAATTAGTGCTGAAATGTAATTGAAAATAACCAAATGATTTTAAATTTTATTTATTTATATATCTCAATAGCTTAGATTCTTCCCCACATTTACTCTTCCCTGCTCCATTTCATTATTTTGAAGAGTATGCCATAATCCCTTCAAATCTTAGTTTTAAAATGTCTTTTTTGTTTTGTTTTACCAGGTATAAAATTATTCCACGTAACTGGTTTTAAATTTATATACATTTATTTTAAATAAAATTAAGCATAAAGGAAAAAGTAGAAATCAATTTTTCTTCAGTTCTTCAAAATTCTAAGTTACAACTCTGCATCCTTAGTTTTTCACATTGATGCCCCCTTGGGGTTTCATATCCTATAATAACTTTGCTGCTTGCAGTTATTAAGGTAAGAGTTGTTTTATTTATACAGTCCACTTTTATACAGCTTTGTTGTACTCATCAGATGTGCCCCATTTATTTATTTATTTTGTTTCATGTTATGTGATCTATTATTGGTTGTTTGTATAAGTAGCATCACGTGGTCTTTAGCTCCAGAGTAATGTGGTCATGGTTGTTTGTATATTTAACTTATGTACATTTAGTTTGCCTGCATCCTTATAGATTGATTCTGTATTTGTTTATAAATAAATATTCATCATTACCACAAGCCTAAATATCTTTAACTTATGTATAACTTTTATTGTGTAAGTTATAAAGGTTATCCCTAATTGAGAGAGGTTAAAATGGTTAAAAAAAAAATGCGTGAAGGTATAATGGATTGCAGAGTCAATTTGATAAACTATTGCATCGTCCCCAATGCATAGGTGTGTGAAGTTTCAAGCCATTCATTAGGAAATCGATCACAAGAGTGAGTCCCGCAAGTGTCGCTAGAAAAACCAAGAGGTTAGGGGAATAGTGGAGGGAATCAGCTTTATTAATCTGTTAAGATGTTTTAATATCAACAAAACTATCTCTTAAAGATTATAAATTATCCATAAGAAAAATATAAGGACTTTTAATGTTGTCAAGTGAAGCCTATTTGTGAGTGAGACTAAGATTATGAGGAGTTATTGTTATTTATATCAATATCCTAATTGCTAGAGTTAATTTTCACAATGTTTCTAACCTTTTCAGGTGGTTGGGGAGGACCGCCGAATGTTGTTATGAATGATATATGGTTATTAGCTATGACCGGAAGACATTGGGTTTGGACTCCAATCACAGTTGAGAATCAGCAATGGGGTGCTTCTCATCTATGGTGTCATCCTGCTTGTAAGGTAGGATAATTTTTTTAAAAAAAAATTCTCTTTTCCTTTTTTTTTAAATGAGTTATTTTATTATTCATTATCAGTTATGGATTTTATCCAAAAGTGCATACACAACATCATCTGGAAATCGCATGGTTTTTAATTTTTAATTAAGTTTGTATCAATTTTTGCTTGCCTATGATTCCAAATTGCACACGAAAGAATTTTACTACTGGAAGTTGCTCACAAAAAATGCTGTGAAAAACCAGTGCTGCTTATGGCTTATAGTACACTTGTATAACTTAAAATATTAAAAAACTCTATAAAAAGTTTATAGAAAAATGAAAAACATAAGTTAGTGATGCTGAGTTTATGCAAATCTTTCTATCCAGCTTGAGCACACTTCAATTTAAATTTTTAAGCTAAGTAAATTAATAATAATTAAATACTGCAATATTAAACTTTTCAAGCCATTGTATACATATATGTACAGTCTTATATTGTTGGGACTAAACCTGGTACTCCATGAACCAGTTTGTGTTTCATGGAGAAATTTAAACATTGTTTGCAATTTTTATGTTTATTATACTATTTAAAATATTTTGATTCTGATAATTTTGTTCTAATTAAACAGATTTTAATAGTATTGTTATAACTAATCAAGCAAATTTCATAATAATACAGTTAGTGGTACAGGAGATTTATAACTGTGAGTTTGGTGGTCCCAAGTTAGTAAATTTTTTGTTGTAAGCTGAGACATCTTCATTCATTAAATTCTACTTAGTCATTTGAGTAAACAATTACAAAATTGATGGTGATTGATAAGCAATTTTATCAACAGTCCTAGTTGTTATTAATTCTCATAGTAATAAACATTTATTTTTATTTGATGACACTTGCAGTCAACTGCGAATAGAGATAGATATGAGGTAAAACTTATATTTAAAACATTTCATATTAAAGTTTAATATATTATAACAATATCCTGTTGTTCCTAAAAATGTACTTGCTCATTTATAAGGAGTAAAAGGACATTTATAAAAACTTCGTAATGAATAATAGTTGGTTATAAGTTTCAAGTAATATGGCATTCCCAAGTCAATTATCCTTTTCTATTTGGGTTCCTATCTAAGATTCAAAATATGCATATTCTAGAATAAAATTCCATTGATCATGAAAATATTGTTTTTAAACGTTTAAATTAAAATAATTTAATTATGTGATTGACTAATTATTTTAATAATGAAACTGTTGATTTATTCTAGGTTGATAACTATGTTGTTGTATTCAGTAGAAATCCCGTTTCTACACCACCTCCTTTGGCCTATTCTCGTTGGACATCAAATTCTCAAATTGGAAATAATCAGAACCGTAGAATGAACACAAATGAATCTAGAGAGTAAGTATTCTGAGAATAAAAAATTAATCTTCCCATGTATATAAACTAATTGTTAAAGGTAAACAAATAAATAAAGGTATAAATGTGATAGCTTTTCTATTAGTATTCTGACTGTTATTAAAAATCTTTATCTTAGTTTTTTTTTAATTTACTTTCAATCACATGCCTATTTGAGTCATTTTGTCATTGTGAACAAGGATTAAAAAAAATATATATGTTTATTTTTTTTCAACTTTTCATTATTACAGTTGAGTCCCCCTAATCAGAACTAGATGAGACCAGACCCCATCCGGATCATGGAAAGTCCGGGTTAAACAGAATTTCCCGTAAAATGCGTAAAATAATTAAATGATTTTAATCAAATACACCCTTTCCCTCAGCTTAATTTTATTTTCACTATTTATAATTTATACATAGAGCTAAGTTTTCAACCTACGAACTGAGATAGGATTAACAAAACAAACCACGGTACATCAATGTTATAATGTAAAGATTAAGAATTTTAAAAACGGCATCGTTAAATTTTGAAAAGGACTATAAAATAAAACAATGTATGGTATGTAATGAAATGAATAATAGTATTTTTAGAATTTCTGAAAAAAATCTGTAATGTTCTTTTGTTTTAAAGAAGACCGATATCGTTTTGCCATACGATCTCATGGCGCCCAATGTAAGAAGTCAGTAGCTCAGCAGATGATATATTGCTTTTTGTTTCTGAAAGAATGTCATCAACTTCTTTAGCACTGTAGTTGCTTCTCCATGAGTTATGCCTACTGGTTGTTCCACGTGTCATTCTTTGATGCTGGGTTTCCAAGTCATAATTCCATGATTTCATCTTCACGTAGTACTTGATGACCAATATCACTGACACTATTCATCCACTCAGAAATGTCATTTTCTTCCACTTCAACACAACCTTCCAACTGTTGAAAAACCTGAACAAAGTCAGCTTCATCGTTGTTTGTGATTGGTTGATATTAGTCTTGTTCCTGGTTTTCTAGTGGGATGCTAGGCCACAGTTTTTTCCAGCCTGTTTGAAGATTTATCGGCTTAATTTCTTCCCAAGCTTCTGCTGCCATTTAAATGACAGTCTTTATTATACTTTTTTTGAGAACTTCAATTTCCTTGAAGTTAGCTGATGGGTCCGCTTCTTGTTATTCTAAAAGAAACAACAAGATCAACTTTTAGAATATTCCTATAACTCTGTTTTGTAGCTTTAATGATCCCTCGGCCCATTTGTCAATGGTGTGACATTCGGTGTCAAAAATTTGACAAAAATGTCTCGCTGTCACAATTCTTCTTCAGTAGGGTAGGGTGGCAGAGTAAGTTGTCTATAAACAGCACAGCTTTTTCTGGGAGTTTTTTCTCTCTCAAGAATTTCTTTGTTAAAGGCACAAAAAATCAATCCTTATGAATTTGTCCATTCATCCGTGCAGCTTTTTGAGATTTGTAATGGGCTGTGAGCATATTTGGATTTACATTTCCCCAGGCCCTGGGCTTAGCCGATTTCCTGATCACCAAAAGTGGGAGTTAATATCTCCAGATGCATTACTGCAAGGAAGGAAAGTAACAAGTCCTCTCTTTACTTTATAGCCTTTGGCTACCGAATCCAGTTCTGAATAATATGATAGAAGTATAAACTGACAACAGAAGGAAAGGAAACAAAAGAAAAAGAAAGATACATTCTAAAAACAGCTTTAAGAAGTGAGTCGTTTCCTGGAAAACACTCTGTTGTGTCAACCTCTTTATCACAAATAATTAAAAGTTCCCCTCTTCTCGGCCCAGAAAATATCCATCTATGTTTCCATATTTTAATAATAAAAACCTTAAAGCGTCAGTTAAGAGAGGGGGAAACTAGTGTAGAAAATAGCCACAGGCATTAGTTGGCGTGTCGGGGGAATCCCCCACCGCTGCTGGCCTACCTATATAAGCAGTCAGATTTGAGGCATTCGGCACCCGGCACCTGAAGTACACTACTCTCTCTCTCTGCAGTGGCGCTTGCTGCTCTACTCTACTGCATCTCTCTTTCCTAACCTTGCTAAGTTTTAGTCCGGCATTGTTAAACCCCACACATTCCTAGTGGAATTCTCTGCCTTTGTCTCGCTAAAACTAGCACCTCCTTGGAAGAGACCTCTTCCTCGCGGACGACGGTTGCCGTGCCCCCACAAACTTTACCTAGTAATGTCTCCCACGGCGATCCAGTCTGCCTCTCTCTGGTTCACACTCCCCTTTGGGATCTGGACAGTTTTCGCCGCCTACCCTCAAATACCGAGTGTGAATTCATGGTCATTCCAAGACCACATAAACTACCTATTAAACCTAAGCTGTTCCTCTTCTCCTGAACATGGTGCTTTGTCGGGGCACACCTTCTCAGATCTTATGGAGTCAGATCAATACGGATAAAGCTGCCCGCCGACTAGGCCGCCAGCAAACGTCAAAGACCACAGGTCCATCCATTTTATCTCTTTGCGCTCGCCTGTCAGCGGCTAGGGTTGTAGTGACCCTAGCCCGTGGCGGGTGTCCTCCCCCCTTGGGGACACACCCCTGCCCAACATCCTCTCTTTAAATTATTTTCGTACTTATCGCTCGCTAAATTAAATTTTTAGTTAACTAAATTTTAATTACATATTTTTTTTTTAATCCCATCTGGATTTCCAGACAATCAGAGTGGGAATCTACTGTATTTTCTCATTTATTAATGCTGTTGCTCAACATGTAATTTTTAATATCTTTACAGGCAGCATTTGTTTCGGCCTGAAGATGGTGCTGCTGCTGGTCCCTCATTCGACAGAGATGTTAATGTGAATGGAAGAAGAGGAAACCTCGTCGCTAGATACATAGAAGATCCAATAATCAACAGAAATGACAACTTTAGGCATTCTTATAACGCTCTGAATTATTTGAACCATATGAGCGCTTTTCGTTCTGAAAAACCTCCTGTTAGCCGACACAGAGAGAAACAATTGGACGCTCTAAAAAGGATGGAAATAAGGTTAAAGAACATCATACGACCAGATCAAGCAAAGAAAATATTCAGACCAGTCACTCCGAAAATGGCAATGTTTGTTCTCGATGTTTCTAAGATATTCTCTCCAGATTGTAAGGTGTCATGGTTACCAATAAAATCTGTTGCATATGGTAGTCCAGAATCCACTATTTTATATACCCTTGTAAAAGGCAACGGAGAACTTATAATGTTCGGTGGGATTAAAAAAGATGCTGGCTCAATTACAAACCAATCTGGGCAGACAGTAGATATAGCTGACACCGTTTCCAATTCGCTGCATTTCATCACGGTACCACAGAGTACAATTTAAGTACAAAATATTTAGCATGTGTGAATTTTTAGTTATTTATGAACAGTATCTTTATATAAAATAAATTTAAAGATTGCTATATTAAAATTAACTTTTGCATTTAGTTTTGTAAAATATTTTGAAATTATTCAAGCTTATGCATGTGATTGTAAATTTATTAATTAAAATTTGGGTATAAGGTAGTAAGTTCATCTCTAACATTATCACTTTAATTGGAGCTAAATATATTTTTAAAAAAAATGAAACAACTAGTTTGTTATTCTTCAAAAAAAAATGTATTTATTTAATATGTACTTTTAATTTAACACATTAATTTTATAAAAAAAAATGATTGTGCTTTTTAAAATATTGAAGAAAATGACAAAATATATCATCTTACTTAAATATTCCATAGGTTTAGGAGAAATAATAGTTGCTAAGTCAAAAAAATCTGTTTATATACCAACAAAAGTATTTTATCACAATGTTTTACTTGTGAAAAGCCCAGTCCAGTTTTGTGTTTAGAAACCTGACTCTCGCACAGGCATTGCGGGTTCACCACAGGTTACTTTTTTTTTTTTTAACTACCTCCTAATGCATTGGGTGTTAGATATGGGTGGCAACCTATAGAAAGCCAATACCCGAGAAACATGGTCAAACTTTTACTAAAGATGAGCCATGTTAACAACACTTTGTATAGCTCAAATTACTTATTAAATAATTAAAATATTATTTGTCTTATTTATTGTACCTCTGTTCTAACAAAAACTGAAACAAATTTTTCTTGGGGTTTCTTCAAGTCATCGTATAAAAAAAAAGTCAAGTTATGCGTCGACACAATTAAGGGTTTCATTAAAAAAGCTGATTTACTGATATGTTTTTATTTGGATTGGTCATCAGTTGTGGTTTGAACTTATTATAATAAGTGAGTAGGTTTTTGTCTGTCACAGTTTATTGTTTTAGAAACACGGTTTAGGCCGTCACCTTCAGGGGCCAAAACATAGAACTACAGATACATATAAATTACTCACAAATTGTTATAACAATTTGTTTATGTGTGTTAAAAATGTGATTTATACTTGCATATTTATAATGTAGTCTATTGTTGGCTCTGAGTATCTGAGCACACTAATATGGAGATAAAAATTATTGCCCCGAATGTGTGTAAAAGTAAACCCCTTCCTTTCAGGCTCATCAATAAATTTATGCTATTGGCTCATAGCTTATCTAGCTAAAGTATAATTTAGGAAATGTAAATTACTCCATTGCCTATTGCTATTCTTAATTGTAACAACGTTAAGGTGACCAATAGGGGAGTAAAGTATCCTTAAGTGAGGACAGTCCTTCTTTTGTAAGTTCTGTCTTCCCCTGAAAAGTGTCCTAATTTTCGATATTTGATGACTAACCTATAAAGTTGGAATATTATGCCAGTGATATCAGATTTTCCTCTCTTAGTGAAGGGATAAATGAAAATTTATTGTGCGCGACTGGTTAAAAAAGTAAATTCCATGACACATGCCAGGTAATAATTGCAGGTCCATTTTATAAATTCACATATATATATTAGGGGGACCAGAAAGTAATGTTGTTTTTTTACATTAAATTCAAACAGATAAATTTTTAACAAGTTATTGTTTTTGATCAATGATGTAATCACCCTCATTATCATCAACCTTTTTCCATCTAGTGTGCAAATTTTCAATTCCTGATCGATCAAAATCAATTAGTTTTTATCAAAATATCTGGAGATGGCATTGTGGACATCATCAAATTTTGAAATTTTTTGCCACTTAGAAAATGTAGCGATCGGAATAAGTGGAAATTCGATATCCGGGGAGTGTGGTGGTTGAGGAAATACCTCCCACCCCAATTCATTCATTTTTTCCCGAGTTCTCAGGGAAAAAGTAGGTGCAGTGGGGTCTTGCACTATCGTGTTGCAGAATAACGCCTTTTCACAACAATCGCTGGGCAATTTTCAATTAAAGATTATCGATCCAATTGTTCACTGTAAATATCTGCATTCACAGTTTTCCAGGTATCAGCGATGAACGATCCCGCGAATACTCCACCAAACACACAAAAGCAGTGTGGTGTAAACCTGGCTTAGCTGTACTTCGTGCCGATTCATGCGGAGAGAGACTTTTGGATATCATAGAGGACCCATTTTTCATCTCCAGCCTCATCCACCATACTCGCCCAATATTGCGCCATCGGATTTCCATTAATTCCGATCGCTAAATTCGGATGATGTCCAAAATGGCATCTCCAGATATTTTACACAAAAACCAATTGATTTTTATCGATTTGGCATTGAAAATTTTCACACTAGATGGCAAAAGGTTGCTGATAACGAGACGAGGGTAATAACGTCATTGATTAAAAACAAAAACTTGTTAAAAATTTATTTTTTGACTTAAATGTAAAAAAAAAGACATTACTTTCCGGTACGCCTATTATATATCCACACGTAAGAATCCTTGATTCTAAATTCAGATTACAACTTGACACCGCTGCACAAAAAGGACCCATTGCAATACTGTGGGAGCGGTATTTCAAGATGACAGCATTAATAATGAAATACATAGAAGCTGAAAGAACAGGCTACAGAGTTCTATTTGTACAGTGTTAAATTGATGAGGCCTTACTGAATTTCCAGCGATCATTTACATTACTCAAAAGCAGCAACATCTACTAGCAGTTGATGTCTGGAACTGTCTATTAAAATGGGCCCATTGGAATGTAAAAAATTCTTGAAAACTTTCTTTGTAACGCGTACAAACAAATTTCGTTCAGGTACGTGCCTAATATGGTTATAGAGCAGACTTCCAATCATGACTTCTAAGTGGCGGAAGTTATTGTAAGAAGAGGCTTCCCAAAGAATATTTTTATGCTTACATTGTTACTAAACCAGCAGTCTCGGAAATAATTGAGGCTTTTGAAGCGTTTAATAGATTTTTCCTTCGAACAACATGTAGATCTAAGAGTCAGTCAAATTAAGGCCGGGGCAGTTCAGTGAGGTAGTCACATATCATCCTACATAAAACCTGAGGAAAGAGTTCAAACCTTTGCTGTTCACCACGGATGCGTTCAAACTGCGTCACTTCACACTGTGTGAACCTTCGCTGTTCTACTCATTCATTTCTGGGTTTACAGAAGCTCACAGCGAGTCACCTCACATAACTGCTTCTCAATTTGCGCCTTGCCTAAGAGAGATAACGACGATGTCAACAATTTACAAACTTAGTTGGACTTACACGGCCAATTTTCAACAGAAGCAACTGTTTTAGTGTCATTGGGTACTGGAGCAAGTGGCATGGCCAACGTCATTTGGCGAATAGTGAGTGAATGCCTTAATCAAATAACAACACGTCTGACCCCTATCAGTAATAAACCGTGATATTAAAGTTCGTGACAATACTATATACATCGATCCTCTCATTTAATAAAATAATGCTGGTGAGAAAAACCCCAATTGACGACTTATCCAACTATTTCAGTCATGAAGTTGTCATATCTCTACAGTCACTTTTCAACAAAGAATGAGAAACAGTAAGTCAGCTATACACAATAACTGCAATAGGTTATAACAGTTTTTTTCCCCTTAACCCCTGAATTTATTAACAGGGGTGCCCAACCTTTTTATAAAGCGTGCCGTGCCACTACCAAGGTTTCCCCATATTGAAGCGTGCTACAATTGTACCACCCCTATACCCTACACCTTCACAATATTTATTTCTATATAGTATGGGAGTTTGTATTAAAAAATATTTTTCCTCTTTAGTAAATTTTGAGAATATAGCTACGTTAGAAGTAACCACGTACAACCTACTTGCTAATCGTTAGTTTCCGCTAATTCGAAATTATTTCAGCTTTTCAGGAAATTGATGTTATTGCAAAATCTTTCTTTTTTTTTAAATCCAGGTAGCAAAAATATTAAAAAAAAATGCATAAATTCAGTAAATATATTGCGTAAAAATATTAAAATAAATAATAACTAAATACAAAATGAAGTAGAAAATAATTCATAAAATTAAGAATAAAAAAATTAAAAAGCTACTTGCCCAACCCCCCATGTGCCGCAATGTGGCAGCATGTCTTGCGTTGCTCACCCCTGAATTATAAACTCATCAATCACCTGTTTTGTAATAATGTTGGCCTAACGTGTATATAGCGTGGAACAATTAAGAAAGTTATCTTACTTATGTAATTATACATTGTGTATGTATATATTCTGTTCAATAAAGCCTTAATCACACGCTATTCATTCTTTTATTATGTGGATGAGTTCAAAAGCATCGATGAGAATCTTCTGGAGAGTGTTGACACCTTCATAATTGACGAAGCTACCTACTTTATGCAATGAAATGGAATAAATTAACTTGTAGACCCTACAATGAAGCGTGTGGTGTCTATTTGATATACATAGCATTCAAAAGCCTTTTAAATCTGGTGTCATAATTTTTGATGGGGACGATGACAACGACAGTAATAAAGGATTTGAACACTCATGATGACGAAAAGTACACCAGTGTGCGGGAATTACGAGTAATTTCTCACTGACACTGAAAACAAAAAGAAACTGATAAAAATGTTGACAACATAACTTCAAAAAAGCAATTTTATTGCAATGATATTGAATCTTTGAAGTGAGTTTTTACCTCAAGAAATGCCAGACATTAAAATAGACGACAGCAATAGAAGAAATAAGAAGACTGAACATCTATTTAAATTTCGAAAAACTAATAAGATTGAAAAACCAACAAGTCGAAATTGATGAAGTGTGGTTGGTAATATTCAGCCATTTTAAAAACTAAGATATTCCATGTGAAAATTTATCTATTCTTCTTCAATTTACGCTGTGCAGCCCTGGAACTAATGCAGTAGTTGAACATTTTTTTCAATTGCTCATGATTTTTGAAAAAGTGAGGAATCGAGATTGAATGTTGAAACATTTAAGGATAATTGGCCACAGTTGCGCAAAAAAGATCCAACCCACATAAAATAAATTTTATTGACTCACATTTTGTTAGACAAAACGTGTATATTTTCACTTATAAAATCTGTCCATGCTGCTTGGACCCCTTTTGCAATAAATAAAAGATGTCAAAACCTAACCAACTCCTTAGAAAACAGAAAAATAAAAAATTGTGGCGTGGATCGTTTTTGCATAATTATGGCTAATTATGACATAAAATATTACACATGTTTTTATTAGGCATATCATATTATAGTGTATTATATTATTGTTGCAATGAATAAAATATTTCTTTTATTTACCAATTTCTTTTTTCTTCAATTTGTTTGTGTTCTCGTTTTCATAATAAAATATTGGTCACCTTACCTATGTTATTACTCTTATCAGCCTTCCTTATCTTTCAAACGATAAGGATTCTTTACTTTATTTTATTTGTGAAGGAATAACAAACTTGTAGAGTTCTTGCACACTTAATGGACACACTCATTATGTTAAAGTGCGCCCTTATTTTCATTTAGCTTTTCCGAAACAAATTTTATTTTGATTAAAAAAAACTGTAATAAAAATTATAACAGTTATTTAAGTCTGCAAAATAAATAGGTAGTTTGCTATCTATTTATGATAAATGGGATAACAGCTGCCAAGTGATGGCTAACCTGTAAGATTTCTTATATGGGTTTATGCTTTCAGCTGATCATTGTTTGAAATATTTGATCTGTTTGTATGGGTTAGTGTGTTTGTAACAAATTTTTTTATCGAGCACGTAATCATTTATAAACATTAAATTTCATCAATTATCTGAATTTAATCGTTTTACTACCGAAAGCATCTAAGTCAAATAATTTTATATGGCGGAAAGGGTTATAACAGCTTCAGTCTCAAGTGAAACTCAAACATTAACTGTAGATGAAGTTGACAGTAAACCAGAAGTAAGTAGCTACATTTTAAATGAATTTTCGATCATAAAAAAAAAATGTTATCAGTAAAGAGTAATATGTTTCAAATTTTTGCTTGGAAAGCTTTTTTTTCAACAAAATCATTTTCCACAAGTGTCTTAGAAAATATCAAAGTGCTTGATTTAACACGAATTGTTGCTGGTCCATACTGTACAATGATACTGGGTGATATGGGTGCCGAAATATTAAAAATTGAACAACCTGGTACTGGCGACGAAACCCGTCTATGGCCACCGTTTACCTTGGCCAACAGTGAGCTGTCATGTTACTTCTCTTGTTTGAATCGTAATAAAAAGAGTGTTTGTGTCAATCTGAAGTCCCCCGAAGGCAAGGAAATCATTTATGGACTTGCAGAAAAGTGTGATGTCTTAGTAGAGAATTATGTCCCTGGCAAGTTGGATGGATTAGGTTTGGGGTACAAAAAAATTAAGGAAGTTGCTCCTCGATTGGTATATTGTTCTTTATCTGGTTATGGTTCTCAAGGCCCCTATAGCAGTAGGCCAGGCTATGATGTCATAGCAGCTTCAGAGGGAGGTTTGCTCAATATAACTGGCCCTCGAGATGGGGAGCCCTGTAAAGTAGGTGTAGCTATGACTGATATCGCTACTGGTCTTTATGCACATGGGGCAATTCTAGCAGCACTTCTGGAACGAACAAAAACCAACAGTGGCCAGAAAATTGACTGCAATTTACTAAGCACACAGGTAGCATGTCTGATTAATATTGGAAGTAACTACTTAAATGCAAATGCTGAAGGTACACGTTGGGGAACAGGACATGAAAGTATTGTTCCATATGAAGCGTTTAAAACTGCAAATGGATTCATAACAGTAGGTGCTGCTAGCAACAGTCAATTTAGATCACTCTGCAATAGGCTTAAGTTAAACCATTTAATTAGTGATAAGAGGTTTCTTACAAACCAGTCAAGGGTTGAAAATCGGGATGCGCTATTAGAGGTTTTGCGACCCCATTTTCTCAAAGAGGAAACTTTAACTTTGATGGAAATGTTTAAAGGTGCTGCTTTTCCACATGGACCTATAAATACATTATCAGAAGTAAGTAAAGAACTAATTTTAATAATCTTCCTTTAAAAAATATTAAATTAAAGTAACTGTCAATGATATTTTTCAAACAGGTATTTGAAGATCCACATATTAAAGAAATTGAACTTGTTAAGAAAGTCAATGTAGATGGAGGATTATTAAACCTTGTGGGACCTCCGGTTGAATTTAGCCAGTTAAACAATACTATTCGATCACCTCCACCAAAGTTGGGACAAGACACAGCCGTAATATTAAAACAGTTGTTAAATTATAATGATCTTAAAATTAACTTACTTAAAAAGAATCGTGATATTCAATGATGTCAAATGGAGTAATCTAGTATATATTTGTAAATTTAAAGTGAATATTGAATATATTCACACACACACACCTGTGGTCAAAAGTTTGGATGTACCTGACCGAGTTTTAATTATACTTCAATTAGCCTAATGAAACAGACTAATTTTGAGGGGTTTGTTTTATTTATATTGCTAATAACTGTGTATTGCTACTCTGTAATCTCAAATTGATCAATAAAAAATGAGGGAGCATAAAGAAATTGCTTCCTTTGTGGATCAAGTCTAACTTTTCAGCCATATCAAGAACAATTAAGTCTCTATGCAAGTGTATTCAAACTTCGGCTTACAATAAAATATATCTATATTTATCTTACACAAAATAAGCATTATATTTTCATTATTTATAAGTGTAAATATATTTTATTTATTAATAATTTTCCATTATTCTTTCACTTTTTTCCTCCATTCGTTCCTGATGTATGCTTCTTCAGCTCTGAACCCGTATCCATCTATCCCTACCTTGAATAATTGTAAAAAAACAAACCTAATTTTATTTTTAAAACATATTAATGTTTAAATAATTAACATTATTTTAACTAAACTAAGTGATCCTACTTCTTTTTTTTTTAATTATTGCCATATCCCAGAATTAAGTGTACTATAAACACTGGGGTATTTGTATTTATATATGGTAAATCAATTATATTTTCTTGACATCCAATAAATTGTCATCATCAATCATGAGTTGTTTTATTTGTATAAATGAACTGACCTTATCAAATATATTATCTTCAATGTGCTGTACTGATTACAGTTTTGAACAATTAATGTGGCATTCAGAATAGTAAAATTGTTTTCTTATTTATATATAAAAGGAAAATAAATATTTAAGAATTCTTATGTTTTTTTATTATTTCTAACAAATTATTTACTAAAAACTATATAATAATAATAATAATAATATAATATCAAGGTGCTTTAGCCCAATAAGAATTGATTTGAATTCATTAAAATCAGTTTACTTTAATTTAAATTAACCTTTAGTTCATAATTTTTAATTTTGGTCCATGATTGTTATAAGTAAGTTCCATGGGCTGTCTGGGCCATGAAATTTTTGTAGTGTATGATTTTTCAAAAGTGTCTCGTCTATCTCTTTAACAGTTCTGTCTTCTTTCTGGGGTGCTTCTAAATAGACACTGGCTCATGACATATTTTCTGTACTTTACAAACAATGCTTTTGAACCTGAGTTCAAATTTATTTATTAATATCTTCGCAATACATCTACTTGACTCCTTTTTACTCCACTGGGGACCTCAACAAGTGCTTGCCATATATTCTTCTCTTCCCAGGATCCTCAAGAACACAAATGTCTGAACCAGCACTAGGCTTTTGTGGGGTTTCGCCTTACCTATTTAATCTCTGGTTGTTTGAAACTTATGTAAAGAAGACCCTTCATTTGTGCAGCTCGAAAAAAATTTATTTTGTTGTAGCATCAAGGAAAAAATAATTATAATAACTGAACTATTGTTTATGAAGGAAGCCTCCCCGAAGTGCCCACTAAAAATACAAAAGAACCTGAAGAAGTATTAGGGGAGGTACAGATTAAAATATTTCTGGCCTTAGATATATAGTGTGTCAAAAATATTCTGACTGAAAACAATTGAAAATAAAAATATTTGTTTACTAATTATTATCTTAATTCCAATTTGTTGGCTGTATTAACTACATTATAGTATTTGTTCTATTAAAAGACTAAAAACCTTCCAAACAAACATTAATATATCACTGTAATTATTTAAATACAAAAATATCTACATACCACTAGTAATGCTGTTATTTCATTATTAACCTTCTGTGGAATATCTGTGTGTGTTATAGGCCGGAAAGTAGTGAAACTACAGTGTGAGAGGGAAAACTGGTTGACTGAATAAACATTGATAATTTCACACGGAAATAATTCTAACAACTGGCAAGTCATGAATGACTGAAGAAAATAGAACTGGTTGAGTCATAAAAACAAGTTCAAAAATCGTATTATCTTGAGGTAATTTCCTAGCGAAGAAAAGGATTACTACTAATAAGGCCTTGAAAACCAGCCCTATTCTATTTTACAGAATATTAGAAATAAATAATGCATGGAAGAAAAAGAGCTTCATACACCTCAATTATATTGGAAGTTGTTAAGAAATTTTTTATTGGAAGAAAAAATAGACTTATGAGGTAGGCTTAACCGAAGAGTTCATAAATGTGCTCGAAATTCTGGACAATAGTGTGTTTTTCATAGACAAAAGCCAACGGGCAAACCTAATTGGAGGAAAAACACCAGTGGTTTTGACAAAAAAAAAATAATTCCTATGTGGAGGTGGAAGCACCTCATGTGCAGGGTTTTTGCCAGTGCCAAGGTTGGCTGACTATTCTTAATTGAAAGGAACATGAACCAGTACTTATTTGTAAATAAGTCAAAAGAGAATTGAAGGGTTTTCCACTAGAAGGAGGCAGCTCCTATATTTTTCCAACTTTTGGGGAAAAAACTGTTTAAAATTTTAATTGTCACTAAAAAAAATAATTTTATAGATATGTTATGTGGTAGCAAATTGTTAGTAGTATTTAGATGAAAAAAAAATCTATAAAGCACGCTGAATTTTGGAGATGACTCGTTTTAGCATCAAAGCCCCTTTTGTGTGGGCTAATTTATTTATTTTTTTAAATGTAATTTTTCATCTAAAACTTAAATAAATCACAAGGAAAATTCAAACGAAAGAACTATATTTTTACATAAAGTGTCATAACTCAAAAAGGCAAAAAATTGAGCTGTCCTGCTTCTAACCCTTCATAATTGATACTTTCAGTGGGAAAATTAAAAAAGAAGCACAATTTTGAAGTTAGGTAGGATAATCACCTGTTGCTTTGTTCTTAGCAAATAACATAAATAAAAAACAAAGATGACTTCAAATCGAAATTCACTCTCCTAAAATAATGGGGTAGTATTGAACAATCAAACACCACAGACTTAATAAATTAAACGTTCAGATGGTATGTAATTGAGTTTAGATTTAGATTTTCCTTAGCAATTAAATACTGAATTTGATTGTTAATTTCTCTTTTTATAGGATGTAAGAGCTGTGAAATTAACGCTAAGGAAACCTAAAACAGATAAGCAGGTTAAATGGAGCACTGAAACTGTCGATAATGAACATATGAATAAAAAAAAATCAAAATGTAAGTTAATATTTTAAATAGTAATGTGTTTCTATTTGCATGCTTCTTTTCCAAACCATATTTTAGTAAGAAAGCTAAACATGTTACAATATCACATTTAAAGCTTATTCCCAAAGAAGCATAATATCTAACTATTTAGTATTATCAAGGCAATTTGTTAAATAGTGAAGATAAGTCACCATTAATGTTTAAGAAAATAATTTGCATTAGCATTTATTATAAATTAATCATTACTAGAGCTCTCATTATAATTTACACAGTTATCTTTAGTTGCCGTCACAAAATTAGAAGCTTGAGTTGAGACCCGCAATACATGGTGATATACATACATGGCAATACAGCCCTGATGATGGCGCTCAGTGCACTACTTCTCTTCTATCCACATGATCCCATTACTTTGACAATGTCAATCATTAAGCAATAAGCCACAGAAATTGTTTTATGGTAGAGTTCAATTTTATTTAAGGGACCTAGCTGCCCTGCTCACTCAAAATTTTCATTTCTTACAAATCCTGTACTCATTAGGAAGGAATCCGTGTCTTAAACTTGGATCCTTTCCTCCTTCTATTTCATTCATGACATATCCTTGTGTATGTGATGAGCCTGTTTTTCATAATTTTCAACTTATCTATAACACCTCTCTGCTGCTCACAGCAAAAAGAACACTGCTCATCTTTGTTTTATTCTTCTGTGCTAACAGACATTTCTGTGACCTGCTGAATCTGTAATCCTAATCCAAGATATCTAAATTCCTTTGCACTCTCTGTTCGGTCAGAAGTAATCCCTCTATGAACATAAATTTTATCAAGAAATAATTGGTTGCTTTATCTTCATGCTGTACGGCTGCTTTCCTGCTTATTAATTTGTTGAGGGCTAAAGACTTCTAGCAGGGCAGTTTTCACATTCCTTAAATTATTATTGCAGTATGGTCAAAATAGTTGTAAGTTCTTGAATCGTCAATTTTAAACGTTAGTTTAAAACAATTTCAATATTAATTTTTTAAATTCAAATATTTACTCCTCAGTTATTTTTGACTATTGAATTGCCAAATAAGGGCAACGTTAGTGTTTGTTTGTAAAAATTTAAAATAAATATATTCTTAGCATTATTAAGTTATAATTTTTTTAAATTATACTTGCATAAGATGTTTTCTAATTGATTTTGTTAATCAGGTTGCTGCATTTACGAGAAACCTCGCAATTTTGGCGAAAGCTCTTCAGAAAGTGAAGATGAATGTGAAAATTGTTCAGGTCATGTAGAATTAAAACAAAAATCAAGAACAGAAACCTCCATTCCTACCGTTTCTACATCAAAACCATCATAATTATATAAAATAACAAACAAATAGAATATTTTTCTTATGTTAAGACATTTAAAACTTTTATTGCATTGCAATTTGATTATATGTTACAATTGTCGAATATATATTTTATATACTTGTATTCATTTGAATTACAGCATTTAAATAAAATTTGATTTCAGTTTCATCTTTAAATAATTAATTTTGATAGCTTATAATTTCAATATGCCATACATTAAAGTATTATCCGGACATACACTATTTGTGTAATTCAAAAACTTGGATTATGGGCGATATGTAAATATGAAATAAATTATTACTGAATCAGTTTTGTTTTGGTTAATGGTTGCACCTAATCCAACATTGGTTATTTGTTTAATAGTGATTTTAAGTGACTGATAAGGTTCACAAAATAAAATTAAGTATTTATGGTAAAAAATAGTGAGTAGTTTTTTCACAACAATTTGATAAGAGTTTAAGAACCTCACACCAGAACAACCTTCTTTGCCTGCTCATTTTATTCAATTGCCCTTACAATTTAGCTAATAATTGATGCAAAAGAATTTTAGTTGAAAAAAAAAATCTTCAAATAAAGAATAAAATGACAAGGATACATTATGTGAGTATACTAGTTAATCACACAAAAATGAAACATATTTACCTATCAATAAATTTTAGGTGTACTTGGAAAAATAAACCCTTGGAATTTAAAAAAAACTATATTTCATAAAAAAAAGTTATTAATTACATACTATGCTAAAAATATACAATAGATAGTATATTAAAATAAAATATATTACAAAATAAATGAATGTAATAACAATATTAATGAGATCTTCTTTTCTTCAGCGAAGTTATTGACGATGACAATTCATTAACATTATTCTCAATTTGACTTTGAAGTTTGCTCATGAAGTTTTTCGACCTCCACACCTTTATTTCAAAATCATCAGATGTGGTCACTAACATTTCAGGGTTCACAGGATTAAAAGCGACTGAATTAACAACATTTAAATGCGGCAGTTTTGCAATGCATATACCATAGTGCCTATCCCAAATATAGCCCTGACGATCTTCTGCACCACTGCAAACAATAAAATTTATAATTAAAATCTTGAATGGAATTATTTTCAAATCTAACTGGGAGCTCATAGTTAGCCATGAATTCAGCTCGGTGAAATAAGAATTTTCACAGTTTATTTATGTGCAACATTTTAACTACTTATGTATGTCTACTGCTGCAGCCCTCACAAAATTTAACTTTTTGACATAAAAAAAAAACATAAGACCTCTCTTAGATACCAAAAGTTATTTAGACTTTTAATTACTCATAAGTTATAAATAAATTGTCCTAAAAATTACTTAAACTAAAAACAAAAATTTTAAATAAAAAGTCAAATGAGTATTATGTTGTGTTGTTAGTTCTGCCAATCTAGGAGGATTTTTTTAGTTTTTGCAAAATTTCAGCACTTATTTGTTTTATTCCTCACTACCATTCAGGACATTGTCAGCTGCTGAGCGTAGAAACTGGCGCTTGTCAGTTTGAAGGCCTAGCAAAATATGATAGATAGAAAGTTTTATTTTCAAACTTACAATCATTTATCTTATGTCAAACACTTCCATCTGGGCTTAGCGATAAAATGTAGGCTCTATCATTTCCATCAGCGCACCTCATCACTCTCGGTACTAATCCTAAATTCTGCTTTAAAATCTCAGCTGCCTTCCCTATTACTAGATATCTTAATGAAAATATTCCCCAAAGAAACATAATTATTAAGTTAAAACAACACGGTAGAAGTGTTTATATCTGTTCATGTGATTTAATGAACATGGCAGTGGAATGTAAAGAATGTACAAAGGCTTTAAATGTGTGGTAATATCAGTTAAGTTGGGAACACGATTATTGGAGCAGGTTAATAGTAGCATTTGTAGTAGTTCAACCGGGGCATAAAAGAAATAAGTACCAACTTTTTTTTGTGATTAGATTAATAGGCTTTGCTAAACTATTGAAGATTTATAATAAACTGCCTGAAGTTATAGCAATTAAAAATGCACAATCTACATGTTTATTGTAGAAAAGAAATGGTTCTTACGTAAACCATAAGAAAAAGTACTGGAAATTGATTTAATACTAGGAGATTACACAAGATGTTACTCACCTTGCAACATAATCTTCAGAAACATCAAGGAAAATGAAAAAACACTCATTATTTGGTGTGTAAGCCTTGTGGGATCTCAAGACGTTACCAACTTTTTCAAAGTTGGTAAGATCAATAACATGGATTTCAATCTCTTGTGCTATTGGTGGAGGATCCAATGGATTGCTGATGATATAGCCTGTAGGCCAGGAACGGCTATTTACATACAAGAACCTAACAAAAATAAATATGTATATTGAAATGATTCTTATTATTATAAAATTAATTATTTATTAGACTGAATTTAAAAAAGGAATTTTCCTGCTGAGGTATTGGTGGTGGTGAGTTGACCTGACCAAAGACCAGGTACCACCCCTGTGATAAAAGTCAGGTATACTTTAGATAAACCCATAATACAGTGGAAAGGCCTAGCCATTGACTGGCCCTGGTTTATGCTGGCAGGTGTGTAAATGGGACTCCTGATAGCGCAAGAGTCTCTCTCTCTCTCTCTCTTTTAGCCATTGGGAATGAGTTCTGTTAAAGAGTTGTTAGTAAGTCGGGTGCTGCCAGGCAGGAGAGGCCAACATAGATTGAAATCCCGATATACAACAAGAAGTAAGAAGATTATACATCACCCAAAAATTTTAATTATGTATTTATTATTTTTATAATCAATTGTAATTGTGAAACATTTAAAGAATTAACTTATGTATGGACAAAGAATCACCACAAACCCTGAGATATTTTTTAACTTAAAATAAACTTATTTGTTACAAAGTATTCTTCTTAAAAAATATATATTTTGAGTAGTACTAATCACAACAATATATAATGTAGATAGATTTAATTCCAGTATATTTATATTTTAATATTTTACATTTATACTAAGTAGTTCAAAATTATAAAATCAAGTACAGGTAGCTTATGGACATACATATATAGATATAATAGGTAGCAATACTGGATAGAAAAATCTATACAACAAAAGAGTGTGTTCACTATACACTTACAAACCATGTGGCAGATTGGCACCATGCTACAACTAAATGGAAAGAGCTACGATTTTGGTTTGCATACCATTCTTAAGAGAATGAAACCCTCGATACTTTTCCTTACAGTAATATGTCAGTGGCTAATGTTTATGAGATGTTTTTATCAATCTGAAGTCATCACTTCGAGATTACTTCCTACTTCAGATTAAAATATCGTGACAACTGTAACTGTTAGAAATGTAGCGTAAACAATAGCAATAATTGATATTTGCACTTTTTAAAATGATATTAAAACAATTAGCTGTGCTTTATCCATTGAGTAAAAGAGTAAAAAACACAAATTTGATTGAACTATCCCAGGCAACTGATAAAATTATAAGAACCAAAGTTTAAAAACACATTAATCATAATGAAAAGTCGTCCCCTGAACCCAAAAATGAGGTTTGAGGTTGTAAACATTGAAAAATACTAGTTTGTTTCAATCTTTTTGTAGTACTATTTTGTTTTCGTCCTAAATACGAACCTTCATATATCCTAAACTAACAATGATATAATTTGTGGGTAATTTGGCTAGTATATTACAAAACATGAATAGCTGGAGACCCTTGACTTAATTACCTGTGATCAGGTGAAAGGCTCATTCCGATTATGTGACCATGAAGATCCATTACATGGTCTACTTCATCGTACCGTCTGACAACAGACTGGTAATCCCAGCTTGGCTCTTCAAAAAGTCGTTCACGTCTCTTTGCTAGCCTTTCACTGACACTTGGTCCACGGCTGATAACTTTCGGGAACTTTACACCTTTGATTCTTTTGAACCCTAATAAAGCAAAATAAAAGACAAGATCTATTCATTGTTGGACAACAAAATGTAATAAAACCAACAAAATTATGTATTAAAAGTTATAAGATTTGCACAGTATATAAACTTCTCACTTTCAACTTGGCAAATATTGATTATAAAAAATATTAAACATCCCAATAAATAAATAAATAAAAGGTATAAATATGTTCAATTACATCAATCAATAAATATACATATTTGTACCAATAAATTAGTATTTTACCTACATTTTTAAACAAGAATAAAACAAAAAAGTCCTTGGCTTGAGTCTCTGTTGGAAAGGTTGACATAGATAATTGTAGATGGTCATTAAATATGTTATAGTAGTTCCTACCTATTTGATGAGGTGTATATGTCTTGGAGCCACTGGTAAATATTAACAACTTTTCAGGCAGTCCAGATAGATCATCATCTTAAAAAAAATTAAATAGTTTAATAATAAAAAAAAAATAGGGTAATATCACTATATTTATTTGTAATAAAGGATTCTTAGGTATTACACAGGTCACATTATCTTGGCAGCCATATTTCAATCTGTCTTATAAACTAACTGCTGCCATATTGGTTATCATGGTAATAATGTTGCAACCTCCCCTGCAGAAACAAATTGTAGTAATATATGCTCTTTGACTGGTACAGTACCAGCACATATTTTGTTGCTGGCTGCCATTGTTCACATGACTAGTTTGGGGCAAATCAGTGCAGGATGTTGAGCATGGGCCATCACTCCAACAGATACAGGAACACAGGTTTCACCGCTTAGTTCTTCCCAGATTTACTGGTTGGCAGCATACCCCTCTTTATCCTCAAAATGATGGCTAGCCACCTGAAGACATCCCAGGAGATGTGGTTTGTCATGCAGGTGTCTTTTTGGTATTTATTTGGGAGGACCAATAAGCTGGTGAATAACCCCTTGTAACCTCAATTTATGGCAAATCTAAAACTAGCAGAATTCAGAAGCTCCTTGAGGACACATAGCTAGGAAGCCAGAAGCCTCTTCAGCTTTATCGCAAGTGATACAGCTAGCTGGTTCTACCCTATCTGGAAAAGTAGTGTGAACTTTCTGGTTACATAATCTCCCAGTACGAGTCCAGGAAATCTTAGCTGAAAGACATTGAAGCACTCACAGCCAGCGGCTTAAGATCATAGTAGCAGACAAGATTTTAGAAATATAAGTACCTCCACAAGTTTCAGCATATCGGCATCAACCTACCCAATCCGTTGCCATTGGTAACAATGATTTTACAATTCCCTAAAGAGCCTACAAATCTATACAATCTTGCAATTGGACTCAGAAGCAGAATTTAAATAAATAGGGGAGAAATAACAAGAGGCAGCTGTCTCAGTCCAGCCTCAATGCTGTCTATTCATACAGGACACGCAGTCCATTATGCTGTATTTGATTGATACTGGCACCTCCATCTCCATATCACCACACAACTCCCACAGAATCGCCGCCAACTTCACAGTGATTGCAGCAAACAATTCTACAATTAAAATCTATGGTGAAATCACTCTATGTCTTGATTTAAAATTTCATCGTCTATAAAGGTGGACTCTCATCATAGCAGACATGGAAACACCCATGTTGAGCACAGATTTCTCGACTCATGCTGGATGACCATAGAACTACGGAACATAAGGAGGACTTAGCACTTGAGGTTGTATCTCTTCGGTCATCTTATTCGTCAACATATCCATCACCCCTGGGAATAGCCCTTGCCTACTTGCTTAAGGAGTTCCCTAATACCTCTAACCCCATTTAAAAACATTTGAGGACCTGTTGGATCCATCACCGAGCAAGTCAATGAAACCAAGAAAAATTTGGTTGTCACATCGCCTACCAAAGCGAATCAACACCTTTTATAACCTTTTCCTACCTCTCGATAATACCAAGGCTGCCAAAATGATGAGGCTCCTATAACACTTAGGTACCCAATAAAGTTAAAAAAATTAACAGTGTAAAAACAACTAGCAAAATAACTCGACATTGCCTGGGATATTTCAATAAAAGTTTAGTGTTTTTTTTTAAATTTATTTCATTGTGTCTTCAAAAGGTAAGCAAAACTATGGTATTCATTTGTATATTAATTTAAACTCTAGTTTCTAGTAGTTAGAGTTTTTTGTAATCTTTACAATACATTTTTGGGTATCAGTTATCAAGATATTTTAATCCCAAGTTTGATAGAGATGACTCTTGAGTTCACCTTAAAATATCACTTAAACAGTAAACCCTAATATGTCAGTGTTAGCAAAAAAATATAGAGAGTCTCATACCCTTAAAATGGTAAGAAAATGAAAATTGTTCTGTTCATTTAAAAGTTGCGAACTAAGAACAAAGGGGAAGTAGTAAAATTGTGTGTTTTTTTTGTCCAGTTGTTCACTCTCGCAACAAATCGTGCTTTGTAAATAATTTTTACACCGTTAACTCTTACTTGTGATGATTTATGACTGCGCTGAATTTGTTTCTCATTTTGGCACATAGTGAAGGGTGTTCAGAGCGAATATGCAAATAAAAGTACTCTTTAATATATGGGTTGTTTTATGAAGATGTAGTAATTTTTGTTCTAGTGCATTTTGATTTGATTTTTTGATGGATGAATTAATATAAATGAGGCATATTTCAAGACAACTGGGGAAATGCGTTTTTAGCCAAAAATCATTACCTTGACTTTATTTACTTTATTATTATGAATGACTTGCACGTATTTAATGGTATATGGACTAAAAGTGTAATTATTCAGTCCTCTGGCTTGTCCCACACTGTAATGTCACTTATTTGATGAGTTATAGAAAAAAATACAGAGTATATATATATATAAATAAAGGATCACAGAACCAAGTTTGCTAAACCATATTTTTTTTAGCTTTAAAGTTATGTAACAATAATTAGGTGTCCCAAGGATTTTGTCTGACCCCCTGAAGATTCTAATTTTTAATTTCTGACCTTTTAGAAAGTCCAGAGGTATATATATTTTCAAAGATCCTTTTCTAATAAAACTTAGCTTAACCTTTTTTCTTTAGTCACAACTAACATTCCAAAGAAGAATATTACAGTAAAGTGATAAGAGAAGTTCTGTTTTAACATTATCAACCCCCAGGAGCTTTTTACTACAGTATAAGGTAAGTTGAACTAAATTTATAAATCACCTCTTATTCTATTACTAATTGCAGTTAAATTTCATTGCTTAAAAAATGGCATTTTGATCTCATTAAATTAACTTAAACACCATACATTGTGTAAAAATCTTAGACCCCTGGTTTCTTTGGACTCTATGTAACCAGAGGGCTGAAAATTTTCTCTCCCTTGTTATTTGTAAGGGAGTGTTGGATTAAAATATAAAATTGAAATAGCCAGTAGCCTGCTAGGTACCATCATCTTTTTCAGTTAATTATAAATTATGAATGATTATAGAGCAAATTATGTGTAAATCAAACAGAAATATTAATTTAATTTTATAAGGCGAAAAGAATAAATATGGATACTAAAGTGATGGAAATTGTGCCGTTTAAAGGGACAATCCTTGTTCATCAAGTGATCTATATCTCCATTGAACCCCTCACTCTGAGAATAAAAAAACTGAGCTGAACTGCACAAACTTTGATTTTGGCATTCACAGTCCCATTGTAAACCCAGAGCTCAAAGATATTGAAAGAAATCCAACCACAATGTTAAGTGTAACAACATATGAAGAGAAAGAAGAAATTAGGGTAAATATCTCTATTTTTCCTGACATCACAGAATTATTTTATTTATGCTGGGTCGTGAGGGGGCCACCCGCCGTGGGCTAGGGCCTTTACGACCCGGCTGCTGCCCGACGTGCGTCAAGAAAGAGATAAAATGGGTAAACCTGTCCCCTTTTACCTTTGCTGGTGGCCTAGTTGGCGGGCAGCTTTATTCATATTGATTTGACTCCATAAGATCTTAGAATATGTGCCCCAACAATGCACTATGTTCAGGAGAAGAGCTACTTCACACTAAGAGCTAATTCACACTCGGCATCTAAGGGTAGGCGAGACTTGTGGTGGAGTCCTTGTCACAGACATCATTACTGAATGAAGCCAACATACATGGTTTTGTACTTATAAGAGTATAAAATTTATTTTTATAGATGTACTAAATAAATATTCAAAAAGTGATTATGATATTGAATTTCTCAGAAAAAAAATAGATTATTTTGTGTCTCCTAAAATGCAGGATATATCTAATGTATCTTACTCTGGCATAATGAAAAGTTTACCCCATCCAAAGGATCCTGGAAGGGGAAATTTCTTGTTATTTTACTGAATTAATGTTCAGTGATTCAGCTCTTCAACCCATGATCTCTTTCGAGCTGTAATTGTATGATTTACGTAATTCCAAAATATTTTTCATGCAATGTGATATAATTCTGTGATCAATAAGACTGAGAAATTAAAAATGTAAGAATTAATTTTTTATTTGTAATATGAATTAAAATGGTGTTTACTTAAAAAGTTAGCTTAATAAAGTAAATGATATATGTTTAAATAAGTTAGTTAAATGTGTAACAAATTAAGACTAAAAATATGTTTTGTTTTAAAATTAAAGAAGGATTATCAAAAATAAAGTTAATTGTGTTCAAAGTACGATTCCTATTCAAATAAAACTTTAAATTGTTTTTATTTTTTGTTTTGATACCACTTGTACTTCTCCTCCTTGCTGCTTCATTTTCAATCAAATATAAAAGTTGTCCATCTAGTCTCCGATCTTCAGCATATTTCCAAAAGATTTAGTTCATTTTCAGTCTCCTGCTGGCATTACCAGTCCTCCTCGGTGCATAAAATGAGAAATAATTTTTTATCTGAAAAACTTATTTGTTTCTTGCTCTGCCAGTAAAAAAAATTATTAAATTGTTTTCCTTCAAAAAGTAACATTAGAATTACCAAATATTCATAGAATGAACCATACAATGATATATGTACAATTAAAATGTGTAATAACACAATTTTTATGTCTGCTAAACACTTGCGAACAAGGTACTGTGAACCTATCGAGAATCTCAAAATTTATTGACAGGGACTTTTCAGATACCATTGGCAGAGCAAAGACGCGGACCCTTACAGGTGGTTGGGAGTACCCTTGTTCTAATTGGTTTTCCACCAACCAACTAGTATCATTCAAGTGTATCTTCAGAAATAACATGTTGCAACATGCTCATAAATGTTTTTCAATGATATTGGAGAGTTCAAAAAATATGGTCCATACTGCCTCCATAATTGTTTAATTCACACTTTTCTTAAAATATCTGTGCCTGTATTAACTAGTTGTACTAAGTCTTGTCTACCAACTACCTTTTGACAGTAAAAGACATTTTGAAAATTGGTTACATCTTAAACAAGCTTTTCATCGATCAGAATCCAATTTCATATTGTTATCAATCAAATTTATTCATATCAGCTGTATTAAGTTAACACAAACATAAAAGAGAAAGACAGAAATTATACTTCTCAATAACAACCTTCAATATCGCTATCTTCTAAAGAATTACAGCCATCTTCTTCTGTAATCCTGAAATAAAAAACAATTTATATTAACAACAAATTTGACAAATTATTTTTATTTTATTAATCTCTTATCAGTATAAGCAAAGCTTGTCTTTACCTTCACCCTAGTTTCCATCAATATAACATTTTCTGATAATTGATGTTGTCATGGCTTTACCTATTCATCTAAAAATGACATTATGTATATATTGTATTGTATTGTAGACCACTCATTAGTAATAAATGGAAATTTTATTTTCCAGGATGGTGTTTGATAAGAGACATTCACATGTGTAAATTTTCACTTTGGTTTGTTTAATAAAGCTTGAGGTCTTCATTATATTTGATTTGACAACTAAATCATTGTCATTGACACTGTCGTTTGTTGCCATAGTTAACATAATGTTAAATATAAAGCAATGCTAAGTAAATGAAATTCCTTCATATTAAATCCCTTGATATAATGCTATTTTCACAATACAACTGTATTATATGACCTGAAGAGCACATTTTAAGTAAGTCAGGTAGATACCATTCACCATTGCAGTGAGAAAAAACCTGTTTCTGGAACCTAACAATCCATGTGAGCTCTAGATTTCTTCGGCTCTTAAAATGGGGTAACCAGGTCCCTTCTACCCAGATCCCATCCACTCCAACTTTATCCTTACATCATATCCTACTCTCTGAGTGAGTAATTTAGGGGCCTAACGAGGCCTTCAGGACTGGATTGATCATCTTTATGAATTATCACTGATTCATAGCAAATAACTGGTCCCAGATTCGAATCCTGATTTTGTCACTATTTTCTCTTTCAACACTAATCATTATAATATATGTAATTAATTACCTATCCGGATTTTCTAAATTTTTAGATGGAAGCCTCGAGCCATTAGATACATTTGTAGTGTTTCCTGGTGTAATATCTTTTGTAGCATGATCAGCCACCATTAAAACACGAACAGAACTTGCATTCGTATTGTAAAAACGAAAAAGTTGATTTAAAATTGGGGTGTGCTCAGATGATGTTTCCTATAAATAAATCAAGTTGTTAACTATTC
Source organism: Acanthosoma haemorrhoidale (assembly GCA_930367205.1). Taxonomy (NCBI): domain Eukaryota; kingdom Metazoa; phylum Arthropoda; class Insecta; order Hemiptera; family Acanthosomatidae; genus Acanthosoma; species Acanthosoma haemorrhoidale. Next base: position 77,546,398 of record OV884011.1, read on the forward strand.
CATGAAATGATTGTTAAACTCCAGCTATTAATTTTTTTTATAATTACCTGTGAAGCTTTGTTAATCCAAAGACCTGTTGTACTAACCATGTGGGCCAACCACAAATGATCACCAGACAGTAGATGTCTATCACTATACCATGTTCCAAAAATATCATAAGGTTTATTTCCGACTCGGCATTGCAAATTAAAACCATCTGTAACAGCAAGATAAAAAATATACTTGACACTGACAAATTTACAAATAAAATTTGTTTTAAAAAATCAAGAAATTTATAAACTGCATTTTGGTTAAGCATTAACAATAATATTTTATGGTTATTTATGTATTATTACTTGCTTTGAAAAGACATATATTGTGTTTATACAAATCTGTAAAACAAAAAAATCTATTTAGCTTGTTTTAATTTAAAACAACCTTGAAGAGAAAACACAGCTATTTCTCCTGAAGTACTTGTCGGAATTCCAAAATGAACTCCTGATACTAATAATAGAGTATCCGACTGGTTAAACTGTGAAAACTGTGTATACTTCCAGCTAAACACTTTCATATCATAAGAATACTTTATACTGGTTGGGTACTGGGAATTCCAAACCTTAAAAAAGAGGACATCCATGTTTAGTGCTAACAAAGAAGGATTTACAAACAAATATTTCTTCAAATAATGTAAGTTGGAGCTAGATTTGAAATAAAATTTTACTTACAATAATATAGCCGTCTTTAGACGAGGTCGCGAACATTGAACCATCATGAGAGAAACTAACATGCAAGACTTCATTTCTATGTTCGCTAAGAACTTCTGAACAAATTTGTGGAGTATGGTACATAAGCCTTCTGTATTCTTTATACCATGATTTTTTACCTAAATTAGTGAAAATAAAAAGATTAACATTGATTAAAAAATTAGTAATATATTCTCTGAAGTCCCAAAATAATTTCCATAAAATTATAACTTCTGTTTATAAATAATGTCATATTATCCACTGATCAGAAATGTCTGATAGGTGTGTCCAGTTAGTCTGTTAGTAAAGATGCTGAACTAATGAAATAAGTTTTCATTTCATTATTGATGCCAACTGAAAAATACCTACTTGTGATCTGATACCATCAAGATTTTCTTGACAAAATCTACAAAGCCTTTAGGCTAAAATTCCTCTGAATTATAAAATGCTTTCAACTGATTCAAAATTCATGCCCTTACCCTTACTCACCGTTTATAATTATCTGCAGAGTACTTTAAAATATTGATTTCCCATTATAAGCAAATGTGAAAAACCTATGCAGTACCTCACTATACCATATATTAATTAGTGACTGGGATGCATTGTCTTCTTTTTACTACTGTTATTTTATTTTCTGGTATAATATTTTACTGTATATTTTTAATAAATTGTTTTACAACTAAGATGTTATCTGATAGCGCTCACCCATGAACAGTAGTAAACCTAAAAATGCATTCAAGATTCGAAAGAGCAAACACTCCACAAAGAGACACCTAATTTAAATATTTAAACTGCCTGAAAACTAAGTTTTCCAAAAAGGCTTTTGAGTCTTTCCAAATATACCTCACCATCCTCAGGACTAAAATTCAAACAAATTACACATACAAAAAACATGTAAATATTTAATTTTTTTCATACCATCATAAATAATAAAGTTGAAAAGAATCCAAATAATAAAGCTACTAACCTATGAATGATATTATCTTTAAATTCATTACTCTACTTGTTCGATATTATATATCAAATTAGTATACTTTTCTGAAAAATTTAATGAAAATTCTAAATGGTAGATCAATATTAAGTACATTAAAAGGTTACTTTGTTAAATATAACAAGTACCAAAAATCCAAAACAAAAAAATTAAAAACCATCAAGAAGAAAACTTCTAAGATTATTCATCTTTATTTCTCTTTTATTCATCTGTGAAAAAGTCAACAAAATACTTAATTTTTTTTTCTAAATACATCCAACATATCCAGTCTCAAATATCTAGAAAAAACCCTCAGTTTGTACAAATTTGTTTAAATTTTGGCATAGAAAATGCTCAAGTTACATCTATCAGTGTTATAATTAATTGCAAAATCCGAGTTTTGTATAATTTCAAATGCTTCCTGAGTCTTTTTTTTAGATTTGTTGAATTCTTTTTGAAATATATGTAAATTGTCAAAATCAAATTTAATTTGGTAAATGTTGATACATCCTAAAGCAGTTACTGTCTCTTTTTTGTCTGCATTTTTAGAATCATATTCATAATGTTAAATTCTATTTTTTATGTTTTGAGAAGTTTCCTCTATGCAGATATCTCGGCAATGGAGACATACAATTTTATATATTATGCCTGGTTCTTGTGTGGTCCCTAGTTTGATTTTTAGGTTTGTATAAAAGATTTTTTTTTGTTGGTTTTGCGGCCAAATTTGATCTCTGTCAAGTTTAGTGTATATAGATTTTTCTTGAATATATCACAAAATTCGTTTTTAATTGTCTCTAGTCCAACAGGGTACTAAAAATTCTATTAGATTGTTTAACTAATTAAAATAGTAATTCAATACAAATTTTCTAATTTCAAAGAAACAGCTGAATTTTGTTCAATTTGTTAGGCATCCACTTAATCTGGACATGCAACAATTACAGTGAAAAACTGATAAATCAGAAAATTTTGTTTTCAAAGCCAACAGTAATCATATTGACAAAATTAAATCCATTAAAGTTAAATTTTGCAATTCCATTAAGAAACAGTTGCACAAAACTTGTATAACAAATTAAATAAAAAATAAACCCTATCATTCAGAAACCAGGCAAGAAACAGCATACATTAAAAATAAAAGTGTCATTGGTAGCTCTTATATCTGGAACATTGCATAACAACATGAAACAATGAAGACAGAAAAAACACTAAAACTGATTTAATTAATCAATACTAAAACCAACACAAAATGGTTTTCGAGGAAATTTAACTGATTTAGAAATTCCTATAAATATTCTGAATCTACTAAATTTCCTATCTGTCATAGTAAATCTCTGTGCCTACCAGGGTAGGCCTTAGGAAAAAGATCAAAACGCAACCTCTTGGCAAATTATCTGACAGAAAACTCCTTCCTTAAATTCAATCTTAATTTGTACTAATGAGATTCATAACAATATATAAATATATACTCTTTGTCAACTGATCCCACATGAAGACAGGAGTAATAAAAACGACCACCCTCATCTCAACAGTGGGACCAAAACAAAATCTGAAAATACTCAACCCAGATTCGTCAAAAGAAAATAAGCTAGGGACCAACTTTACATACACAAACCTAGGCATATTTATTTGATCTCTCCATTAGCAGAGCAATGGGATACTTAGGAATACATTGAAAAGGATTCTCCAAGAGTTCTGAAAAAGAAAATTCCTGAGGACAATCACTCACTCACTGTCACACAGGACCAGCAGATCTCAGTTGACAATTGCCACTAAAGTCCTCTGAAGAAATGAATACCAGCCTAAAAGAAGAAAGCCGCCTAGGAGAATTTATAAGACCGCAACAGTTAGAGCTAATAAGGTAGATAATACTTTGAGCTCAATATAATCATTTAATAATTACTGCAGTTTATTATTATATGTAATCAAGTAACAAAAAATGCTAATTATTAATTATATTTCATGTTATTTTCACATAGAACTAGTTTTGATGTAAGTTAATTATGTAATTAGATTTGCTTATTATTCAATACCCAGGTGTGCCCAGTAGGCATAATAAAATTATATAGCTTAACATTTTTATATATAGACATACCACAATATATATACATAAACATGAGGTAGTCTAGAGAACCAAAATTAAATTTGAGAGGGTATAGAACATAACACTGACCTTATTACTTTTATTTTGAATTTAACTAAATAAAATATTAACAAGTCTTTATTTAAATGATACTTCAAGATGTAATTATTTTTTTCTTTATTACCTATTTCAATTTATGAATTAATAACATTATCTTTCTATAAATTGTATTTAATTGCTTTGAAAGAACCACAGTAAACTTACTTTTTATTTATTGCTGGAAAATAAAGGCAGTTTAATATATTTTTTTAATTGGAACCTTCTGAATAATTTTAATTGTTAATTACACCTTGGTTATAAAATGTTTAGAAAAACGCCATACTATAATATAACTAATATTAATCATAATGATAATTTAAATAACATTCGACATTTTTTACCAGGTGCAATAGATGTACTACTATTAAGTTGAAATTTTCGGTAGAATAAGTATTTCCACAATACTTCATCGTAGGATATCCTACACCAGGTTCGACAAGATAATCTGGCTTTCAAAAGTTCTGGAGGGCTCAGAAAACTGAAAATATCTAATAGAATCGTATCAGGTAAGTACTCCCATAGTCCATTGTCACAAGGTAATATTTGATTTGAAACGTCCATTCTGAAAATATTAAATTTTTTTTAGATGAAGGTCTTGAAGAAGTGTTTTTTAATGATGAGTTAAGTGAACTTACCCAGCCAAGATTTTTAATTCTCAATAATACATAACAATATATGTTTTATATATTATCTAAATTATAAAGTAAATATAGCGATTTAGCAATATAACTGATAAATTATACATAATGAACTACGAAATAAAATTATATTTCAACAAGCAATGGAAATAGTATGTGTACCAGGACGAATCTTATTATGCTATGAAAGGAGAGAAATGTCATAATCTCAGCTGACCTATGATAACAACTTGTGTAACCTTAGGGTAACCTTCCTGTACAACCCATGTCCGTGCCGCCGTAAATAATGATAGCTGCCGCCAAAGTTTGCTTATGATTAGTTTGTTGCTTTCTTAAATTAAAAGATAAAAGAAATCGCAAGGAATGCCTGTTTATCAAGAAAGAAAACCAAAAATAGTTATCGTTAGTACTTCTCTATAATCAACAGGCAGTATAAGTTTCAATATTTTTATTTATATATTAATTACTTATTTGTAATTTCCTTAGAATGAGGATGACTTACCCTATGAAGAGGAAATTTTAAGAAATCCCTTTTCAATTAAACACTGGCTAAGGTATATTGAATTCAAAAAAGATGCTCCTAAAAATGGAGTTAACATCATTTATGAAAGAGCTTTAAAAGAGCTTCCAGGAAGGTAAGTAATAGTGAACTATTTTACTTTTCTTTAATTTATTTCACTTAAAGTAATTAGCTAGTTTGATATACATTGTTCCCTCCTATGAGATAAGAAGTGCATTACTTTATGAATCCAAATAAAAAGTTCCCTGTATACCATTACCTAGAATTGCCTCTTTGCTTTAATGAATTACCCTGGCAGTCATCACCCAGGCTGTAAACCATGCTAAGGGTGGGTTTTCCCTACTTTATTGAGAAAAATTGTGCCGGTTATTTTCTAGTAAACTTAATTTTTAAAATGATCATAGAAATACAACAATCACAAACTTTTTCCAGTGTCATTGCGCGAACTATTATACTATGAACTCAACTATTCCCTATTTAATGTTTAATGACATGCATTAGTTGTATGTATGCGTGTAATGCCCAGTGCATATCAAATGACAGGTATTACAATGAGTCAACAAAGAGCAGGGACATGGCCTCACTTAAATAGGATGATTTTCACTGGAATTTGATCCATGACTATCAATAGGAAGCTTACATTTGGGGGATAATTGATTTAATTGAAACTTTTTTTGATGATAGAAAAATTGGCAGAAAAAAAATGTTCTTACAAAGTTTGTATTTATTACTGTACTTGAGTGTCTTCTGGTTTTCATTACTTTTCAATAAGACAAGCTCATTTAATGCAATTATGCATATTTTGTCTATATTCTAAGTAGCAATACAAATAGGATGATGTATTTATGTTACAATTAGAAAAGAGACAGAAATGGTGTTAAAAAATCTAGTTTTTAAAATAAAAAATTTTTTTCGGCTCCCATGACACCTGATTAATATATTTTGATTCGCTATACCAAAAAAAGTATATATTGAGAAAACTTATTTTAGAAGGAAAATATGATTTCTTATTGATGATACTGCCATTTTCTTCTGATACTCTGAACAACTGCAATGTTTTTCAGAGGTAGTCTTTTTTTCAATTAGGCCAACCTATCTATCCGAGACTTGTGTGACACATCACACGATTTGAATTTTTTTGATATGGATGCCACAACTATACTTTCTATTTTGTTTCAATATTTCTGAACTATGGATGAGAAAATATTTATTTTAAATTAATAGTTTTGTTATATAGTTAGCTAAGATTCATTTTAGTGTCAAATCAATTCACATTGCCATGAATTGAATAAATTACAAGTTTTGGGCTTTTTTGTATAGTTTTTAACCAAGTGATGGGAAACTTATCTCAGCACCTAGCGATTAATTTACATATGCCATGTATGTAACCAAAAGCTTACAGAACTGTCCCTGCAAACAGCATTTATTTTATTTTTTCTACACCAAAACACTTGAATAAAATTTCAATTGGGAAAATTTTGTAACTGATCAGTACCATATGAAATAATGTATATTTTAATTAGCTTTTTTTTTTGTTTACTTTGACTTGAAAAAATAAAATTTCTTGCAAGATTTACAGATGCAATTGAATATGAACATTCATTCCCTGTAAAACTATTTCTGATCTTTAGTGTAACCCTCATAGAAACCATCAAGATAAAAATAATCTGGTGAACTTGACTAATGAGTTTTTGCAGGACTTCCTCTTGTAATGTTTATCACCAATAATAATGTATCCTTGATATTTTTAGCTTTTACTGCTAGACTAATGGTCCACATAGATCTTGATTTAGTCTTTCAGACTGATCTTAGCAGTATCCTTGTCGCAAAGTCTGGTCAAAGATAGTGATTATACCCAATGATTTTTTAATTTTTATTAAAAACTATTAATGACTTATAATGTTTTGTTTTTAGCTATAAACTATGGTACAACTATTTATTACTACGAAAACGACAAATTAAAGGACGTTGCATCACTGATCCTTCTTTTGAACATTTGAATAATACTTATGAACGTTCATTAGTATTTATGAATAAGGTAAGCTTTTTTATGTAAAATATTTTATAAGTTATGTAAAAAATAACATTTTCTTAATTACACAGTGTTTGGTGTGCCAATGATTATTGTGTGTGGTGCTAAAGTAATTTTTATGTCTGTTTAATATCCCATTCTATTGAAGGAAATATTGCAAGTAAAAAAATATATTGAAATGTATTCTGTTAGCCAAAATAAATGAATTTGATATAATCCTTGCCACAACAAAAAGATAGGGCTGACCGAAGTTGTCACCATAGTTGGTAGATCGCTTTAAGGAGCTAGGGTGTTAGCTCTTGCTTCCTTGCTTAGTAATAAACCAGAATTAAGCTGAAGAATTAAGACTATCTTTATGGATTGGAAAGCTGTGGGATTTAAATAATCGCCAGGGTTCAGCAAGCAACATTTTTGGGAGCTGTTAGAGAAGTGAACCATTTTAAGTACACTGAGCCTTACCCTTAACCCTTGACTTATATATTTTGGGTATGTGAATGTTGTGCCAACCTTTTCACGGACAAGATTAAGTTTTCCTATACTCTGTCTGATTTACATAATGCAAATGTTGTACCAACTGTATAAAAATGGTTCATCTTAATAAAAAGCGAGATACAACTAGTTCCCAGGCTGCCGCTAACAGCGCCCGGTCACTGCTGCAGCAATTGAGGTCAGATTCTGGGCTGACCAGCATTCGAAAGATAATACTGAACTCCCTGAAGGAGTTTTGTTCAGAAAATGCTATCATTCTGTATGAGCAGTCAGGTTTTCAGGCTCATTTGAGTACAGAACATCCGCTTGTAAAGGTAAAGACAGAAGCCACCCTTGTTATCAACAAAAACATATGAGATTGCTATGATCTCATTGAACTGCTCGCAGGCTTTCAACTCAGTGTCCCACGGGATGCTTTGCCGACAGCTTTGCGACTGGGAATGCCCAGAGCAGCTATACACCATGTTGGTTTCCTTCTTGAAAGACAGATCAATGCGGGTATGGGGGGGGGGGTGATTTCCTCTCTAATCCATTCCCTCTGACTTGTGTAGTTCCTCAAGGAGCAGTTTTGTCTCTGGTTCTTTTCGGCATGTACACTTCTAAAATTGTTGAGACAAACTATAAGAAAGCTACGGTAATCACTTTGCCGATGACAGCCGCACCATGAGTGCATAAAGAGCTCTTACACAGGTCGAGTCAGTTTGTAACGTCATCAGTGACAGACTGGGAAAGTTAAACATCAGTGTAAATGCTGGGAAGACCAACTGCGTAATATTCTCCATCCAAAAGGGCAAAAAGCTTTGCCAAAATCATATACTATAGGGGCGCAAAAGATCTCGCCAGCTTTCTCAATGTACTATCCGGGTATAAAAATGGATAGGCATCTCCATTTCTCTACTCATTTTAGTAATAAAATATTAAAAGTATGACACAGGTCTTACCTTGCTAACTTCACCTAACCTGCCGATGCGTCTCAAACAAATGATCTATAAATGTGTCCTCCGGCCAAGCTCTGATGTACGATACCCCGCTATATACTCACTTGACTGACAATACAGCCAAAAGTCTCCAACACAGAATGGGATCATGAGAAAAATGGTCCGACATACCTCTCTCGAGAGGTTAAAGAACGGCAACCTGCACCCATTGCTTGGTGTGCCGTCTGTAGGCGAGTTCATCCGCAGGAGACACTCAAGTTTTTTTACTCATTGCAGTCAGTTCAGTCCATTCATGTATAATGTGTATCATTATATAATATAATATATTATGACCTAATATAATATAAAATATAACCTGTGTATAATATAGCAACACAACAGGAAATACAAAAATAAATTGTCTATAATTGTATAATTATATGTAAATTGAAAGGGACTATGGGGAAAAAAATAAAATAAACTGACTAGCATTCAGTTCTTGAACTGGATTGGGATTAGTACTCGCAGTTGTATATATATTTCTGAATATTGTCTTCTTAGTTAACCTCAGCACTTCTTTCTAACCTTGCTAGTTTTACTCCGGCGCTGTCGGGCTCCACACCTTCCCAGTGGAATTCCCTGGTTATGTCCCTCTAAAACTAGCCCTTCCTTGGACAGTCTGTCTCCTTCTGGCTCATATCCCCCTTGGGGATGGCTTTCGCCTAACTTAAGATTCTGACTGAGAGTTCGTGGCACTCCAAGACCACTTAAAAATCCTAACCTATACCTATCTCTTCATCTGGACACAGTCTACTGTCGGGGCACACGCACCTATCAAAAGAAAATGGTGTCAGAGAAATCAAACATGTTACCCTCCACTAAGCCGCTGTCAAGGTCTTAGACCATCTAACTCTTTCTTCGCCACCAGGCATCCAAGACCTTCCCAGGGGTCCTCAAGACGTCCCTCATATCATATCAACAATGGTGATGGCCTGACAGTGAATTTTCTCTAATCATTCTGAAGACATGCAAAATTCTAAATAACAATAAGGGGAAAAATTAGTCTATTCAAAAATACTTTTACTTATTTCATGTTTTACATTTTTTTTCCCTCTGCTGATACTGTCAGGTAATGAAGGTTTTTAAGTGGTCAATGGTGTACAGTTTAAGACTTCATGAAAATTAAGTTAATTTAACAGTTACAGTTATTGAGCCTCTAGAAATAAAATAATTAATTTTTTTTTTGTTTTAGATGCCTAGAATATGGATGCAATATTGTCAGTTTCTTGTTGACCAATGTAAGATCACTAAAGCGCGTCATGTATTCGATAGATCATTGAGAGCATTACCGATCACACAGCATCATCGGATTTGGCCTCTTTTCATAAAATTCTTGAAGAAACATAATATCCCAGAAACTGCTGTTCGAGTGTTTCGAAGATATCTGAAGGTGACATTATGTTTATGTTTACTACTTGCAATGATTTATTTCTATATGATTACAACAAAATACTTTTTCTTGCAGCTTTGCCCAGAAGATACTGAAGAATATATAGATTACTTATCTATAATTGGTCGTTTAGATGAGGCTGCTGTTAGATTGGCAGATATAGTAAACACTGATGACTTTGTTTCTAAACACGGTAAATCAAACCATCAGCTATGGACAGAATTATGTGATGTAATCTCAAAAAATCCTCAAGAGGTCAGGTATGTTTCGGTTTTTTTCTTATTTGCAGTTTTTCCAGAGACTTATATGACTAAATTTTTTACTGTTCCCTTATCAAAGAGATAATAAAGATGATTTTATTTCTCCATAAAAAATTAATGTTTTATTTTTTTACAACTAATTTAGGTTGAACTTCTTTTTCTTTTTTTTGTGACTCTTGTAGTTATTGTTAATTTAAAATAGTAATTTGAGGTGGATTCATCAGAAGGCAAGGGAGTTTCAATTTACATAGACAATTTCTATACATTTGTAAATTTAGTTAGCGTTTGTTTCAAAATGATACATGTGCCACGGGAACCTGACTGAATAGGAAGGATGGGGGGGGGGGGGGGAGGATGAAAACTGCTAAGCTCACACGAGGAGAAAAAATAGCTTAGTTTACTGATCGTGGTGTTTGCCTAATAAAATAGAATGACTGGAGAGATGTTTTAATTTTATCCTCCAAGCACACAAGTGATGATGGAGATTGAAACTAGGAGAATAAAAAATGTAAAAACCTTTACTTATTGTTCGGTACATTAAATAGTGGGGCAATAGATAAACATGATAAGATGATGCTGTATTATTCGGAATTCAGTTTAAATATAATATAAAGGCGTCATATCTTACAAATTTTGTTAATTAATTCATACTTGTTATACAAAGGAAAATATTTCTTTACTAAACTATTTATTAAAAAATTACTGCCAGCAAAAAGTGAAGTTTCCCAGATTAGAATTTAAAGTTTGTACAATATAGATTCATTAAGTAAGTAAGTTTATAGTTGAGCAAGATCTATTCATTGTAATATAGAAACTTTATTTCTTTATTTTGAATTTATAACACAGCCAATATGTACTTATTAGTTTGAATTCAGACTTCTTTTGTTTGTGTCAAATCAAATGTAACCCAGGTAAAAATTTGACCATAACTGTAAACCTTTATCTAAAAGCTATTTGAGCATAGGATTATTCAGTCAATTTGGATTATTGCTTTATAAAGAATAATACCAATGATTCTTTGAAAGGAAAGGTTCCCTTTGTAACATAATACAATTATAACAAAAAATATTAAAAATTTTTCGAACTTAACTAAAATAATTCAAAGAAAGTTTTACCTTATTGAGTTCAAATTATTGAGAAACAAAAATGGTTTAAGCACCATTTAAGATTTGTGGCTTCAGTCCCAGTTGAAAATGTTATTCTCTGTGACCAAAGTCTTATGGAATGCATTTCGATTGCAAAATTAATTTTTTTTGTATTAATTAATTAGCAACTTTACTGGTGGCCACAGCGAAGAAACACAAAATAGGCCCTGGCGCTGAAAGGGTTAAATAAGAGACAAGTTATTTTAATATTTACATTATAACATGAATGTAATCATATTAATTTCATTTAATTTTTCAGTCTTGTAAATACGTCAATTATCTAATTGTAAATTCAATCATGTTGTTCCTTTATTTATTAAATATTTTAATTCCTTCCATTGACCAACACAAAATTTATTGTTTGGAAAAATATTATTGGGACCAAATCAAAGGAATATTAATAAATTTTATTTTATTATAACTTTACGCCAATGCACTAAGCTCATATTTTGATAGAGTAATCAGATCAAGTAGTTTTAAATGGGTTACCAAGTCAATTCAATTTAATTAAATAAATTATTGTAATTATTTGACTTGAGCATTGATGCATGGTTCTCTGAATAAGGTAGGTGAAAATATATATTTATGTTTATCAATAGATAGATATATATTTTTATGTTTATATGTATTTAAAATATATTACCCAGAGCATATATTGGCCATCTTGATTTTAAAAATTGTTTATTATTAAAATCAATTAAATCATTAATTGGTTCTATTGAATGTTATTATTTTCTGTTCTGATTGAAGTTTAGTCAGATGACAGGGGGTTTTCTTACAAACAAGTGAGGTTTCTGTTTTATTATTCTTGAGCTGTCTGTAAACAAAGGTTGTTTCCTATTTGTTGACTAAAATTTGTTCTTAAATATTTGTTGAGCTAATCAATTATTTTAATATACAGATCAAATTTATAAGTATTTATGTACACCTAATGTAATACTAAATTTGTATATTTTATGTACTCTTTATTTCTAAGAACTAGAGCAAACTGAAGATTTAAAATATAATCATTTTTTTTAAACAGTCACTGAAGTTATTGTATGAATAAATTTAAAATGATTCCAGGTCTTTAAATGTTGATGCTATTATAAGAAGTGGTTTGAAAAAATATACCGATCAATTGGGCCACTTATGGAATTCATTAGCTGATTATTATATCAGAAGTGGACTTTTCGAAAAGGTATTTGATTTTCTTTTACCTTTCTGATAACGCATATCTACCATAAATATAAATCGTTTTTTATATATGTTTTCCACCCTTATGTACTTGTATAACAAGGTTTGAATGGTATTTCATTGAGAGCCACCTACTACAGCTAATTTATGAAGTGGAAGGCAAATTCAGTCTGCTCTGAATTTTAAAGCCAGGTCCATCAAATTGTGAAGATGTTAATCATTATTTACGCAATATAAGGCCTCAAGTGGCTAGTGGCTGTTTTTCAAGAAGGTTGATAGTGTGATATAATTGGTTTATTTAGTTGATCTCTATAATTTTACATTAGAAGTTAAATAACAAAACAATAGATTTAGTTAGCTCATGTTTTGAATGTACTGAAGTTATTGGAGAGAAAAATAATGTCATTTTAATTTTTTTTTTTGTAACTACTAAACCATGCATACATAGTACTTATAGCACTAAGACTTCTTTTTTAGTCAAAACTAAAGCAATGTAAATTATCATAAAGCAGGATTATTTTATTTTTTTCATAAATAACCAGAAAACCACTATAATTGTAAGTGGGTATCGTAATGGAGATGCCCGTCCATATTTAAGCCTAGATAATAAGTACATGGAAAAAACCAGGGAGTTCTGATGCCATCCTACTGTCGGTTGTGAGCAACACTTTTTTCCCTTTTTGGATGGAGAGGACCACACAGGCAGGCAGTCTTTCCGGCATTCACGCTTATGTTCACCTTAGCCTATTTTTCACTAATTTCATTGTAAACAGACACAGCTTGTGAAATGGATCTTTTTCCATTAAGGGTATTGCTTCAAATCACTGTGTGTTGACAGCAAATGCAGTGGCAGTGGCTTTCTTGTAATTTTTCTAACAATTTTGTATGTATTTATGTTGAATAGCATTTAGTTTCTCTGGGTAGTGCCAGTTGCAGAGCTGTTGGCACAAAGTGGAAAGTTTGCCTGTAGTCCAACTGACACTGGGGCCTTGTCGATATCGAGAGTGGGTTCCATTTTTACCTTCTGAAGTGGATGTTTTGTACTTAAAATAGTTGAGATTGGATAGAGTTTTCAGTCAGCCTGAGTGTATTAATACTTCTTGGAACGAGGGATCACAAGTTTACTGACAATTGGATATCGGATAGATATGGTGTACATCTCTTCTTTGGCACTGTGAAGGTCTGGCAGTCTTAGTGATTATAACCTCATTATGTAAAATTTTATTTTGTTCAGTTTGAGTCTTCATTTGAGTTTTTTAGAGGCTCACTCTTACTAATTTTATTTGTAAGCTTCCCCTGTATGTCTATAATACCTGAACAAAATTTCTACTCATTTTCTCATTTTTTCATAACTTTCATCCATCATTTTTTGGATTGCTAGAAGCACTTGTTTGTTACCTTAGAGTCCTATGTTATTTTCACTCCAACCTCTGATTGTTCTTTACTACTATCCATTTATTTTATTAATTTAAGCTTTTCTTAACATTATATGCTCCATTATACTTGATCAAATGTGTTTTTATCCTCTCCCTTTAAGCTTAAAGCTTGTATGTGAAGGGATACAATAGTGAAATCAATCTTATTCATTTAACGCAAAAAATTATGAAACATTTGAATAAGTCATAAGTAATGCCAAGGCTATATTATGACTTCAATTTTCTTTGAAAGATAACGTAATTTTAACTTTAAATTTATTTTATTACTTTTTATCTGATGTTTTTTAGGTTCTACTAACAAAAATAATTCTGGCAATAGTTAAATTTAATTACAAATAAACAAAAAGAAACTTATATTAATTATACTTGTCTATATTTTTTTTTCTTTTTCTTCCTCAATGATCTTCTTTTTTTTAATCAAATTAACTCTTCTTCCTGGTGCAACTTCTCTTCCGTTCCGCTTCAAGTCCAAACAACAAATAACTTTTTATTTCATCACTTGACTCAGATACATATATCACGGGCTGATCCTAAAACTAGAGTGAGTAATTCTGTGTGTGTTTTCATCATAACATTACTATACTCCCTTTTGTTTTTTCCTCCACTCTCAATTGTTTTTGTTTGCCTTCTTGATTCAAGGTTGGATTAAATATTTATATACAAACTCCACAATATCTAATATCACAACAATATATATGCTTTAATAAATCAAAATAATAATAATCTTGGGCAACAAATATTACAATAACCTGTCTTAGCTAATATTTTTACTTTCCTATCCATAAGGATTCAAAAGATTATAACAAATAATAGTTTATTTTATAACACTTCATTTAATATTATCTAAGGGCTGTATATGGTTCTAGTGCATAATTTGGTTTATTTCAAATATTTCATAATAAAATTATTGGCATGAGAATTTTATATAAATAATAGTTACCTAACATAAACAATGATTTATAATTGTTGAGGAATGGGTGGGGTGGCCTTCATTCCTGGTATCTTCCTTCCTTTATCTGGCCAATAACAGGGGATCTCTCTCCTGACTGAACAAGTCTCTAAGTCTAACACATCTGACTGCCTGAATTGTGGACTCAAAGTAAACTTTGTCTTGTGCTCTGCTATTTATGGACACACTACCTCCTCCACCATATAATGTGGTTTTAGGGTAAAAGCTACAGTAACCCATAATAGTTGGTAGTAAGTTTAATATAACCAATATATAGTAAGTTTTATATAACTTATTACATAAAATAAGTGGTTAGAGGGAGAGTGAACAATTATTATTGGAACTTGGACTATCAAGTGTAATAGAAACTTTTTGTAACTATCATAAAATTGAGTACCTCAATAAGTACCATAATATATTTGGAAGAAACTGTAGTGATCCTCTAAGTATTCACAAAAAGCCTGTAAGAAGTGGTTTAAGAGAAATATTTCTTGAACATTTACAAAAAAAAGCAAAATGTTCCTGTTAATTTAATCCCTGGTAAATCACTGTGCCCATGTAATACATTTTTTTTTGGTGTAGTTATTGTGTATTATATTGGTGTAGAAGAAAAAACAAGTTGCATGGATATAGATTACCAACCGGAAACAGACATTGAAAAATCCCTTGTTGACAAAGGTACTAGTTTAAATGTAGTAGATGAAGTTTAAAAATCATTGGATTTGTTCCCTACACCCAAAACAATAAAACTGAGTAAAACAGGCAGCATTAAAAACTAAAACAGAAAAAATAAGTTCAGTGTAAAAAAAAAAACTTTTTCTTTCAATGAGAGTTTGACAGATAAAGAAGGTGAAAAAGATTTGTCAAATGAAAACAAGAAACTGATTAAGCAGTTAAAAGAAAAATATAAGTTAGCTAAGAAGAAAAAATAAAGATCATCAGTATTTTCCCAACCTCTTGGTCAAAGCACAGGATATGTGAAGAATGTAATTTAATAGACTATCAAGTACGGTTAACACGGAACTTAATGAAAACTAAAAATGTGTTTCCAGATTTAAAAAAGAAGGATGGAAACAAATTAAGTGATGAAGTTGTTAGTGATGTCATTAAATTTTATGAAGATGATGGCAATTGTCTATTAAGATTGTAAAGAGTAATTAATAGTGTGTAAATAAAAATAATAATGTGTTTGTTTTAGATTTTTACTACAAGAAATATAATATATGCACTTAATAGCACTTTCTGAAATTTTAGCTATTTAAAAAAAAATCAACTAAAAAACTAATAAAGTATCAGTGATGAAATTTTAACCACTTATTATAACACCATCAAAGAATGTTTTCTTAAAATTTTGGACGTGTCCCTTCTGAGATATTTTCGATAAAAAATACCCGATTTTAGACAAAACGCAATATTTGAAGCCTCGTTAAAAAAAAATCTCCTGCAGTTCCCTTGTTACGTAGGCCACTACTCTCTGTCACAAGCGGAAGAGATGTTGAAGGTCTTGGAAGGAACTTGGAATGAGTTCGAACTGAAACAAGTTCCAGTTACGTCTTCACCCTAGTGCATGCCATTTATACTGGCCATAAGAAAAGGACAGGCTAACCAAGTTCACATCAACCACTTTTAATGAATCCACTGCATATTGTTTATGATAAACGTCAAGGCTACTCTGACTGGCATTTGCAGCCATTTACTAATATGGCATAACCATAAAAAAAAGTGTAATCTTGGAATAAATATTGAATAGTACAAAACCTTTGCCTGAAAATATGTTTTTAGACTCGTACAACTTATAACCAGAGCTACTGGTTTATAGATAGACAATCATGCCTGCATCAAAACCAGAGCTGGAAGTGAAGAGTAGTGTCCAGTGACTGGTGATATGTCTTACCATTGAATGAAAATATCACTTCTTCATAATTTTCTTATTATTTTATCAAAATAAACCTCTGCATAGCAATTAACTTCTCTGTTTATAAATGTTAGTGTATTATGATTTAGTTAAAAAAATGTTTTGTTTTATTTTGTAGGCAAGGGATATTTATGAAGAAGCAATACAAACTGTTACCACTGTCAGGGATTTCACTCAAGTTTTTGATGCTTACGCCCAATTTGAAGAACTTTCCTTGAGCAAGAAGATGGAGGAAGTTTCCCAAAAAGACTTTCCTACTGATGATGGTAAGTTTTTTTTTTGTGAGTATTATATTCACATATTACGTCTGTAACTCCAGTGAATAATGGTTTTCATGATAAAGTGTTGCAATTTTCTCAAAAATAATTAAGTGCCAGTATAATTGCTACTATAAGGAATGAGCTTATTTGAGTTGACCAATTGTTCAGTTAAAGCTTGCTAGGCTAAAAATTCACATCACAATAACTTGTTTCAAGCCACCACCTGGCTTTCCAACTTATACACTGTGAAGAAACCAACATCCTGCTTCCGTTAAACCAGTTAACTCATTTTGGAGAAAATTCGACGTAACTACTTATTTATTGGGGTCACAGATAAAAAACCAAATTTTTGACCACATGGAAATCTTTATGGCAATAAGACTATTTGGGGACATTGTCCCCAGCTTCAAGTTGAAGTTCCTTTCAACCCTTAGTGTAAAAATAATTAGTGTTCATGCTATTGAATAAATATATAGGTGATAACATATTTTACCATGTCCAGGGCCAAGTTTGAATTTTAATATACAATGCTTTCTCAATTGCTTTTGTTTAAAGACACTATTAGTCATTATTTATTTATAGTAACTGCTTTTCTAAAAATATTTTGCATTTAAAATCATTAAGATAATATGTCGTAGATACTCAATCTATGTGAACATATGTACAAGTTATCTGTATATTAGCCATAAACAATAACACGACCTATGTAGCTATTAGGATGAGGCAGTTAGCTCTATAAATACTAGGTGAAGTGATTATAAAGTTAGTTCATATCCAGCAGCTGTATTCTTAGTAATGCAGCCGGAAATGCCACATAGCAGCCCTGTGCAACCTCACGAGGCATTTCAAATGCGGCAGGCAAGGGAATGCCCGAGGCGCAACTCCCGAAAAAACAGGCGAGGATGAGGAGACTTTCTGACTCTGACAGGCGCTATACCAGCAAAGAATTGTCAGAGGAGGAGAGTGCCTGCTCTGAGCAGCTACGGGGAGTCACGAGGTAAGTGGCGTGAATTCCTGGAGGGGAGGGCCTTCCGGAGCGGAGGTAGTGTAGGGACGCTCCTGTGTGGATTGAGGGTATGGTAACTGGTGGGGTAACCAATAGCATGAATTAATCGTTATTAATAGTGCAAGGAGTGAGCGGTGCACTACGTTACCCGTGGCGAAGTAGGGGGGGGGTATCAGGGATAAAGTTCTTAGTCAACACGGGAAGCACTCATTCATTAATCATTAAAAGAGGGGCGGAGAAACTGGGCATTTGGGAAGGGTGCAAACAATGTAAGTGTGTAGTATCTACAGTTAGCGGTAGAGTTTTTTAAATGCTATGTCTATTTACCATATACAGATCTGGAATAGCCATACAAAAATAATCGGTTAATTATTTTCATGGAAATGGAATTATTTTAAATAATTTCACTGGAAAGGTATGTCTACTAATGGTTAAACAAATTGAGTGAACCAGTAAAGGTTTTATAAATGAGGAGTTGTTTTTTTTTCGGTATAGATGCACTATTATTTATAATTATTACTCATTAACAGCCAAAATAAATATAGTGGGAAGATATTCTTTTTTTGGCTGTTAATAAGTGAAGGTTTTCTTTATGTTGCTTTCCTTTTGCATTATTTGTCACAGTCCTGTCTGGTTTTGATTCAACTTAGTTCACTTTTTTTAACTGTTGTAATTATAATAAAATGAATAAATGATGATATTTTAATTATAGATGATATAGACATTGAACTTCGATTGGCAAGGTTTGAAGATTTGATCGAGAGAAGATTATTACTTCTCAATTCAGTTCTATTACGGCAAAATCCTCATAATGTTCATGAATGGCTGAAAAGGGTTCAACTTTTTGAAGGAAAACCACATGATGTGAGTAATAATAAGTTATTTTATTTATTTATTGCTGTAGTTAATTATTTTAAATTCAGTATTGTAGTAATATAGAGAATAATATATGATTAGCTATATGTTTAACAAAATTGGTGCTTTTCCACAAGTCTTTTTTTTTTATCTATTGGTTGGTAGATCAAAATGTAATATATTTGTCATGTGTGGATTCATCCTTTTTTTTTTCTTATGATCCTTAAAAACAGGTCTAAAAAACTTTACAGCTTATTTAATTATGAAAATTGATTTTTAAGACATATTCAATGTATAAGGTGAATGACTTAATTTCTGCTTTTCTCTATTATTTATACTTTGTAAACTTCAATAATTATTTTCATGGTTTATAGAGTTCTGATTTGGTGACAATGCATAAACATATGCATATAAGCTAAAGTCAGGAGTATGACTATTGTAAATTAATACGATCATGGGATGTAAACAACCCATGTTCCTATATATGTAGGATTATCGGAATAATAAAATAGTTTTTCTCTTGAGCCCAAGTGTGTCAGTTCGTTTCCGTCTTTCCCTTTTTATCAAATCTTAACCGCCGGAGATTAACTGGTACCGAAACCCGGGATTATTGTATGGCGGTGTAGCAAGCTACTGTTTTTTACTTGTTCTGTGCTAACAATAAGTTTTAAGAAAATGCCTGAGGGAGTATTGTGACCCGCGGTGTTTGACGTACCAGCAGACATACCGCAGCTACCGCAAAGAACCATGGCAGTGGCCCATGCGACTACTTTGGCGTGGATGAAAATACAGGAGATAACAGCTCAAGACATGAGTAAGGCCATTTCAGACCTGGAAAGGTTCGCGGGTGAGACCGAGGAGCTGAATCACTTCCTTAAGGGTGATGACCGGCTAATGTAATGACACGGATAGAGGCGAAAAGGGCAGAAGACTTAATAACTCAAGGAAACGGCGAAGCGTTAAGAGCAGCTCTCGTATGCAGGGTAAAAAGGAATATTCTGAATATGATTCAGGCCGATGAGGAGACCTCCTGAGACATAGTGAAGGAACGGTTGAAAAAAGCGTTCGCAGGGGGAAGATGGACCCGGTAGACTTAGAGACATCAGCAGACAAACGGGCAGTACGCCGGAACACTGCTTACCCATTATAATAGCATCACTCATCATCATAGGCATCATGAGCCAAAGTATGTCAGTTTGTTTCCATCTTTTCCTTTTTATCAAATCTTATCCGCCGGAGATTAACTTATGTAAACCCCCGACTTTCTCTCTCCTCCTCCTCCCCCTAAATGTTTACAGGAATTTGGGAAAATATTAATGCCAGGCGAGGGCATTACTTAAGGAAAGGGGAACCTGAAATATGACATGGAATTGACATATCTAGGGGAAGACAGATTTAGATTACTGACATTTATTAGATGATAATAAACAAATAGCATTTGATTAAAAAACCCCAAAAAAATACTTAAGCTATTTGATAAAAAAAACTCCTTAAACTATTTGATAAAAAAAAAATACTTAAACTATCTGATAAAAAAAATACTTAAATTGTCTGATTAAAAAATACTTAAATTGTCTGATAAAAAAATACTTAAATTGTCTGATAAAAAAAATACTTAAGGATTGCTAATAAGTAAATAAAGTACAGTACTGATTGACGGCTTCATTGGGTACCCAATCTGGCATCATTGCTAATAATCGATGGCATCGATGGCAGGTAATCGATTAGTGGAGAGTTGAGCGAGGTCCTCACTGCTACGACTTCCAAGACGAACTCCCACCAGAGGTGCTCCACATAAACAATAGGCCGATAAGGCGGTGAGATGATGGAGGGCACTCTGGGGTGTGTTGGCCAACTCACATCTGGATCCACACTGACTCTGCGAGCGACTTATCAACCGGTGCTCCGTCCTTTTAATCCTCTATAAAGGATGTAGTGTTCTCAATCCGATTACGGGGCCTCGGAGGCGTCCCGTATCGTTATTCGTTTTGTTTACTTTCCAACATATTTCACTTAAACAAAATCAATACACTCACATTCGAAACACAAAGATATTCTTAGAACATTTATAATATTATCAATAATTATTAATTCTTTATATAACTAAACAAATACAAAAAAAAATATTTATCTCTAATTTACACTTTTTTTTTTTATAATAAATTTTACGAGGGTACTTTGTTAGATAATTACCTGTCAGCGCAAGACCCCTTCTTATTCGGGCTTAAACAATGAATGATAATTTTTTTTTTCTTCAATAAACAAAATAAACGAATTACAGGCGTAAACAATCGCTAATTTACATTGGCCATGACTACTTAAAATGTAAAAGTCTATCGGTCACACTTATATATTAATATATATTGTTATGATATTTTTTAAATGGTGCTTATGTAAAAAATATCGGAAAAATACGAAATTATAAGTCAAGAAGGCATCGGACAGGAAATGAACCTCCTGACTGGTCGTATAGAGTAAGTAGTGAGAAGTGGGGGATGAACCTCCTGACTGGTAGAAGGAGTCGTTGGGCAGACACAGTGAGAGAAAGGGCGTACCCAAGCTGCCCCTGATGGTCCGTTTTCATTTATCAACATCAGGACAACTTTAAAATCAACCAACATGAAGATAAGCAGATCGAGCAAAGAGTGATATGAACAATGAGGATACCAACGCGAAGAAGCGCTGGCCAGCATAAGAAGAAATTAAAAGTACGTGATGATATTTGTATGTAAATTTTTGTTTGTAATGTTAGTAATAATAAAATCAATATTCTTTTTGCCAAAAGTTTCCTAAATAAATTAACAGAACCCTGGATTAAAGTAAAAGTTTGAATATAAAGTTTTTTTTTATAAATAATTAAAATAATGATAATTAATAGAGTAAATAAGAAAATATTACAATAATATATTGTAATATTTTGTCAGTTGTACTAATATGTTAATCTGACAATTCTCATATTCTTTTAATTAGCAGCAATCAATTTCCTTAATTTATTGCAATTGAATCTTTCCCTGTTGACTTGAAAACATTTATTTACCTCAGAATGTGAAAGATTTTTATGAACTATTATTTATCAAAATAATGAGGTTAATGAAGGGGAATAGCAAATTTCTATATCATCTGCTAACATTTTCCCAATTTCAATTTTTTCTTGTTCTATTAATTTAGGGTTCAGTTTGTATTGAAATTGATTATATGGTGTAGGATCGGTAACAGCTAAGCAATGTTCATAGCCATTGATACAACTGGGCTTATCTCTAAAAACATTCATTTACCAATTTAACATTTACATCTTGTTTTTCAATTTCCTGATTTGGTTTTTAAAATATGGTATTGTGTGGTAGGTTTTAGTATCTGATGCTATTAAAAAATTTACATCAATTGTAGATAGTTTTGTACCCCAAGTAGAGAGTTTTGTTGATCCCGATGCTCCAGCTATAATGCTACCTCAATGGCCTTGACGAATAATGCTTTTACGGATATGTATTGGTAAATTCGAGGGTATTAGGAAATACATAAACAAACAATAAGATGGCTGTTATATCTACTTCTTCACCAATAATAAATAAAAGTTCCCCTCTTCTCGCACCAGAAAACCCCACCAATCCCTCCCATGTAGACGGCAGTCTCTGGGGCCCTACAAAATGTACCTAGTAGCGCCTCCCCCAGAGATCCAGTCTGTCTCTCTCCGGTTCACCCTTGCCTTTAGGATCTGGACGGTTTTCGCTTACCCTCAGATACCGAGTATAAATTTTTGGTCATTCCAAGACCACATAAACTACCTATAATACCTACCCTGTACCTTTTCTTCTGAACATTGTGCACTGTCGGGGCATACCTTCTAAGATCTTATGGATTAAGATCAATAAACAAAATACGAATAATGAAGCAGCCCGCCAGCAAAGGTCAAATACCACAGGTTTACCATTTATCTCTTTCTTGGCGCCCGCCGGGCATCGGCTGGGATATATGTCCATATATATATATGTAGAATATGAAATTTACTAAATTCTAATTATATTTTCCTTTTTTTTATATAACAGATCATAAATACTTATACTGAAGCAGTTCAAACAATTGATCCTAAATTGGCAGTTGGAAAACCTCATATGCTTTATGTGAATTTTGCAAAGTTTTATGAGGAAAATGGCCAAATAGAAGATTCAAGAATTGTTCTTGAAAAGGGAACCCAGGTGCCTTATACAAAAGTTGACGACCTTGCATCAGTGTGGTGTGAATGGGCTGAGATGGAAATAAGAAATGAGTAAGTAAAATTCCTCATTATGTTATTCTATGATGGGGTCTATCTAAGCTTTTTAAACTCAACTATTAAACATACTTAGCCACCAAAATTGGCAATGATTGAAATTTCTTTGTATGTTCTGATCTATTGGTTCAAACACACCAGACTACTTCATGTATAAACACTAAATTTAAACCCATTACTCCTCCGGAAGTAGCCAAAAATATATTGTGATAGCTATAAAGATTGATTGCCTATTGGTTTCCCTGGCTTCTGAAAAACAATAACAGTTGCATTTTTCATTTGCTTGGATATGTGTCAATGGTGCAACTGCAGATTTATGTCCTAAAATTTGTTTCATTTCTCTCCACAGTCTGTTGTCACCAGGTTCCATCAAGTCTAACTATTGTCTATAATTTTGTATCCAGTTTCTGCCTAGTTCCAGTCCTGATAGTTTATTGCACATCATCAGATCATTCAGGTCTCTCATTCATTGCCATCTCTTTCGAATTCAGTTTTTCTGAGTATCATTCCTAGTATATTATATGGTGTCGGTGTCTTATGGGCTGCATTTTGTGGTCTGTATCTGCATTTTTTGAATGTAGAGCTATATACAATGTATAGAAGAATAATTGTTTATTACAAATATAAATATACAAAAACCTACGTACGTAATAAAATAACATTATTAAAAACTAAAGTTAAATTGTACCTTAATTACTATGCGGCTGGCCAGCTTTTCTTTGTTGAATTCTTCGATGCGTCGTCTTCTTTTGTCCTCGATGCGTACCTCGTTGCGTCTCTATGGGTAGGTTGCTGAGCGTGGTCCTGGTTCGGGTAGCGTCTCCTCTGGTGTATATCTGGGGCCGGTCTTCTCTTGTGTACCACGAGGCAGTACACATACCTGGGCTAGTGTCCCTCCTCTATCTCCTGCCGGGTCAAAGATGAATGAGCTGATTCTGGATCGAACCTAGCCTTTATACACTCTTCCGCCATATTGGACATCTTTTGTTCTCCAATGTTCTTTTTCTCATATATGATTAACTGTTCTTGATTTAAAATTAACAAATACAATATTAAATCATTTATATTTAATTCCTGATATTTTTTATTTGTTAACTTGGACATAACGCAACGAATAGTGTTCAAAACATAAATGAACCATGATCCAGGAGTCGTATACCGTTCACTCATGCCCGCTAATTTTGAGTTTATATCAGAAACACCATCAAAATATCACAACATTATATTGGTAATTTTATTTTAAATGCCCTGTATTGAGAATAATCAATCTCAGGCTGTCATGCATATTATCTACGAGGATATCCAGTTGTTTTTTTAAATTGACTTAAGGTGAAACTCTTGTCTCCAGGAAATTTAATTTGAAACAGCATTGTAGGGTGTTGTCTATAAAGTAAATGAAGTGTCTTTATTAATTAAGTAATGTCTTGTAACATGTTCAGTATTGAAATGAACTGATAATCCCTTGTGAGAAGTCAGGTATGCAATTAGGGCTTTGCATTTGTGTTGCTGATGCTAGCTTATTAATTAGATGCACAAGGTCTTTGATAGAAAACACAAATTGCAATTGTAACATATCCCACAAAAACAAACTATACTCATATTTGTTATGGCTGGCAAGATGATATGCCGTTTATACTACCTAAATACCAAGTTATGTTTTAAGGGTTAGTTTTGTTAAAATGTATAAAGTCTTAAATCAAGAATCTCCCCATTAATTATCTAGTGAAACTGGTATTAAGAAATAATAATAACTACTTATTATAATAACTTTATAATGTGTTTATAATATATTTGTGTGTTTTTATATATACATATATTTTGTTGATATTTTATGTTAAACTTTATAGGAACTGTGATGAAGCATTAAAAATTCTTCAAAGGGCTACAGTGATGCCTTCCAGAAAAGTTGATTACCATGATGATTCTGAAACAGTACAGATGAGGTTGTATAAATCATTGAAAATATGGTCATTATACGCTGATTTAGAAGAGAGCTTTGGAACATTCAAGGTATGTTTTCTTTATATATTTTGGGTTTTGTTTTATTTATTTGTGCATTTTTTATTAGTATTGAAATTATTTTTGCCCTGATTTTAATGTTTTGTTCTTTGTTTTTTGCAGTCTTGTAAATCTGTCTATGACAGAATTATTGATCTAAAAATTGCCACGCCTCAAATCATTATCAACTATGGTCTTTTTCTAGAGGAACACAATTATTATGAAGAAGCATTCAGGGTAATTAATCATTAATTATGCTTACAAATAAATACAGACAGTAACAACAATTTATCAATGTTTATTATGTGGGAAAAAATTATTTACAGTTTTAATAATGTATGACAAAGAGTTGGTTAATGAAACAAGCCTAATTTTTTATGCCATTATTCATTATTGTTTTAAACTAACAACTGTAGCGAAATGTATGTTCAAAATTTCAGAATTATTTTATGACCACTATCATTGTAATTACAAACTTTCAGAGGCAATTCCTACATTTTTTCAAAGTAAAGCCTCTACCTTTGTTTTAGGCAATTATGTTTACTATTCCTATGGAAAATTAACAGTAAGTTGTCAATTGTACATCAAGAAACTGACCTGCATTTAATTAATTCTCAAAAATTTTGTTTTCCACTTCTACAATTACAGTCTTTTACTTATACAATTTTTAAGTAGTTCATAAGTTAATGATTTTGGTACTGAGATATTATAAGAGCTATATCTTCTTGGCTGCCATGGTACCTACCAATGACCAAAAAACAAATATTTCTGCTGTTTATTTACATAAGTTAAACAATATTGTTACCATGATAAAAAAAAAATAGGCACCAGTTACATAAGGCGGCAGGTTGCAGTATGTGCCCATTTATGCATTATTTAGATAATACTTAAGCGCTATAACTTTTCTTTTTTTAGTAAAAAAGTTATGTATCATTAATTTTATAGTTGTTATAACTTATGCTTTATTATATTCTGTAGACTTATGAAAAGGGAATTGCTTTGTTTAAATGGCCAAATGTATTTGATGTTTGGAACACATATTTGACTAAGTTTTTGAAACGTTATGGAGGAAGTAAACTTGAGAGGACCAGAGATCTATTTGAGCAATGTTTGGAAAATTGTCCACCTAAGTATGCTAAAGGTATATAAATGTATTTATTTTTTTGTCATTATTGATTCTTTATCTTATACTGTTATAAATATAATAATTTGTACTTTTCATCACATAGGAAAGTACAAATTAAATCCATACACAAAGCCTAACTTATATACAAACAAATTATTATTATTTACTTCAAAGTTGCTATTTGTGCTTTTTTAATATCATCGGGTCAAGTCTTACCTATTCCTCTTGCATTTCATTTTGATACCACCAGAAATGAGCAGAGAATAATGACATTACGTTAATAATTAAGTTTAGGTTTCTTCTGTTTCTCTATGCTCTATGTTGCTTGTTTTAAAAGGATTATCATTACTGTTTATTTTAGGTTTTTATTTGTTATACGCAAAATTGGAAGAAGAACACGGATTAGCTAGGCATGCGATGGCGGTATATGAAAGGGCTACATCTGCTGTTTTACCTGAAGAAATGTTTGATGTATGTGTACAATTTGATTATTATTATTAAATTATTTTAGGTTATTTATAGGGATTTTTATATGGTGTACTATGGTGAGGTATGTCATAAATTTCAAGTGTTGCCCCCTTTCCCCCACCATATGTGGAGTAGATCAGTCTTGGTGATGAACTCACATATGCACACACATATAAGGATAGTTAATCAAGATGTCAAGATTTTTAATTTTAGAATTTTTTCTTTAATATTAAAATTAAAGACTCTCATTTTTTTTGGAGATGGGTATATTTTTCATGAATTAATTAAATATCAATCAAATGGGACCTCTTATAAAATTTCATGTTTATAGCTTGAATAGTAGACTTACAAAAAAGATACATCAGTGAAAACATTCTGGGTTTCTTTTGCCCTTCTAAATTTTGCTGTATAAAGCAACTCATTTACTGATTTATTTTAATGATTTTGTAACTTGCATAAAAAAATACTCTTAATTTAGTTAGAAGAACTATTAGGTTCTCAACACCGATGATGAGCCATAAGTATATTATAGAAGTTAAATTAGTATCTATCACTTGCTCCATAAAACCCTTTTTTAAAAAATCGGTCATGTAGGCATCATACTAAATCCTAGAATCAGCTGATGACTCAAGACTTTTCTCCAGAGAGAGAAATATTCTTTTTGCAATGTTGATTAAATCTCCTAATTGGGATGGATTAGAGTTGATTGGAAGAGCAACTAAAATCAACCAAAAATATCTCTAGAAACGTTCTCGACACATTAAGCTTTATATTTTTCATCATCAATTGACTCAAACTTTGGTGGATTTATTCTTTTAATGTCGAAAATCAATTAAGCAAAGTTTTAATATTAGGCGAATTGTAAGTACAGAGCGATTGCAATTCTTCCGTTAGATCAGCAGTAGGAGCCAGCCCTACCTATAACTGTTTAGCCCAACGAGGATTCAATGGCAATAGGAGCAACATAAAATCCATTCAGCTTGCCTGAATCTATAGATAAGGACATATTTCGGTGCCTATGAGACCTTGAACTTCCCTTGGTTCAAAAATGGAATGTCACCAATGCCTAACAGAACCTAAATGAAGCTAAAATTAGGCAAACAGTCAGCAATACTTTGGCAATACAAAGGGGTTTCTGGTTTTGAATAAACCAATGAAACCCAAAAATAATTTTTCCCCAAAGTTTAAACAAAAGTTTGTGAATGTGAAAGAGCTAGTTTTTGATGATTGATGGTGGTTTATGAGAATGTTTTCATTCATGTTGCATTGTATAGTCAATATCCCTATAATTTTTAATTATTTATTGATTAATTTTAAGGTTTCATTTTTTTCAAAATCAGAAATAAATGTTTTTATCATATTCAGTAAGGTACCAAATTAAAAAGATCCTATCATCCTGAATAATATGTAATTTTTGAACTGTAATTATTCCAACCCACTAAAATGTTGTTGACAATTTTAACTCAATTTATGTTTTACAAAGAGGTAATATTTTGCATGTTAGTTTCACTTAATGCAAAATATTATGCCCAATGATGCTAAAAATAAAACCAACTTTGTGGTACATTACAATGTGTCATAAATAATTATCATACTACAATTTATTTCGCAGTAATTAAAATATATATATCTATTTTCCTATCATATTTAGTAGGATATCAGATTAAAAATCTTGTCGTCCTGATTAAAATTGTGTTCGCTACTTTAACTCATCAACCAGTTACTTATTTTTTAGAAGCATGATAGTTCCATTTATTCTTTCAGTTTTAGGGGGATAGTAGTTACATTTTATCCCCCGATGATCACAAAATTAAAATGAACTCCTTGGTAAATTATGTGTCATAACTATTTATTTAATTGGTAGTAAAAAATCATCAAAAATCCCATCATATTAATTAAGATTCGTATTAAAAATTTTATTGCCATGATTTTTTTTTTAACTGTAATTGAATTGTTAATGGAACTGTAAATGGTTTATATGTATTTACGTATTTTCCCCAGAGCAAAAGGTTTGCTGTACCATCGATTACTGTACTTTCTGAGACATTTTATGTAAATTTA
This sequence comes from Acanthosoma haemorrhoidale, assembly GCA_930367205.1. Lineage (NCBI taxonomy): Eukaryota > Metazoa > Arthropoda > Insecta > Hemiptera > Acanthosomatidae > Acanthosoma > Acanthosoma haemorrhoidale. Next base: position 77,575,234 of record OV884011.1, read on the forward strand.
GGTTAATTCTATTTTGCATTTATTACATATTTCAGTGAAATTACATATTTTTAAATATTTTGTTAAAAATATCTTTCAGAGTTATATATGTATACTTTTTATCCATGAATATTGGGTGGGATCATTGATGACCCCACGCTTTGTTTTTCTACTGTACAATGTTTAAAACAAATTTTTTCCTGACCAGACTAGACTGGAAGACATTAATCCTCCATCCATCTGTATAGCTTGGAGCAGAAAGCATATTATTACAACATAACAATGAATTTATTATGTTCTGTACCTTGAAAAACTACGGAACCACACCTCTTACTTCTAGTGATTATTGCCTCTCTCTCATGCTCTGTAAACATTTCTTGGACGCATTCTAGGAAAATAGATCTATTATCACCCTGTTCACATGCTTCCTGGATTCAACTGTGTAAATATTACCCGGAGGTTATAATAATTAGTCCCTCTCACGATTTGGACAGAATGATAGGTGAGTACACCATCCGGTGGCATACAAAATGGTGGCCATTTGCACTCTTTGCAAATTAGATTTATTTTGCTGCCTTAAGTGCATTCACCCTTTGAAATGAAGTACATCAAGATTGGAAAAAGGCCTATAATCATCGTCAAGGCTCATTTTTACTAGAACTTTGCAAAAAAAATCTGTATCCACAATCCAGAAATGAATGAATAACTTTGGTGTTCGAAACAGGCTGTCAAAAGAACTACTTGTTACACGTCTATGGTGTGCAAGGTCAGAGAGAAACGAAGTAATAAATGGAAGAACTAGTGGATTATGTCTCAGTTGAAGAACTCTAGTAACCACCTCTACCCAATCATTAGAGGAAGAGAAGAAGGTGTTACTTCTGCCCTAGGAGCATTGACACCAAATGCCTTTTTCAAGATAGTCATGTGCCAAGGCCACTGAAGCACCACCATTTTGTGCAAAGAGTGTAATAATAAAAAAAAAAAAATATATACTTTTTTTATTAATAATGTTTTGAAATGTCTTAGAATTTATTGAACTTGCTTTTTTATGTTCAGTGCACTTGGTGACAAAAATTGAAGAATTAAGGAGTGGGATTCTTGAGGGACCCCACCCGGCACTTTGTATCAGATTTTTTACCCAGTATTCGGAGGGTTAAAATTAAAAGTAATTCGTTGTTTTTAATTGAAAGATGAGAATTTTTGAGAAATGATAACCTGCATGTGTATTCTTGTATTGTGACCTTATTTATTTGGATAATTAGACTGAGAATTGTTCATTTTTTCTAAATTTATGGAATCCCTTCAATGGAAGGTAAGGGAGCTCTTCACTCTCATAATTTTTACTGATCGCTCTCTTCAGTGCAAGTTATACAAAAACAGTGAAAAAATGATTGGTAAACATTGTCAAAACTGTCGGCAAAAACAAGAGACCTTGATGCCAAGTACACTAGTGAGTTTCTTGACTAAACATTTAACAGTGATGCAGGAATTTCATATTATTCTTGTTGTAATAAAGCAGTTTTGTATGCACATTTCCAAGCTGTATTGGTACAGCAAACTTTGGTTTCAACAAAACTTTCTTAACTCCATTTTCAGGTGATTCCACAAATCCTGTGTCAATTTTTAATATAGACCAGTGCCATGCTTTGGTTAGCTGATATCCCCTTTCATAAAATTAACAACTCTCACTTTAAAGATTTCTTGAAAAATTATACTGGTAGAAGAATTCCTGACTAACTTTCTTTTGATTCCACAATGGCAGTCAAAAAAGCCAAATCATTGAAAGATCCTACCTTGAGGAATCATCTGGTGTATATTTCAGCAAACACAGTTTTCGTAGTCCACACAATAACAAAATTAGATAGTCGCAACATATCATTGATTAATAACATTACTATTATCTACTGTGCAATTGAAAAACCGGAAAGTATATCAGAGTTAAATTAAATATAAAATTAAAAGACGTGCTGGAGTAAACCCCATACTAGAGAACATACAGCTAATTTCATACGTGGACTATAGAATAAGCGTTACAGAAAATCTGGAAGTTGAACTGTCTCCAATGGAAATTGTTGTTTTTAAACATACTCAAATAACTTCAGTAGATAAGGGATGGTCGGTCATTCAGCTGTTTTAATCTAATTTAAGGCTTCATCAACACAGCTTTTTATTTTAAAATGCATGTAGTTTTAATTAGTAGTAAACAACAACTTTTATTCTGTTTTATTTCTTTATATGTGGGGTTATTCATATTGTGTATTTTTTTTTTTTCATGAGATTTAAAAGTTTTTATAAAATTTTGAACACTGGACTTGCAGTGCAGTGGGAATTGCATTTTTTAGTAATCAGTTAATTACTGGGTAATGAATAAATATTTTTTCCTTATATATTGTGTAGGTTATTAAATTAAAGATTGGTTTGCTGGTTAGGAATATGTTTAATTTAATACGTTGGGGGTTTAGTGTACTATAATTGCAAAAAAGCTAAAATCAGATCAATGATTTTTATATATATTATTACGTTCTTTGAAAGATATCGTAATTTTATTTTTTATTCTTTCACTTTAAATTTATTTTATTTACTATTTATTATTAGGTTCTATTAACAAAAATAATTCTGGCAAAAATAAACATTTACAAATAAAAAAATAAACTTATATTAATTATATAAATACTTGTCTATAAATTCGATTCCTTTTCTTCTTTAAACAAAATTAATACTTCTTCTCTTCGTGCTATTTCTCTTCCGTTCTGCTTTAAGTCAATAACCACTAACCAACAAAGTTTTTAAGTTTTTCTTACTCGCAATCTCAAGCTAATAACATGTATTACGGGCTGATTCCAAAACTAGATGAGTATTATGTTCTGTGTGTTTTCATTACCACAACAACAGCTATACTACCTTTTGTTTTTTCCTCCTCTCTCAATTGTTTTTGTTTGCCTTCTTGATTCAAGGTTGGATTAAATATTTATATACAAACTCCACAATATCTAATATCACAACAATATATAATAGAATTTGGCTATGTTGACCAATTCCATTTTACATTCAATACTGCCTATCTTTTGAATATATATGGTAAAAAATTAGAACAAAGTATTTTGAATATATATGGTAATTAAAACAAACAGGAAATCAATCAAGGTAAAATAATTAGTAAGATTATCCAAAACCCTTAATTGTGTACTGCACATTAATTTTTTTTAATTCAAAATTTTAACTCTTATAATTGTTATTTTTGAGTTTAGGTTTTCAATGTGTACATCAAAAAGGCTGCTGAAATTTATGGTGTGCCAAAAACTCGTCAAATATATGAAAAAGCTATCGAAGTGTTAACTGAAGATAATTCAAGAGAAATGTGCCTCAGGTTTGCCGAAATGGAAACAAAATTAGGTGAAATAGACCGAGCAAGGGCAATATACGCTCACTGTAGTCAGATGTGCGATCCTAGGGTAAATATTTTAGTAGTGTTTTATTAATCGTATCAAATCAAAATTATTAAATAATTTTTAAAAATTAATTTTAATTTTTTTTCTAGGTGACAAGCTCATTTTGGCAAACTTGGAAAGATTTTGAAGTTCGTCATGGCAATGAAGATACAATGCGAGAGATGCTGAGGATAAAACGAAGTGTGCAGGCATGCTATAACACTCAGGTATCAGAATATTTTATCGCAGCTTTATTTCTATTAATAATATTGTATAATTTAATTATAGCATGTTTATTAACTAACCATTTAACTTCTAATGGCACATACATACTTCAGCCCATTCTGACTGTGCCAACTGATATTTTCTAATACCCATCTCACAAATTTACTGCAAACTTGCATGGTTTCATCAGCTCTCGCTATCATTATCAAATACTAAGTGTGGTTCTGGCTTTGATGATGATAGAAATTATTAATTACTAATATTGTACATACAAGGAGCATATCCAGCATCCGAAAATGCCAGTGTATTTATATAATATACCAATTGTGGGAAGAAGATAACAGAATTAACAATTTATTTAATTTAGTCCAACCCATAACCAGTAAAGTATCCTCAAAAAATTAGTATTGCAATTATTATCTATAGTAAAAGAATTTTTTTGCAACCATTATTATTAGTCTACTTTGTTTCTTCTGGAATAAGAAATTTGGGAGTGGAAAAATCGAAGCACTAATGAAATGTCAATTGAATTATAAGGGGTTAGAAGCCAGCCAAAGGGTGCTAGTGAACAAATTAAATCTATAACAATACAGTACAATAATCAAGCTTTTATCAAGTCTTGGTGATGTTCTGAAAGGTTTAAGCAACAACCAAGTGAAAAAAAAGATGGCTGGCTGTTTTTATACACAAAAAATATTTTACAACAAATATCAAATATTCCGTTTCTCATTCCTCTACCATGTACAAATTTTATTTATGAGAATTCTTTTACCATCTTAAAGTAATAAATGACTAATGAAAAATCATATATAATATAGAAACATTATGGGGGCTTTCATATGGTTGGCATAACTTCATCATGAGATGAAGAGGGTGGTTTCAGCAGAGGACAGCCTCTGCCTTTCAGCCCTAAATTGGAATTTATAAGAGCGTAAATAACTAATTAAACAAACATACAGCACAGTTAAAAATCATTGAAGAATAGAAAAGAGAAACATTCAAAAGTTTAAATTTTTTGTTTATTATTGATGCATTTATCAGAATCTTTATAAACTTATCGTTTTTTTTTTAACTTTATTTTATAACTTACAGGTTAATATGATGTCAGCTCAGATGTTATCTACTGCGAGTAACATTTCAGGAACAGTTGCTGATCTTGCTCCAGGTGCCAAAGATGGAATGCGCATGTTAGAAGCAAAAGCAGCAGAAATGACAGGTCTTTTTTTTATGAACTTTATTTGATTGTAATCTAAGGTTAAGGCGAAGTTATTTCTTTGAGATATATTTCAAGGTGATAGAAAATAAGCTTAGCTATATTTCACTATATTTTTCATTATAAACTCAAAAATAAGAAAATATATGGAGAACCAGTTGTTTATGTCAAATTGCACCATTAATAGCATTGTTAAATATACGATTTGTTGTCTTTCACCTTAAAGCAACTTTCAATTTAATATTTACTTGATTGATATCGTTGATGATCAAAACATCAGGCTAAACTTTTTTTGGGAGGGGATTATGCTCACTTAGTGCTCTGAATGGATGTAAATGCCTTATTTTATTTTGGCTCAAAGTCCATATTCACTCCAGTGTAGGACATATGCAAGTGACCAAACAGAAACCTTAAGATGCTTTGAACAAGAAAAAAATAAATTGTTTTAACTGAAACTTTAATTTCATGTATGGTTTTTTCATCTATTATTTTATGAAATTAGCGCTGAACGTTTTGGAACTTCTATTAAAAAAATCAAAACCTCTGAACTTGTCAAACAATTTTCAGTGTCATTGATAGAAACTAATCAGTTGCAAAAAAAAAAAAAAAAAGGGGGGGAGGGAAGAACTATATTGAAGCACCTCTTTAGCAGAAATTTAAAGGAAATCCTTGATCCATTTTAACTGCAAAGTCGAATAGGGAGAGATAAGACATTTTGCTTAATGTTTCCCTAAAATTTTCTTATTTTAGGGGAAACATTAGTTAGACCTTCTACCAAAGTAAAAGATTTCCACCAACTGGGTGAAGTTACTATTCTATATTGGTTTATAAAAAAGTATTTGTTTTACAACCTAACAATTTATTTTTAAATATAACGGCACAAAGCTATCAATGATTTTAGTATAAATTAAATTGCCCACCCTAGGGGTACCCAGAGTAGGCTGATAAATGTTATAGAGTTTACCTCTCAGTGATGCCACTCGAGTGGTAGTGTAGTTGATCTGCCAAAATGATACCCAACTATGGTACTTTAAATAAATTTTACTCCTACTATATTGTGCCCAATGGTGGACCATATGGGTAGATATTGTTAGTAATAGAGAAATAAATGTAACAGTTTTCATTCTAATACACTGATAGAAAGACATTTTAATTTAATAATACATGTCATAGTATCTACAGATTTAAAATATCAGTATTATTAAAACTATTTCTACACTCCCTGTTTGTAGTTACCACAAAGGTGCCTGGATCAGCAGGTATTATGTTTGTCAGAGGAGAAAAACAAGATGAAAGAGTTGAGAAGAAAGACGCGAATAATCCAGAAGCTGTGGATATAGACTCTGATGACGAGGAAGAAGCAATGGAAGATGACGGTGTGTATATTATTTATACTTGTTATTTATGATTGACGACAGCTAGACCATGCTGGTTGGTGTCCCTGCATGAAATGTGTTGCACAGACTACAGGGTTTTCAATCATCTAAAATTTTGTCTTATATGCTGGTTGTGAAAAGTTCTAATCACTTTAACCAAGTATCCAGATATACTGTTACGATTTCCTTCTTCGGTAACAATATTTTTACTTGTTTATTTTTAAAAGGTAAAGTAAAAATGAAATTCATAAAAGTATTAAATACTAGCTAAAATAAAGAATAAAAGTTTGTTTTATAATGTTTAAATGTTTTTTGAATTATTAATATCTCAGGGCTCAATGTGGTCGTACTGCGTAATGTTAATTTTTCAAATGTTTCATATTAACATAAATGCTTCGAAAAGAAAGAAAGAAACCCTGAAAAAAACATTTTTGCTGACTGTACTTACCACTACTTTTTCTATTGGAATCTAGTTGTTTTATGAAGAGAAGTAATGCTTTTAATTTGTCCCCATTAGCTGGAAATAATATAGCATGGTATAGTTTTAAGAACAAATTATATATTCTTTTTATTTATTTTAAATCAGACGATTTTCTTTATTATAATAATTATGTATTATATTTTTTTTAGATATGCCTATTCAAAAGAAAATAATCCCAGATGAAGTTTTTTGTGGCCTCAAAAAAGGAAGCGATTCTGAATGAATTCAATTTTTGTATATACTTTTTAACAGGAAATAAATGTTATTTTTATTTATTTTTGAAATTGTTTCATATTCTTTATCACTAAAGTGAAGGTATTTAAGAAGGAAGTGTCAATAGAATTCTACCAGTGACATAATGTTTGTTTTACAAGTTCGGAAAAATAGCTAAAATAAATAAAAAAAAGGGTTTCTACGAAACCCTGGAAATTGCCAAATAAGAATGATATTACGAGATTTCCAGAAAGAGACATATTTTTTCATTAGTATAATCAGCTTTGATTGTTGATAAGATACAATGTTTATCTTAGATTTATAAATGGATGCTTCTACTACTGTTACTGAGAGGTGAATGTGCTCTGTCAACTTATGGTGTCATGAAGTGGGGATGATTTCCCCTATACATCAAACCTATCAGCCAATTCCAATCAACAAAAGCCACACGATAAAAATTCTGTGGCTAATAGAATTTTCTTAATAAATTGTTAATAGACTTTATCCCCATCAATGGAACACCGAACACCCATTCAACATTGTTCTTTTTACAGAACACTTGATTTTCCTTTTAAAAAAAAAACCAATAAAATCAAAAAATAAATATATACATTGACTTCATAAAATAGTAGTAATTAAGTTGAGGTTAAGGTTACGGCATAACATTTGGTTTTGGTTTTCAGAATTGCATGAGATGAATAAAACTGTAATTATTTTATTCAATTTATATAAAAGAATCTTATGGTGCTAGTTTAGAAAATAAAATAAAAACACAAATTTACATTTTTACAGTTAAGGATAAATAAGTTACAAATAATAAATGGTAATTTCATATCAAAAGTGACTAGATATCAATATCATAAAAAAGTTATATCAAATAGTTCACAACCTTTTGTTATAATATTATATATAAATAAAATACTTTCATCATGAGAATATTAAATATGCCAAAGAAAAACTGTGCAATTTTACATGGCACTATTTTAACATTATTATACAAGATATTTACATCATTCTATCAAATTAGTAAGACAATATAAATAAATAAATTATATAAGAACAATAAAAAAAAAAAAGTTAACATTGATAGTATAATACAAATGTACAATAAAAGAATTTATAATATTTAAACATAATCAATCATACTGTTGTTTTTTTGTATGCAGATAGTAATGAGAAACTGAAATTCAAGCATATAACAAAAAAGAAAAAAGACTTATTTTTGAGGTTAATGCAAGAGTTACGAGCAAAAGGATCACTTACCAGTTTAAGCGACTAAGTTTTCAGAAACCAAAGCTATGATTCATAAAAAAAAATAAAAATTTGGTATAAAGCTAAGTGACCGATACATTTGGCATGAGTACTTAAGTTATTGTGATCTGTAAGGTAGGATAGGTTTGAGGTACATCGTATATGGTATAGTGATTAGGTTAATGTATTCTTAAAAAATCAATTTTGTTACACCTTGTATTGTAACAGTTTTTCTTACATCCGATTTGATTTCCTAGATCCCTTGAACATTGTTAAAAACAGTTTCCACTGTATAGATATCTAATGAAAAATTTTCTATAACGTCCTTTTATTACCTGGTAAACACTCATGAATAAAGGATGAATCAATCAACAATCTCTATTTCTGCAGATAGGTCAAACGACAAGTGTTTTTCTAAGACCTTTGGATGAACAACTGAGAAGTGTTCGGAGGAACCGTTGCTGGTTTCCCTCCATCAAACAGTATTATCAAAGGTAATTCCGCATTTTTAATTATACAGTTATAAGTTAATTCAAAAGTGGGAATATGTAGGAATCACAGAAGAACAAAAGTGGCTTGATTTATGAAAAAAACCACTTAATTATATATTTAAATTATAACACAACTCGCTCTTTAGTTTTTGAAACATGTTCCACCCACCCTCAACAAATATTTTAGTGTGATTCTTTTTTTTTTCTAACACCAGAGAAGATTTTATATACAACAATAATTGGTTTATTGTATATTTTCATTTATGAAAATTATTTGTGTGAATACACGTGTGTTAGAGCAACTGAAGGTTGTTTGATAGCATAACATTCAGGTACGAGTAGATGTAAAAAACATAACTTATGACAAGTGAAAGAACAAGGGAATCGGAATGAATACTTGAAGAAAGTTGACCATTTCAAGTGAAAAAATACTTGGGATGGAAGAATGTATGTATGGTCAAACTGTAAAAGTTTCCCTGCTCTTTAGAATACCCCTTTACTTATTCTGACTGAATGCTTTGATAGGATTTTTCCCGCACACTCCACTTCACCTTGTTGAACTATGACATATCATAAGTTCTGAATACAAGCAGACTCTATAACAAATGCTCCAAACTATCAGATCCTTGGCGTTTTTAAGTGGAAAATAATATGTAATAGCCATTAAAGAAATAAGCTCTGGAATCAAGCAAGAGGGAATTATCATAAAACATGGATTTCATATAATTACATACTGTTTAGCAATTCAATTACACATTTAATATTTTTTATTAATTAAATAGAATATATAATAATTATTAGCCAAAGAAAATATACAAGCAGGACCAGGACCAACCCAATTACTAATATTTTTTGGTCAAACTCTCATAAAGACTGATATGACAATGGCAAGAATGGTGACATGGTACCATGCTGGGGATGGAAGGGTTACAGCGGGGGTAAGATAATGCGACCTGTAAATTAGAAAGGTCTCAGGTTCGAGTCCCATTCCTGGCAAAATATTAATTCTTTGGCTAATATTACTAAAAGTAGGATTTATACCACAATGGATAATGACTATAACTAAATATAAGATCTTTGAATTTATATTGGCTGTTTAAAGCTTATAAATTAAACCTGGAAACATGTTACACCCTACAAGACATAGATAGCAATTTGATGGGCATGGACTCAAATGATATCAACTTGAATGAATTAAAAAAAAACACTTAGTAATTAATATTTGAAATGATGAATCATAATAACGAATACAATGCTTAGTACACAGTAGTTATCAACCATCCTTCAGAGTGTTTGGTTGATTTTTCCTTTTCAGTATAAAGTACTGATTAAAAGAACCCCCTGACAATGATTGGCTTTTTATATAAATTAAAAATGCGTGCAATTCGCAGACATAGTGAAGTAATTTTTGGGTAAAATTATTCAATAAAAGAATCTAAGCCTCTATGGGCAGAAATAAATGTGAAATCAAAACCTAAATTATTTGAATATCCCTACATCATTAGCTATTAGTCTTCTAGGGGGTCAGTATAAACCGTAAGCACCTTTTTAACAATTAAATTATGATATATATATATATATATATAATTTGAAGATCTGTTAACAGATTTATAACAACTAAATTAAAAGTCTCATATCCATATAGCAAGTATGAATGTCAATGTATCAGTTCAGATGACTGATGACTACTGTATGATATAAAGCTTCTGTGTTCAAATCCCTAAGCGGAGAGTGAACTTAATTTCACTTAAAGGGGTGACTGCAGATATGGTACAAAGTTATATTACAGAAGAACTTAAAACCTAATGTTGCAAAAATTCTTGCAACCCTACAATTTATAAAATAATTGTAGGAATCAACTGAACAACTGAAGTAATGGTAATATTTACCATCTTATTTATTGATTATTAAAAAATAAATTGATATCAATTTTGCTATTATTCATTAAGCATTAAGAGATTCATGAAGCAACTCTTAATCTAAAAATTACTAACACTTTAAAAAATGACAAGGTAAAAATTGTTAATCTAAATAAACTAACAGAAACATAAATTAAATGATTTTAATTACTAGCATTTGGAGGGTCAACAGATCTGATGGCTTTATGCCGTTCCTGATGTTGCTTTATGAATGCGCTCAGCCTATTTAACAAGAATTGTTTATCATGTCCCTCTAGGATAAGCTGTTTTTTAAGCACAGTAACCATATGTTTATTAGCTTTGGCTATAATGTGGTAATAATAAAGAGAAAATATCAGTACAAAAAATGTAGGGATTGCAAAGGATGATGAAGCAATACCTTCAAAGCAGTAAGTGATCCAAGATGGGAAAGTTTGATAGAAATCCTCTATCACAGACCAAACAGATATTCTTCCCATAAATGGTCCACAAGATTTTGATGGTTCTACCTCTTTAACACTATAAGCCCACGGGATGACAGCAACAACAAATGATACCAGAAGAACAGACATGAACATAGAATCACTTTTAGATGCCCTATAAATGGTAGTTGAAGGTGAAGAATTTACAAGACAAGCAAATTTTTTTATATAAAAGATCAAAAAGAATAATAAAATGGCTAATGCTGGAAGGAGCGGGACATAAAAGCTACCGAACCAGACTAACGTTTGACTGTACACAACATCTAGTACATGTTTTGGCAATTCAAATTCTTGGGCTCCGATAAATTGAGCCAGCCTACATTTTATATGCTTTGCGATTAACATTCTTGGAAAATTTATAAGAAATGTAACAGCAGCATTTGATAAAACATCGAGTAATAACAGTTTATAAATTTGCTGTCCAATGTATGTTTCCCAACATAATGGCTTCCGACAGAATGGACTATCACATGAAGATTTGATATCTGGTGTGCATCTTAATAATGAATAAAATGAAGCCAAGAGAACAACCAATGATGATAAACGGAAAATAATAGTCCTAAAAAAAGTAATTCTCAATGCGAACATTGGACTATAGTTCTCCATAATAACAAAATAATTTAAAATGTTTGGGATAATTAAATTCATTCCAACAATGCATAAATATGGCGCAAACTCTAACAATAACCTATGAAGATCATCATTGACATCTTTTTGAAGTTCATTTAGAGAATATTGAAAGGTGAAAAATACAAATGATCCAGCAGCAAAACATATCATCAAACTGATGCCATTTAAAAAAATACGAATAGATATAAGTCTATAATTTTCATCTCGAGTTCTGTTTTTTTTTTCATCTTTTCTTTTTTCAGTGTCTAAATTGTCTTTAATGTCATGGTAAAGAGCTTTATGCTTTATTTTTGCAGAGATTTCATTAGAAATACAAAAATCCCAACCTGAAAAGACAATGCTGCAGTATTTATAATATTGCCCTTCTGATTCTACTAGCCTATCTTTAAATCCATTGGCTGCCTTTTTAATTATGGCACATAAACTTAATAAAAAATACCCAAAAGTTGTTGCAATGAAGGCTAAAGGAAGGTTATAATTCACATGCATACTTTCCAGAATTAGGTTTGGGTAAAATCCATAAAACATTATGGAGGATTCTAGCCAACCATTGCCTACTAAAGCATCATAAGGACTAACTGTCATATTTGACCAACTTTTAACATATATGTTGGAACAACATTCATCGGAAGTGTTGTTGGTTAGGGAACAAGGATCTGATTCTGTGTCTTGCATTACAATTGTAGGGACAACTATAAAGCTAACAATTAGAGCAGTAATTGCTAAATTGAGAAACATAAGCCACTTAATGAAGAAAAAGTAAGTTACAACGCCTGTACCAAAGTTTCCTTCTATTGTAGTCAGACATTGCCTCCAAAGTTCAAAAGCATTATAAAACTCTTTCCTTTTACCTTTTAAATATGCCCAAAATTTTCTTTTTCGCCATTTAAACTGTTTCATACCTTGTAAACGGAAAGTATCAGCACTCTAAAAAAACAACAACAAAGATTAGGGCATACTTTTGTACCAGCATACTAGCCTTTTATATTAAAAAATACATGTGAAAATGGATTATAACATCATAATGATTCAATGATATTATTGAAAACTTAATTACCAAGTTCAATATACATGATGTTAATAAAGGCATCAATAAATAAAAATGAATTTATAGGACAAACCCGAAAAGATAAGGCCAGCCGATGTTGCCACTGAAGTTTCCAAACTTTATTTTGGCTCTCTAAACCGGTTTCCCTTTTCCTACTTCTTTATTAGAGTAGTTGTTCAAACATACCCCTCAGAAAAAAATTGTTAGTTGAACCAGGAAGTATAATAATGATAATACAAACCAACCACTTTTAATGATTCTCATTGCTATTTGTTAATGGTAATCACCAAGCCCAGCCTGACTAGAAATTGGAGCTGTTTAAACTCAAATGGCATCTATGTCAGCATTGGTGGTATTCATGGAATAAGCACATCTCCTGCTGCACTTCCAGTTAATATCTTGGCCTCAATGACATACTGCATCAGCCATGACTCAATTATCATTCTGCATCAGTCATGGCTTGATTATCATTCTTCATCAGTCATGGCTTGATTATCATTATTATTATTAGCTTGGGAGAGTTATTAGGGTTATTAGGGTAGTCCAGCTGGTTCTAAGGAATCAAAAAGTCTTACAGCCTGATCTGCTTTCAAAATAGAATCCGTGAACTCAAATTAATATATTATACCTTAGTGTCTATGCTGGGTTTTAAGGAATTATCAAGCTAGATCGGTTTAAGAATAAAGATTAGTATAAATAACAACCCAACAAGGATTACTTTATAAATGTACATATTTTGTAATGTTATTTTTAAGGAGTGATTTGAGAGAATTATTTTATTATATTAAATAATATAAAATAAATTATAAAAAGTTTAAATTCAAACAAGTGAACGTAACAGCAGGAAGTATGTCAGTAATTGGGAAAGCTGGTAGTTCAGTTGTTCATAGTTACTAGAGAGGAGCAGTTGTGAGTTGTAAATAATTGCTGGAGATGGGAGGTGTAGAGGATTTTGTGCAGATTGTGGATGGTCAAACATAATTGACATGAGGGGCCTAATATCTCTTATTTGTTCTTATTACCTTGTATCACCCCATACCATAATATCACCTTATACATCACAGTTGCATATTGGCAGAGTCTATAGGAGGCAACATTGCATTTGGTGCATCAGGATCACCAATCATAATAAATACTTGGGATGGAGTAAGACAAGCATTTGACAGAAAATTTGTGAAGAACTCAAAACAAACAGTATCCTGATATATCAAAATTATAAGTTTAATCTACTTTTTTTTTTAAATGGCTATAAGTAACATTAATATATAAAATAAATATAGGCATACAAACACACACACAAGCTATCTCCTAAGAGTGCTGGATGGCAGGCCAACATCTAGCAGCACATACCCTCAAGCAACTGAGAGAAGAGAAGAAAGAAAGGCGAGCCCGAAGAAGTAGCCAATACAATGAGAAGGCACAGAGCAATGCCCCTCCATGATGTAAAACCTAAAGGTGGTCCTAAGGAGGGTGGGAAATAGGGTAGGGAGGTGGTTTTAGTGGGTAAAAATCCAGCACATGGATAGGTACGGCCTATTCGTGTCATTTGAAGATTTCCACCTACCCTCATTAAAAAATATATATATATATAAATAAATATTTTAAACTATATTAATTATTACCAAAAGTTTGGCTTTAATTTCTTTCTTTTGGGTCATGTTAATAGGCATAGTTTTAATCAACATCATCTCTTCCCAAGTTGTTTCTTCATTGGCCAAATTTGCTGGAAAAAAAATTATGTATATAAAAACATAAATTTTATTCCTGGACAAAGTCATAAAACAAATTCATTTCTGGCAAACAACAATAAATATTACATCATAAAGAAAATTGACTAAGTAAAATAAAATTTTACTACTAGAAGAAATTAAAAAATAAAAGATTGTTTAACAGCAGTAAGTAAATAAAGTCATAAATAGATTGTTATATTTAAAAAAAATAATAATATGAAATAGTTATTAAAAAAACAACACTAAATTAAATGAAAACCTTTGAATTAATGAATACAAAATAACATACAAGCTAAATTTACAACAGTCAAAACCAAGGAAGGTGCCAGCAAAACATCGGGATATACATAATAAACAATGAAATAAAAAGAAAATAAGTACAAAAATATCGTATAATGAAAAAATCTTACTCAAACTAGCAAGCACCTATCTGGATGGTCAGAAGGTGTTAAAATAGGAGGGTTTTGAAGGTTTGTAAGGTTAATGGGAGGGAGAATTGAGGAGTTATGTTGGTTACAGTAGAGTGTTTAGTTAAGTGTTATTCCGTTAAATTTTTAATGGAGGAACAGAAAGTGATATAATGGTCATTAAGGATTAAAGCAGGAAAATAAGCAAAGAATCTGAGGAGACAATTGCATGTGTTTGCATTTAGTGTAACCTTAGTTTATTCAGGTTTGACCAGGCACTGTTGTATGATCTAGATTTCCCTGAATCTAAACAAATGCAACTAGTAACTTGGAGGGGGGGGGATAAATATATTTGGGGGTTATCAGGGTAAAGGTGATGGGAATAATCATGATTAGATTTAGGAAGATCATTGATGTAACAACTAAAAAGAAGAAGAGAAATGATTTATCCCTGGGCTACAGCAGAGGACAGAGTAAAGGAAGCAGATAGGGTTAAGAGGGAAATAATTAAGAAAGGGGTTAAGAGTAAATGATCAGGTTAGGTTAGAGAGGAGACCATCAGCTAGACATATAGGCAAAAATGAAATTGTAGAGTGTTGACTCAATCACTCCCACACAGCTAATTTTGGAAAAACAGAGACAGCTGGGAAAGATTTGTGATAGTTGTTTGCTACGACAGGAAATATAAATGTTAAGTAAATTCCTATAACTTAATAAGTTTAATGTTCAACATTGGCTTTATTCCAAGTATAGGAGGGTTAAAAGGGGGACCACTTTTTATAATAGGTGTTTAAGTTTGTTAATTGATTCTTTTAATCTCTCTTTGATATTAATTTTTTTACGGTAGTGAATCAACAACTAAGCTTATTATTATTAGATTATAAACAAGTGTGTTCCAAGGGTACAGCAGACAGGTATTCTACCTTTCACAAGCTACAGCATGGATCTAACAACGTTTATCCCATGAGCTCTGTTTTCTTCCTGTACTCAGGAGGAAGCATGTCCTAAGCTCTACTTTAACAGTTTCTATTGGACTCCTGATGTTCTACTAGACCAGGTCTAATCCGTACCAGTGTAAGTACAACTAATACGAACCACCCTGATGACGGTCCTAGAAGTCTAATCGAATGGTAGGGTGAACATGTTTGTTTTTTTTTTACTTAATGCAAAAGAGGAGTTCTGTTGAAGAGAATGCTAGACTTTTACTCACAAAATGTCATGAAAATTTTTGCTGGGGACATGAATGCAAAAGTGAACAAAGAAGATATGCAATTTCTGAATATCCTTAAGTACAGCATCTAATAAATCAGCAATAATAATGGCCAGCGCCTCATAAACTTTGCAGTATATAAGGATTTCATCATTGGAAGCACCCTATTTCCCCAAAAGGATAACGACAACAGTGCATGAACTCGATGGACAGACTGTTAACTTAATTGAGCATACCCTTGCCAATGGCAGGCACATTAAGCCACATAACACAGGGACTCCTTGGTGATTGTTGTTAAAGAAAGCCTAGACTAGTTAGCGGGTTGTAGAGAAATGCTAAGTATATAAACTTAATGGATTTATCTAATAATTATACAATTAATATATTAAATATAGTGAATACAGAATGCTAATATATTGCCACTTTATTGACTTTAAGTCAGCAAATGATAGCATCAAAAGATAAGGTAACAAAATTCGAAAGAGCTGGGTGTTGTCTAGAAACTTGTTAGTGTGATAAGGTTGACCATCTCCAAAGTTGAACGTGTTGTGCGCATTCAAGGTAAAAACTACAAGTACTTCCCTGAGAGGGAAGATGTGAGGCAAGGCTGTTTAATCTGTCCAGTAAAAAAAGCTTAACAAGTTTCAAGAATATATACTACAGGCATGACCTTAAATAGAATTGTTTAGCTCCTAACATATGCTGATGACATTGATAATGTAGAGGTAGACTACATAAGTAAATAAGTAAACTTAATGCATTTCTCTAATAACAATACTATTGATATATTAAATAAATTACCAGACAGATCAGGCATCATGGCAACATGCACATCATTAGACATGGTATTTTGCTGGACAGTGTTATAGTTTCGAGATCTTGTAGAAGTACACCTCTTAACTGTCGATTTGGTATCACCACGACTACGTTTATTGGTAGCTAAAAAAATATTAAACAATCATAAAAAGATAATTTTTTAACAAGTAAACCCTAAAACTAAATGTACATATTAAAACAGGCAATGATGTGAATTGAAACAATGATCAATTGTGTAATCAAATAAACCTATTTCAGGCTTCTTTGATCCTTGTGGTTGTCACGCCTTAAAACAAACAGCTTAATGATAGGTGAAAAAATTAATGTTGATAATGAGTTAATGTTCACAATCTTATAAAAAACAGAATTTATGTCACTACAATGACAGAGAGAAAAGACTAATTTATTGCCACTTATATCAAGACAGTGAAAAAAGTTAAATTTAAATGTACAGTCAAAAGTGACAATGAATAAGACACAAATACTAAAGACCAGCGTAGTTTAGATACATTTTTTCATAACCAATCCAAGACTTGAAAATTATTTCCTTATTATTTATTTATTGACAGCAAAAATATGTCAGAAGGTAAGGTCGGCAATCCTCATATCCCTGTGAGAATTGACCTACTTTAGGGCTCTTGATTTTTTCTTCCCGCTTTAACAACTTTCTTACTCTGGATTTATCCACTCTTGCTTAATCTTTAACAAATCCATTCTTTCTTATAAACCCACTGAGAACATAAAGTTGCCCTGAGGTAACGGTGATGATTCCAGAACTAGGCTTATTATGTGTATGCAGAATCAATAATTTGTCAATCTGTGCCATAGGCTGAGAGTGATCCTCCCTAACATCCCGTTGACAATAAAAGAAAAAAAAAAGTGATAAACTTGCATTACTGACCCATAAGTAGTTTGTATCATAGCTTACACTCGGTTGATTTTTTTTTAAATAGAAATTAAATTCAATCACACTGGGGCCCTTGGGGGCAAGTTGTCCCTAGATAATGAGGCTCAAAATTTGATCTGTGGTATCACCGATAAAAGGAAATATGTCAGCCTCAGAAATTGATATTTCACTTTTAACAGCATTATGGAGGGGTGAAAATATGACAACTTATAAATATTTTAGAGATTAAATAAGGCAATCCTCAACTCAAAACTTTTTTTTATGGTCGAACAAAACACATATTCTGTCAAATGTTAAGACAAACCTGCTCTGTTCTGTTTACTCGGAAGGAGAGTGGCAAAATAATGGGGGTCTCTAGGAAGATGTTCTAAATCTATTTCAGCACCAGGATAACATTCTTGGTAGAATTCAGCTCCAGCCTCTTCCCACCCAGTACCTTGAGATGCACGTTTCTTCCTTTCACCCCCAGACATTTCATAAGTATTCTGTAGATAAAAAAAAAAAAGAAGTTTAAATCTATATTTTTGTTGGAAAAAATAATATTAACACATAATACATGTAAAAAGGTATATGAAATAGGAGAAATACTTACAGTTAATTATAAATTATTTAGATCACATTTTAAACTTTAGCCAGTACATTGACCAGTAAATTAAATCTCAAAAATATCATGGACAGCTTCGTGCATAACAGACAGTCAACTCAAAATATTGTAGACATTGGAATTGCGCAATGATTTATACGATCCCTAATCCCCTACTTTAGGAAATTATTAAACATAAAAGCCAATCCCAAAATTGTCGACATACAGAGCGACACCCTAGACATCTCGTCTGATAAGGAGTACACAAGAGAGTGGGTGGGGGTGCAAGTTGACAGTCAACGCTCAATAGATCGTCATCCCCATGGTGCATTGACCGTCTCATAAACATCCTTGTCGACATGGAGCTATCTTAAATCAAACTAAATTAAATATTAATAAATAATTACCAGTTGTGCTATTATGTAATTCCACTAGTGTTACATTATAGTTATTGTTCCCGGAAATATAAAGTGTTAAAAAGAAAAAATAGTGACACAGGTAAGACTCAAATCCGAGTTATTCTGATTACTGTACTTTACCAACAAGGATTTTCATGGGAAATAACAGCTAGTTATCTGTTCACTAAGAGGGTGTTGTTAGTTCACATTTCTTCGTTTGCTTTTATCTATATTATGCTAGCCATTGTTTTTTTAAGTAGTGACATTAGTTACTTTTTTTTTAATTGGGTTAGTGATGATGTATCACTAATATTTATGGTGAGCGAGTCACCTGAAAGATCTCAACCCGTGGCTCCAGCAACAAAGAAGCCGCCACCTGTAATTGTCTCAAATGAGACAACTACAATTGTCTCCCAAATGCTCAAAGGAGCAAATATTAGCAAGTTCGCGCTAAAGAAGACGAAGGAGGGAGTCACTATCTATCCCGAGCTCGAGGAGGAAAGAGCGAAAATTTTGAAACTACTCCAGGAAGGTGGAAAGGAATTCCACACTTTCGCCCCGAGAGGTGGCACCAAGAATAAAAAATATCTTATTCTTGGCTTGGTTGTCCAGGAGGACATCGAAGAAATTAGAACTACGATAGTGGATGCTGTACCAGGAGTCGTTGATGTGAGAAGACTCCGAAAAGGTGACCCAACAGGACGAAAAGAAGATATTTCGCCAGTCCTAGTAACAGCAAATGCGAGTGTCACCCTGAACGCCATAAAAAAGGTACGTGCCATCAACCACGTCATAGTTCGTGTAGTAACGTTCAAGGAACTGAGAGGCGCCCCTCAATGCTACAGATGTCAAGAGTTCGGCCACACACGAAACCACTGCGACCGGAAAATAAACTGTGTCAGATGTGCGGGACCCCACGAGGTGGCGCTGTGTCCCAGAAACTCAGCCTCGCTCAAGTGCTGTAACTGCGACGAGACACATCCCGCCTCCTACAGAGGCTGCACCAAGCGAAAAGAGATTTCGCGAGAATGAAGTCAGCCCCCGACAGAGTGCAGCCTCAGCAGAAGAAGCGCCGCCAGAACGAGTCAACACTGAGACCGGCCCCACCGCCATTTGTTAACGCCTGGCAGAACCCGCTCTTCAAGCTCTTCCAGGCCAGAGATGAAGAACCGGCTCACCCCTCCACGTCGAGAGCTGCTCCCTCCACGTCTAGAGCGGCCCCCACCTCGTCAAGAACGGCTCCCAGAACATCGGAAGACACTTCTGAAAATATCAAATGTAAGTACCTAGATCCTAGGCTAAAGTTTCGGACAAACGACCAGCGTCAAAACCTTGAATGCGGACCGAAATGGGTAACTGCCCTAGTAGATTTCTGTAGCCAATTGTTCATGGCTATAATATCTGGTAATCTTCAACAATGGTAGATCACCAAATATTAAATTTCAACGTTGATGGTCTCCTGACCAAAATAGATGAGGTAGAAGTGCTGTTAGCGCTCTACCGACCAGATATTGTAGTTTTGACAGACACTAGGGTATCTACACAATCGTTCCACATTAAAGGTTACTCAACTGCCATTGAAAGGGTTGACGGTTACGGAGGCGTTTTAATTGCTATACGCCTTGGTATCAATTGGAAGAAAGTGGCTTCACCACTGACTACAACTGATCCCAAGCTTCACCACTTAACAGTTAAGATAAATTTGGGGAGACCCATTTACCTTACCGCTCTATACAGAAGACCGTACGCGTCTCTCCAGGAGTACTCAGCCCTGCTACACGCATGTTCGCAGAGATCTAACCACTGGGTGGTGGGAGATCAATCAATGCGAGACACACGATGTGGTATAACACCGCAACAAACATGGCTGGGAGACCCCTGTTGAGAACGCCGTTTACGGTCGTTTACCCCCAGACTTTCACTTTTCGACAAAGAGGTAACCCACAGGCTACCTCGACGATTGACTTACTACTGACAAAACAACCACACCGTATCACTAGTCGCACCGCCCTTGACTTTATGACGTCTGACCACAGGCCAGTACTGTATGCAGTGGATGGTAAAGTAGCGACCCCTCGCCCCACGAGATACGACTACCGTCGTGCCGACTGGGATCTGTACCGGTCGCAAATTTACCATAACCTGCATACGGTGCCAGTTCTCTGCACGAAAGAGGAAGTAGATCTTCAACTAACTTTCATAACTGATGTGATCATAGACGCAGCAAACACTGCGATCCCGAAGTACACTCCCATGCCACCGTCTCTGCGACCACCTCCAGACCACATTCTTAAAATTATTGCCTTGCGCCATAATTGGAAGAATAGATGGTACAGGACGAGAGATCAGCAAGCCAAGGTCGTTGTGAATTCTCTCAAATGCAAATCCGGGGCTTGATGAAACTCTGGAAAACAGCGCAGTGGCATGAGAAACTTCGTAGCACTCACCACAATAAAATTTTTACTATATTTATGCACTCCTCCAAATGCATGTAAATGCAGAAGGAGAAGAAATCTGTAATCCAATTATTTTATTTTTTTTGTACATTGTATTATTTTGTTTTGAGGTTTTGCAATAAAAAAAAACAAAAAAAAAAAAAACTTTTCCCCGCGCCTCAATACAAATAATCTCTCCTTTTTTTTTTTTTTCCAAGTTTAAGAGCTAAGGAAAAAGGGGGGGACCTTTCCCCTGACCCTCGGAACCAGGCACCTGAAGTGAATTAACACTTCACTCTCTCTCTCTCTCTATCTCTCTCCCTCTCTCTCTCTCTCTCTCTCTCTCTCTCTCTCTCTCTCTCTCTCTCTCTCTCTCTCTCTCTCCCCCCCCCTCCCTCTCTCTCTCTCTCTCTCTCTCTCTCTCTCTCTCTCTCTCTCTCTCTCTCTCTCTCTCTCTCTCTCTCTCTCTATCTCTCTCCCTCCCTCCCTCTCCCTCACCCCCTCTCTCTCTCTCCCTCCCTCCCTCTTCCTCTCCCCCCCTCTCTCTCTCTCTCTCTCTCTCTCTCTCTCTCTCTCCCTCTCTCCCTCTCCATCTCTCTCTTCCTCTCCCTCTCCCTCTCTCCCTCTGAGGGACAGAGAGAGGCCGCCAGCAAAGGTCAAAGACCACAGGTCCATCCATTTTATCTCTTTCTTGACGCCCGTCGGACAGCACCCGGGTCGTAGAGACCCTAGCCCGCAGTGCCCCCCCCCCTTGGGACGACCCGACAGTGGATTTTTTTCTTTTGTCAATACGAATTTATTAGGTATATGTATCTGTCAGAGTACTTTTCACTATCGTTCAAGTAAATACGTATTTTAAAAGACGTTGCAGTTTTATATTTTTGTATCAGCCATTTTTCATAAGCATTTTAATATCTTCAATAAAAATTGCCAATAGCCCTTTCAATGTCTCTAATTACACTGTTCATTATTATTGCCAGACCAACGTGTCCCATTTCTCAATTTTTAAACTAGATATTTTCACACTTCAGTAATTCACTTCCATTGCGATTTAGGTAATAACCAATCTTGTAGATGATTGAATTTCCTACAAGATTCATGTACGTATTTGTAATTACACCCAATACACGCCAGAAATGCTGAAATAACAATTTTAGTAAAAATTGGGGGGAAAATGCAAATATCATCCTCTGTTAAAATTAGTATTCCTGAATGTAACAGCGTCTTTAATCCATTATGTATGTAATGTAGTTCATGAGATTCATGTAAATTATTTAATAAAGAAAAACACAAATTTTTAACACATTCACAAATACTTATATTTTGACATGATACAATTTGAAAATACACCTTAAATTTTATTGTAATTATAAGCACAAAACCATCATCTAACTCATGTTCTTCCATATTGAATTCAACATCTGGTGGATTGCCGCAGGATTTGAATCCGCAATGAAGACATACAATGCAGCATTGAAGTACGGGTTTTTTAAAGCTGCACTTGTTACCACAAGCATTCAGCATTGACACGAAATCATGCTCAACGATGCCATTGAAGTTGGTTCTCTATTTATTGACACTAGAATTAGGCCTCTGTATATATTGAACTGCATCTCTTGTTGAAGGTAGTTGTGCCAAATCGAATATTGAGTTAGTAGCTTTAGCAAAGCGAAGATAACGCAACTGATCTATAGAGGTGTTCAAGTCACCTCCAAAAAGGGCCAAAAGGTAAGCTGTAGTGACTTCCGTGATCTTATCTTTTTCTGCAGGTGGATCTTTGAAAATGTCAACACTTTCATTGTGGGAAGCATCACTCTCAAGTGTGGTAAAAAACTTAATTTTCGAATGCCCCAACAGAGCGTAGGTGGTATCACATGAAGAAAAAGAATGTTTTCCACAGTATCTTTATATTTGAAAAGTTTTTGGAGTATAATTTATTATAATACACAATAGTGATTGTAAGATTCACACGAAGTTTAATCTTTCCTCAGATCATATACAGGTCTATTCAACAGTAAATCAAGAACCTAAAACAACTGACCAGAGTGTGTATAGTTATTAAGGGAAAGATGGACTGGAAACATTTCGAAGATCTTTTAAATGAGAGATTGGTAGTCCCTTTGTCTCTAAAGACTCCTAATGAATTAGAAAAAGGCGTGGACGCATTCACTAATAATATTCAACATGCAGCCTTTGCATCTCAGATTCCTTCGCCAGCTAAGAGCGTACCCTTATTTCCCTAATACCCGTATTATGTACGAAAACTTATTATGGACAAACGAAAGGCAAGAAAACGATGCCATAGGATAAGACTGTTGACTGATAAATGGAACTATAATCACCTAAACAACACACAAAAAAACAGACATTAAAGCGTACAAAATTTACACATTTAGCAATTATCTGCCATGAGATCATTTAGAGGGGAAGATATACATGTAGACTGAGCTTGGTGATAGTCCTCTACCTGCATGCCAGGTACATGCTGATACAAATAAATGAAAATATAACGCCAGAGAAATGGGAAAATTGCTAACGTCATTCCTAGAAGCAGCAAGAAGAAGATCTTGTGAGAGAAATAGGAGAAGATGACGTTAAGTAACAATTTTTATTCGTTTGTCTTCAGATTGGGATACTTCAGAAAATGAAGAGACAGATGAATAAAAGCACTAAGATAAATACTAAAATTCTAAATTCACCAAACCTGTTGTTTAGTCGATTGTATAAAATGACACAATTAAATTAATTCCTGAAAGATTTCAAATTTTCAACTAAATTTATCACAATGAAATTTTCTTTATTGGATATGAAAAAAAAATGGTTTCATTAAAATTAATAACATTTTTGAGCGTTAACGAATTGCTTTATTGGACACTTAAGGTAAAAATGATACTTTGGAATAACCAGTGTTGCATATAATTTCATTATTATAAAGCTAGTTTCTCTAGTTAATTACAATAAGTTTGGTAATTTATCTTACAATAGCTTTCATATCCATTTTGGTCACTACCGGCCATCAATTAACTTATTTTTTACATTTCAAAAGCTCAATTCATTATTGCAAATATGGTTGTATCGAAACAATTCTACCCATCCTAATTTACTTAACAATTTTTTTACCTAATTCTATAACATTGGTTTAGTTATAATATTCTAACCTATCAATAATATTCTAATATTAAACAATAACCTATCAATAATTTTCTTATTGCTTTATGATTGACAATATCAAAGTAAAGGGGTCACATGGATAGAAGAGAAGTAGTGCACAGAGCGACTACAGGGCATGCCATGTATTGGTGCATGCTTCCAATTTCGTAACGGGAACTATAATTGTATTCTAATCCTAATAAAATACAGAACAGAGATGTTCTGCTTGTCTCGTCAACTGGAATTAGAATATTACAACCAAAAGTTATAAAATAATGAACATCAAAAAAGGCAGTCTCTCTGAGCCAACTATATCTCTTGACTTATAAGCTTCCTCAAATCACTGTTAAGATGCTATTTAAGGTCTTTCCCAATCATCGAGAGCATACAACAAAGACGTCCAAACCAACCATTTTTAGATATTTTAATAATAAATCTATATTTGAAGTAAATTGCAATCTCTCCTAGAAGGTCAATAGATAATTGTGATAAAATATCACATTCAAGACATATTTACATTTACTCTTTCATCATGCCGTATTTATAATGTAAGCTCATACAATATATATATGCACGTACAAACTGATCACTGCCAGAACTCCCAAGTTTTAGAGATAACAATAGAACTCCCATATTCAATAACCCGATACTTTTTTTAGTAAATATTTTTGGTATTTGCTAAATTTTTTTTAATCTTTAAAGCCGATTTTCAATAACCGTGATGGTTTAATTGTTAAAATTAAGCTTTCATTTGCAGTATTTTTGGTAACAAAAAAGTATTTAGGGAACTTACATGGACTTCCGGCACTGAGCCATCTCTCTCTCGATGTTGTTCGTTGGCTAAGAACAGTCATCCCAACTATTGAAGAAAACCTTCTGCCAAATGTCGTTGGGGTGAAGGAGGATAAGGAGCTTAAACAGCAAAAGTCTAAGCTATACTATGATAAAACATCACAGCAGAGAATAGCTTCTATTCTCTGTGGGTCAATTTTCATACCATTTTTTTCAAACTCAAAACCCAAAAATGTAACTTTATTCGTTTTATATAGAAATTTACATTTTATTCCGTTTATATTTCTTTTTAAAACAATACATAATTTGGTATATAGGTTATGAAACAAAAGTGTTGTCGGTAAATAGTTGGAAAAATTAAACTTTGCAGCAATGAAAAGAAATGTTCTACTGTTCCTTGGATCCACTAATTCTTAAACAGGAAGCGCATTCTTTAGAAAAACAGCATTTTTATGCTGAGCTTACTTTACTTTATCTGTAGTTTATTTAATTTTTAAGAATTCGGATTGCATAAAAAAAAAATGTTTTCCAATTAATCCAGGCTAAAAAATATGTGATAAAATCATTTTATTGACTCCGCTCCAAGCTGGTGAATTTTTTTCTGTTTTGATTATGTGTTTATATAATACTGGGTTATATAAACAATTGTTATCCTTTTATAGGATTTTTTTTTTTGCATGTAACCTGTTTGCGGCTACGGCAAGCCAACTAAAAAAAACTCCAACGAGTTCAGATAAAACAACTTGTGATCACATTTTTTGTATAAATGCTATGGACAGTACGACCCGATCCATATCTGTCAAGTATTTAATAAACTGAAAATGATAGTAAGTGTATTTAATAATCTATTTTCATCATATTTATTTGTTCATATGGATGTTTACCGTCTAGATTTGTTTCCTCTAATTTTTCTTGATTATATTGTTTCTCATAATGAAAGAAGCAAATTTTATTTTCATGACAATAATTATACACATAAAAGAATATTAACAGTGGTGTCAGGCACACCCGCCGGGGGGAGGTCTCGTCGAACTAGCCACTACATGGTGGGCATCAAACAGAGGTAAACCTGGAGTATTTGACCTTCGCTGGTGGCCTAGTCGGAGGGCAGCTTAATTCGGATTGTTTATTGATCTGACTCCGAAAGATCTTAGAAGGTGTGCTCCGACAGGGCACTTGTTGAAGAGAACACATACAGGCTTGGTATTATAAGTAGTTTACGTAGTCTTGGCATGACCACGAGTTCATACCCGGTAACTGAGGGTAGGGGAAAACCGTTTGTATCCCAAAGGCGAGTGTGAACCGGAAAGAGGCCGGCTGAACCGCTGGGGGAGACGCTAATAGGTACATTGCGTATCTTTAGTAAATCTTTACTTGGTACATCTTCGTGATTTGTTATTTTATTCTCTCGGTTATAATTTTTTTTTTGGAGCCGTTAAAGACGATTTTACAATGCTTTCAAGGCTCTGTAGTGAATTGACGATCGACTAACCCATGTCATTTCAGCAACCAATTATTGAGTTCTTTTGAGGTCAATAACGTTTCGATGAACTTCATTTTCCAATGGTTTCAGAAAATTGTAAACGTTCCTAATCATTGACTTTCCAAATCCTTCTCTTCAATAAATCTGGCATTCTTGGAATGCGTTTCCTTGAAGGAGTCAAGGATCTACCTTCAATCAAACGTCACCAGAAACTGGCCTATTGCCATCTCTATCGAGTAGCGTCAGTTATGTAATATTCGTTTTTAGCTGAAATGTGTAGTACTTGAGTTGAGACATATGGTCTGCCCTTCCTTTGTTCTTTTACAACCCGCCTAGCCCTAAACTACCAGCCTCCAGCAACCCACATCCAAAACCCCACACTTGTCCTTTTGCCTTAGGCAAGGAATGTTCTAGTGCTGTAATTCATTAATAATTGTATATATACCAGTGTTTTGATTGTTATTCATAATAAAGTTATTTAAGATCCTCTCCTCGAACAAGATTATTCAACTGTCGGTTCACAGTTCCCCCGCCCACCACCCATATGTGGCAACACCGCGCTAAGTAGCCCCTTCATCCCATGTGTCTAATTTTGTGTCGGAGACTATAAGAAATCGAATATTCGAGAATACGTTTTATTCTAATAATTAGGTTACACACTAGGTTAAATAACAACCTAGTAAGTAGAGTGAAGGAAATCTGCGGTAATAAACAATCTTCATCCTGGTTTGGCTTGCCATAGTAATCCACTACGTTCTTGTATGTCAGATTTCCTAAGGATAATTAGTTGAGGGGGCAATGGGTTAAAGCTGTGCGCCAATTTAATTGGGAGCCAGGAGTATATTGATTTCTTTGCTCAGAACATTTTAGTATCGAGTTCCTGAACCATACGTCTGCCTATGGCCACCCCAAATTGAGAGAAAATGCAGTTCTGGCCATATTTTCTTGTTATCCAGCATATCTACAGCAACCAAATAGAAAGGTATAAACTATAAATTAATAATCAATCAATTTTTATAAATTTTACATTTAATTAAGCAGAGGAAATGATTTTAAAAGATAAAAAAAAAAACGTTAAAATTTGTAGATATTTGAAAAATTTATACCACTTTAACTTGTCAAACAGATTTTTGATTCTCGAAAATCCCAGAAGTAGTAACAAAAAAATTTAAACTTTAGTTTTGGCCCAAACTATAAATTTATGAGTTTTTAAGGGTAATGTTTCTAAGGTTTTTGAGAAGGGGATTAGTTTTTAGAAAAATAATTATAGGTAGTTTGCTTGAAAAAACAAGCCTTATTAAGTAATTATTTATTGTAAATTGTAAACAAAGCCTCCAAGAATTTGTTAACTATTGTTTTTGAATTTCCTGCCTTAATTTCCTTTTGAATCCATAACCATAGTTGGAAAAAGGTCCCACTTTGAAAAACTGAAAATTTTGGGCTTCAAAACGTTTTTTAGGGCGTCTCAGAACGCATTGGCAAGAACGCACGGACGTGTACAGTATTTTTCGATGTAATATAAAATCACCAAAAAAAATTTGGTTGAAATTAGCGACCCAACTACTGTAGGTTTTGCTTTCTCAAATTCTTCATCTCGTAGTAGGTACCTATTAAAAATTTCCTTAAAAATTAGGTGCTATATTTAAAAAAAAAAATTTAATGATGTTCTAAGGGACAATTTGTTTATTATTTTATTATCTTAGAGATGTTTTATTTAGTTTTTATGCTGCCGACCCAATAACATATACAGAGCCATTTCGAGCATACAAAAACCAGCAGTGTAATAGGAAGTTGCGTGAAATGTTTACAAATATTACTCTGAGTCACAACAAGTAGGTTCGGAAATGTTGTCTACATTATATGCGTATAAGTCTACGCAGTCGTCAGTTATGGAATATTCTCCCATCTTGCTTATGTTGGGGTGCCCTAGCACTGGAACGAGTGCTTTAGTCTAGGTTGTTAGGGACGTTTGTGAACATGAGTTTCCATACCATGTCTCTCCCATGTGAAGTATGTGTATCTATAAATATCCAAAGTGAACCCGTTTGATGACGTCAGGGTGACGATCTTGTTCAATACATTTGCTATCTTTACCGCCTCACTTCCCAATATAACATATCACAAATTAAAAACTAGACGCCTAGAGCCTGGGGAGACAATAGTCAGGTATCTAGGGGCTCTCAAAATCCTATCAAAAGAGTGAGAGTTCCGTTCTATCTTTCATTGAGGAAGGACGTGTCTTGAGTTTTGTGCGCTTTGCTATTTTAAAGTTTAACACTCTCAAGTGTATGTGCGTTATTAACAATTAACTATCATTGTTAATAACATTAGTCTAACAGTGTACTGCACCAGACGCTGTTAGAAGTCCGTTACAGCAGTGGAGTGGGAGGAATCTGCAGTGACGTCACAAAGATAAGTGCTGACTCATTATTATTCATTATTATTCATTATTATTACTTATTATTACTTATAGGTGATTCAGGGTCTTTTCCCACAACTGGGTGTGCTTCGCACGAACCCACAGAGACAATGCCCGCCCGTAAAGGTTCCCGCAGGTCATCTGACACACAAATGGACATTGCTTATGCCATTTCCGACTCCTCAGTCAGCCCCGACTCCGGTACGGAGAATACTGAGGGATTTCACCAGCCCAAAAAACACTGTCGACCCCGAACAGTGCCACTAACCGTCACTCAGGTTCAAAATTCTTTTGAACCCTTAAACACGGCTCAACCACAAACGGCTCCATCCGAGCCCATGACTACTAAACCAAAACCCATACCTCCCCTAGTCATGGGTAAATTAAACAGCTACGACTTGACCA
Organism: Acanthosoma haemorrhoidale; assembly: GCA_930367205.1. Taxonomy (NCBI): domain Eukaryota; kingdom Metazoa; phylum Arthropoda; class Insecta; order Hemiptera; family Acanthosomatidae; genus Acanthosoma; species Acanthosoma haemorrhoidale. The sequence continues at coordinate 77,604,684 of OV884011.1, forward strand.
GGCTCTTAAAAGAGTACATAGTCACGGGATACCATATAGTCCAAGGACAGCAGGATACCAAAGTATTTTGTGCCACGGAACAAGCCCTAACAACCACAACCGCCGCTCTTAAAGCAGCTCAAATCCCATTTCATACATATGCCCCGAGGGGAAAGAAGCTTAATAAGAAATTCCCTCTCCACGGATTTGACCTAACACATCCCATAGACGAAATTGAAGAGCGTATAAAAACAGTAGAAGGAATAATATCCGTCTACAGACTACGCAAAAGTGACCACAATGGCGCCAAAACGGAAATTGAGCCAGTCCTTGTAATAGGTGACTCATCACTCACTGCGGAAAAACTCAAACAAATCCGCCATGTTCACAACGTGCTTTTCCGGGTCAGCACCTATAATGAAAAGCGCGGCATCCCCATGTGCCAGAATTGCCAAGAGTATGGCCATACCCGGCGTTACTGCTTCAAATCGCCGAAGTGTGTGAGATGTAGTCAGCCTCACGACACTAAAGAATGCCCACGCGACCAGGCGGTACCCCTACGTTGCGCTAACTGTGGGGAAGGACACGTTGCATCTTATCAGCAATGTCCATATAGGTTGAAGTTAATGCAGGCAATAGAGAATAGACGCCAGGACACCAACACATAATAGTTGGTGACCTCAATGCCAATCATAGCTGGTGGAGTGGTACAACACCTAATGCCCTTGGCAGGCACATAATTAAAACGCCGTTCACAGTGATTGCTGATTGCTGATAGGTGGCGAGCTGTCCACATCCAAGTAAATCCAGCTAAGACTCAGGGGATCATCTTCTCTTTCCAGCATGGGAAAAAGAAGCGGCCACCCAGCTTTACCATCGATGGGACTCCGTGTAAACTAGCCAACAACATCTGCTATCTAGGCATCAACTTAGGTAGGCACATGACTTTCGGGACACATTTACAAAAGAAACTGAAACGAGTCCGCAAAAGATATTACTCTCTGCAGCATCTTATCACCAGCCAGGCCATATCCCTCCGAATAAAACTTCTCATATATAAGAGCGTCCTGAGGCCGGCTCTACTGTACGGGACACCACTATTTAGATTTCTACACACCAGCACCATAACTAGACTCCAGAGCTTTCAGAATAACATCCTGAGAACGGCACTGTGGCACACTCCTTTTCGCGACATGAAGGCATCCGACATGCACGAGAAATTCGAGCTCCCCACCATCACCGAGGCCATCAGACGACAACACATCAAATTCTTCGACTCGATGAAGCACAGTCTCAACCCGCTCTTCCGAGACATAACACCACCACCGCTACCGGCACGATGGCAACTCGCAAGATCGGGTAGAGCAGAGAAGATGATAGACATCACGACGCCGACCCACTGACAACAAGCCTCTAAGGGGCACCCTCACTCTGACATCAGACTAACAACGACCGCACCACATGCCTAGAGAGACTCTGGGCCCAGCCACCAGTAGACTCTCACTACTGTACTGACTTAACCAACCTCCACCGAGGATTCCCACATCCCTAACTGCGCTCACACCACCTTCAAGCAGGTACGCCTAGTACAAGGTTCCTTTTACCCCAAATGTTTTATATTTTTCCCGCATCTGAAATTCGACCTAGAGAGCTTCGAAAAAAAAAAAAAAAAAAAAAAAAAAAAAAAAAAAAAAAAATCAAAAGAGTGGAACCGATTCTCCTCGTAGCATTCGTAGTGTTCCTATTTACGGATGTTGAACCAGCCCAACTCTTTAGTAATCTATTACCTAATTTTAAGTGAATATCTATAAAATCATACTGTTAATATATAAAAGGCTTACTGTATCTGATTTGAGTTTCATTGAAAGCGAGATTCATTAGCTGTTTAAGGATGGAGTCCTTGAAAAGAGCGTGTCACCATAGCGTTCCCAAGTCTTAGTCGTTTCTTCAGGCAATCATAAGGTACATAGTGATAGTCGACTATTCGCAAACAATCAATAGATGTCCATAATTCTATTCTTTTCCGTTACCTCCAATCGATGATATTGTCAATGATGTAACTAAATATCAAGTTTTCAGTTCAATCAACCTTCACAGTGTGTATCATCAGGACCCGATTCGGGCATAAGACTGGGCATATAAAGAATTCAAAATGTCTGACAGGTTGTGGCAATTTACGCGAATACCTATTGGAGTCAGAAATGGGGTGCCAGCGTTTCAACGGAATCTTACTAGAAACGTAACGGTAGAAAAACCCCAAGGCATTAAAATAGATTTGGACGACGTGATATTTGTGAAAAGCATCAACAAGAGCATGACACTAACATAAGAAGCTTGTGGATGGTGTTTCCAAGTACAACCTTAGAGAAAAGCTCTCGTGTGCTTAATACGCTGTACCTCTTTTTTTTTCCCAATCCCCTTAAAAAAGATACAAAAAAACTTTTATTGACTATAGGTTCTTAGGCGAATCTATTTACATACTACATTTTATATGTCCTGTACCATCGGTACACTCTATATAAGGTCTAAATTGGTATACAAGTTATGTAATCAATGCAAGTACAATGATACACAATGTACATGGATTCATTGACAAGACTCTACAAGGTGATGGGGCTCACCTTTTTGATCACAACAAAGAAAACTTAAAAACTAATTCTTAACCTAAAATTTCCCCAACAGTCTGTTGCCATCGATTCGGGAGGGGTGGTGGGGTAATAGTGTTAAACACTGGATTTGTGAGGTGCTGCAACGTGTCGAAAAACTTGATGTGTCTCCGGCGGATTAACTCATCCACCGTCGGCACATCAAGCAACGGGTGCAGGTCGGCGTTCTTTAACCTCTCAAGAGAGGTATGTCGGACCACTTTTCACATGATCCCATTCTGGAAACGTTGGAGACTTGTGGCTGTAGAGTCAGTCAAGTGGGTAAATAGCGGGGCACCGTACAGCAGAGCTGGCCGGAGGATACCTTTATAGATCATCAGTTTGAGACGCAGCGACAGATTGGGTGAGGTTAGCAAGTGCGAAAGCCGGTAAGACCTCTGGCGTACTGTTTTTAGTTTACTACGAATGTGAGTAGAGAAATGGAGATGCCTATCCATTTTTATACCTAGATAGTAGAATGAGAAAACTGGCGAGTTCTCTTGTCCTCCTATACTATATGATTTTGGCAAAGCTTTTTTGCCATTTTGGTAAGATAAGATTACGCAGTCGGTCTTCCCGCCGTTCACACTAATGTTCAACTTGCCCAGCCTGTCACTGATTACGTTGCAAACTGACTTAGCCTGTGTGAGTGCTCTTTGCGCATTCATACTGTTGCTGTAAACCGCAATGTCGTCGGCAAAAGCGATTACCGTCACTTTCTTATAGTTTGTCCCAACAATTTCAGATGTGTACATGCTGAAAAGAACCGGAGACAAAACCGCTCCTTGAGGAACTCCACAAGTCAGAGGGAATGGGTTAGAGAGGCAAACACCCACCCTTACCCTTACCAATCTGTCCTTCAATAAGGAAACCAACATCGTGTATAGCTGCTCTGGGCATTCCCACAAAGCTGTCGACACAGTATCCCGTGGGACACTGAGTCGAAAGCCTGCGTGCAGTCCAATGAGATCATAGCAGTCGCTGTGTTCTTGTTGATACCGAGGGTGTTGTCCGCCTGTACCCTCACAAGCGGATGTTCTGTACTCAGATGAGCCTGGAACCCTGTCTGTTCGTACGGAATAATAGCATTTTCCGAACAAAACTCCTTCAGGTAGTTCAGAATAATCTTTTCGAGAATCTTCCACATGTGAGGGAGGTGACTGATCGGGCGATAGTGGGCTGGGTGGTCGCCTATCGTCTTGGGCTTCCGCAGTGTGAACAAGATAGCTTGTTTCCACGCTGTCGGGAAATATCGCAACCTGATACATGAATTGTACAGGTTGACGAGTTGGGTAATCCCTCTCCTCGGCAGCTGTTTCAGCATTACAGTTTGAACCCCGTCGCACCCTGATGCTCGGTTTCCCTTACACCGGCGAATAATCGCCTTGAGCTGCTTCGGGGAGACAAACATGTAGTTCTGACCTGTCTCCAGCTGCTGAGGTTCGTGGTAATTACCTGTCCTCGAGGCGTTGTCTGCGGTATAGTGGTCAGCCAGTATTTTTGCCTGTTCTTCCGCTGTGTAGAGGGTGTATCCGTCATGAAGACGGACACCTGATTCCATCTTGGTAGTAGTCTTTAGGAGCTTCCAAAACTTGCATGGCGGAAATAGCCATGTAAGCCATGAAACCGTTCGTGCCACGTTGCCGTCTTCCAATTCCTCATCAAGCCACGAATTTCTATTGTAAGAGAGTTTACAACTTTCTTGGCCGGACGATTCCTTGTTCTATACCAGTTATTTTTCCAATTATTGCGTAATGCAATAAGTCGAAGAATATGGTCTAGTGGTTTTTGTAGCATGGGCTAAACTTTGGGATAGCAGTGTTTGCTGAATCGACGATAACCTCGGTCAGGAAAGCTACCTGTCGATCCACTTCCTCTGTAGTGTGGAGAACAGGAACCGTATGCAATTGTTGGTAAAGTTGCGATCGATATAGGTCCCAGTCAGCCCGAAGATTGTCGTACTTCGTGGAACGCGGGATCACAACTCTACCGTCAATTGAATACAATACTGACAGGTGGTCGGTCGTTACTAGGTCCAGGGTCTCACAATTGTTTATCCCGTGTGGCTGTTTTGTGAGTAAAAGATCTAGGGTGGAGGTCTGTGCACTGTTACCTCTATGGCGAAAGGTGTAGTTCTGAGGGTGAACGACAGTAAAGGGCGCCTTTACCAAGGCTCTCCCAGCTGGGTTGGCGGTGGCATTATTCCACAAGGAATGCCGCGCATTTAAGTCTCCGACAACCCAGTGGTTATTTCTCTTGGCACACTCTTTAATAAGAGCTGAGAACTCTTGGAGAGACGCCCTCGGTCTCTTATACATGGCGGTGAGATAAATGGGTGTTCCCAAATTTATCTTCACCGTCAAGTGGTGGAGCCTGACATCAAATGTAATCAGTGACAGAGCCACTTTCATTCACGTGATGACGTGTCGTATAGCCACCAGAACTCCACCGTAGGCATCGGTCCGTTCGATGACAACAGAGTAGCCCTTTAGCCTTACGCTCTGGTTGACTATTCTCGTGTTCGTCAGGACGACGATATCCGGTGTGGAGATTGCTATGAGCGCCTTCACTTCTTTGAGTATGGTCATTAGACCATCAACGTTAAAATTTAATATTTTGTACTTACCCTAATTGGGCAAATAGTATCTGAAGACCGGACATAAACTCCCTTATCATGGTCTCGAGAATCGGGAACCAGGGTGGAAGGCTCGCTGTGTTTTGAGTGTTCGACACTCCCGTCGTAACCTCAGCGTAAGTTGCTCCTCCTATGAAGATCGGTGTGGTGGTGGGTGCCTGTTGTGTTGTTCTACCAACGGGCTGCTGTCGGGTTTGGACTGGTGGAGCCTGTCTGTGTTGGACCGGTGGAGGTTTCTCCATCTTCTTCTTTTTTAGATCTGCGGCAGCTTGCAGCTTCTTCCTGTACTGGCAGTCTCTGTACCAGGCCACCTGTGGACCTCCGCAGTTCGAGCACTTCACCTCCTGGGCTCTGTCACAGTCACAGGATACACTGTACCTCCTTGGATATGCCAGCAGCTATAAATGGATTAAGGCAGATCCTCGACGTCTCCAACCTCTCCGTGACTTACTTATGCCTACATCGCTTTACTCCGCAGAGCCCTCGGCATGTTTTAAATTACGCTCAAGATTTGAAAACATAAAAAGAAAATGTCGCCATCTCCTTTGTTACACATGACGCAATTCTGACGGTCGAGGCAGATGCCATGGATTTCGCTACTGGGGCGATCCCCAGCATTCTGTTAGCATTCTCGATCCCTTTATAAATGAGAACAAAATCGAGAAAGAAGCTTACGCCATAGTTGACACTGGCGACACTATCTACTAGGGTTGCAATTCAGTCCCATAATCGATCATCTGTATTTTTTATGTTTCGCAATAAAAATGTAAGTAAAGGATTTCGGCACAATGAAACATTTGTTGAATTAATAGCACACGTTTATTTTACTTTTATACACAAGGTACATGTTCATAAACAACATTCTTAATTAATAATAATAACAAAACGTAGAGGATCCAACACTGTTATCCCTCAGGCTGGACAACACAACACAATTTATCTTTCAATATCCCCTTTTATCTTATCTTTCCCCCTCTATTAAAATAAATTCTACAAAAACAAAACAAGAAACATTTTTTTCTTAATAAGACATTAAAGCTCATTAATTAGACATTACAGCTCCTCAATTAGACGGCGAGGAGCAGTTCAATTGCGCTGAGGTCGCCCCCCAGATTCAACAGAGAGTGGAGACCTGTCCTTGTCCTTTGACGTACTGGTCCCTGGTTTAACCTGCTGATGATCAGTCGGTTGTTCAGCTGGACTTTGCGCACTGGTACTGACTCGGTGTCCAGACTTGTAACTTTGTTCTTTGGTGAGGGTGTAGGCCGTCCCAGCCAATCAGATGATTCATCGCTGTCCGATGAGTTGTTGTATTCCGGAGTATCCACGTTGTCTTCCGGTCTGTTAGGCCCTTGTAAAGATATTCTGAGTTGATCTATGTGACGTATCCATATCTTATCTATATCAGGGATGTAAACTCTTCTTCTTCTGGGACCCAAGCAGTTGATAACTGTTCCTTTAACTCATTTACTCTCCCCTTCCTGAAAATTCTTCACCCAAACATCTTTTGATTCAGCAAATTTGTCTGACGGCAGTGCCTTTCCCGATTGCAATTTAATTTGTTGTTTTTGTTTCGCTTCAACTCTAGTAGCCGTTTTTGAAGGATTTGGGCGGAGGAGATCCAATCTGGTCCTCAAACTGTGACCCAGCAGAGCTTGTGCCGGTGACACATTTGTGGTGGCATGAGGAATATTCCTATACTGTAACAGAAAACTGTTCAGAGCTTTGTTGAGATCTGTACTAGTTGATTCAGCTAATGCGGTTTTTAACAACCGTTTGATTGTTCTGACACTGTTTTCTGCCACTCCATTTGTAGCAGGGTAATAAGGTGCCCCTCTCTTGTGTTCAATCCCATTCCTTTTCATAAAAAGTTGAAATTCTTCTGATTCAAATGATGCGTAATTATCAGACACCAATACCTCGGGGAGCCCAAATCTGGCAAAAATTTGGCGTAAAATTTTTATTGTCACTTCCGTTGACATTGATTTCGTAGGAAAAGCTTCCACCCATTTCGAATGGCTGTCCACTACTACTAGGTAATACTGACCCGCAACTGGTCCCAAGTAGTCCATATGAAGCCTTTGCCATGGTTTTGTTGGCCATTCCCATGGAATTAAAGCAGCTTTCTGGGGATTGTCCTTCACCGAATTACAGGGTATGCAAGACTTCACCGTATCCTCTATATCCGCATCAATTTTTGGCCACCACACATATGATCGTGCTATTGCCTTGCTTTTCACTATCCCCATGTGTGTCTCATGCAATTCGTGAAGCACTGAGGATCGAAGTTTTGTCGGCACAATCACTCGATTTCCCCATAGGAGTACCCCTTCCTCTTCATGGAGCTGATCACGGCGAAGAGAAAACGGGAGGAGTTCTTCCGGGATGGTATGAGGCCATCCGATTTTCAGATACGTTGATATTTTCTTCAGGATGCCATCTTTCTTTGTCCACAACAAGATGTCTTTATACTGTAGAGGTAGAGTTTCGTTTTCTTCGAATACGTAAAACAGCGCTGGGTCCAAACTTTCTCCTATTTCCGGATCAGTCTTTAGTGGTGCTCTCGATAACCAATCTGCGCTGTTTTTATTTGACTGCACCCATTCCACGTCATAGTTATAATTTGCTAGAAGTAGCGCCCAACGTTGCAAACGGTTTGCCGCACAAATTGGCACTCCCTTTTTTGGTCCAAAAATTGTAACAAGGGTCGATTGTCATTAGCCAATATACATTTCCTTCCAAAAAGATACAAATGAAACTTTTTCACACCAAACACCAATGCAGCACCTTCCTTATGCAATTGACTATACTTTGTTTCCGCTATAGTCAACGTTCTGCTGGCAAAAGCTAATGGCTTTTCTTCTCCATTTGGATAGACTTGTGAAATTATAGCTCCCAGTCCTTGGTCCGAACCATCAACGGTTAACTTGATAGGCAAATCTGGATTATAATGTGCTAAAGAGCGATTTTCCTCGACTATCCTCTTGATTTTTGTGAAAACCGGTTTGACAACTGGCATTCCAATCCCATCGAATGTTTTTCTTCAGAAGCTGGTGAAGAGGGTAGAGGGTCAATGACAGTGCAGGTAGAAATCTCGCCAGATAGTTCACAAACCCCAAAAAAGCTTGCAGCTCTTTAATATTTTTAGGATTTGGTGCCATTACTATAGATTTTATTTTCTCATCAGTCGAATGCAAACCTAAAGCGTCAATTCTGAATCCAAGATATTCAATGGATGTTTTTCCAAATTCACACTTTTTTGCAGAAAGGGTTAACCACGCTTTCTTGAATCTTTCAAGAACCTCTTTGACTCGTTTTCTTAATGTCCCAAAATCCGGTGCGCCAACCACAACATCATCCAGTAGGGCTACCACCCCCTCAGTTCCTGCTAACACATTGTCTACCAATTTCTGAAATTTGGAAGGTCCAACACAAATACCATAGGGCATACGGGTATATTGGAATAAGCCTTTCTGCGTGGTAATAGCTACCAGTTTGCGCGATTCGAGATCCAACTCACACTGTTGGTAAGCATGGCTCAAATCCATTTTGGCCCAAACCATATTTCCCCCCAATCTCTGGAACAAATCTTCAATTCTAGGCAACGGATAAGGATCCATTTTCAAGCAAGGGTTGAGGGTCAATTTATAATCTCCACAAATCCTAGTTTGGCCATTTCGCTTCATAACTGGAACAATGGGGGAAACAAAATCACTATACTCAATGGGCTCCAAAATTCCTTCCTGCACCAGGCGGTCAATTTCCTGATCAACCTTGTGTCTTATGGCGTACGGTACCGGCCTTTGTTTTATAAATTTTGGTTTGACTTCCGTTAAAAGATCTAATTTGATTTGTCCTTTGTTATATTTGCCAAGTTTTTCCGTAAAAACTTCTGGATACAAACTCTTGAGTTCCTCCTCCAACTTTTCTGCCTCAATGCCATGTTCCACATTTTGATAAAAAATTGAGTGGGCTGAATCTTCAGCAAAAATGGTGAATCCCAGAGCTTTGAACCACGATCTACCCAACAACGGTGGTCACTCTGTTTCAACCACATAAAATATCAAATTTGGCACCTTTCTATCTTGATATTCTACGTCCACTGTGACATAGCCCACCGGAGAGATTTTTTGTTTGAGATATGTAGTAAAAGTCTTTTTACATGGAATTGGGGTGACCTGAGGGAATTGTTCATGAAATAATTTTCTCGGAACAATAGTGCTATGGCACCCAGTGTCAACATCAAAACAAATAACCTGGGAATTTAGCTTAAGCTCAATTTGATACTCACTTGCGCTACCTTCAAGTATTTTATAAAGATATTCTTCATCTGAGTTTTCCTGGACGAAATGTGTTTGTTCAGTTTTGCCAGTCTTCTTATCCGGAGCAGGTAACTTGATTTTATTTGGGCAAACTTTTTGTAAATGCCCCTTTATTTTGCAAACTTTACATTTATAATCTTTGAATCGACATTTATTTGCATCATGCCATGTCGCCCCACAAACTTTACAAAGATTGGTATTTACCTGTTCATTTGGTGTTTTTTGTGCTCTAACATAATTTACGGGCTCTTTTTTGATTGGACCACTAAATGAAAACTCATTTAAATCATAATTTGTGGAAGAAGCTTCTTTCGATGTTGCTATCTTGACTACATTGTCCCACTGGACCTTTTCCGCATCCTCCTCGAATAAACGATCTCTAATCGGCCCTTTGTTCATGCCGACAACAAAACGATCTAACAAATTTCCGTCGAATCGAGCTCCTAAAGCACAGTTAGCTGCCAATGACCGCAGTCTGGCAATCCAGTCGTTAACCGTTTCCGTAGGATCTTTCGTGGCGTTATAAAATTTGTATCCAGCGGCAAAAACTGATTCCGCACCCAAAAAATGTGAATCAAATAATTTTACTAATTCAACATACGTGTTATCCTCCGGTTTCTTGGGAACCGCCAGGTTGGAAATCAGTTTATACGCTGAGTCATCCAACGAATTTAACAAAAGAGCCCTCTTTCTCTCGTCATTCTTTATCCCGTTTGCAATAAAGAAATTTTCTGTTCTCGACTTGGCGATGCCCCAATCTTTATCGAGTGTAAATTCTCTCAAAGTTCCGACTAAACTCTTGGTTTCTTCTTCGGCCATTTCTGTCTTCAATTTAAATAAATTCGAGACCTTTTGAATGTCCTCCACGATGTAACGTCACCGAAAACACGAATTGTAGAAACTCGAAACTTCACTCCGTTAACGCGTAAACACGAACGAATCATGTGGACGGCAAGCCCGTCCTCGTCGCCACTAAAGGATTTCGGCGCAATGAAACATTTGTTGAATTAATAACACACGTTTATTTTACTTTTATACACAAGGTACATGTTCATAAACAACATTCTTAATTAATAATAATAACAAAACGTAGAGGATCCAACACAGTTATCCCTCAGGTTGGACAACACAACACAATTTATCTTTCAATATCCCACAGTAAGGAAAAATTAAAAACGTGAAATAATGCGCTGAAGACTAGAACTCACAACTTACAAGCGTCTAGGAGTATTTGTCGGAGTCACAGTTGGTTCTGATGTCCTATAGGTGTGAGGTGCCTGTTTGATGCAGTAGTTTCCCAACTGTCTGGAAGTCTCGTTTAAGAGTGTTCAGAATTTCCCTCCAGCAGTAGCACTTCTTCGACGAACGGGTGGTATTTAGACAACGATCTCATACAGACTGGGCAAGGTGAACAAAGCAGCAGACGCATTATCAAGAATATGGTATTTGATTTGCGACAAAGTTTCGTCACTGAAAGCACTGCATTAAAACCTCATCCACCGGGGAGAATTTAGACTCTACCATTGGGTTAAAGGCAAAAACTTGGCATTCCATCGCGATGAAATTTGAAAAGTGGTTATCTTGTCCTGTATAGGCTCAAGTCAAACATATCTTTTTCAGGAATCAAGGCAATACCATTAAGGTGACCCTAAGCTATTTTAAGGGACCTCTACTGACGGGTAACGGTATTTTTATATGATTGTGGACGAGTAATCGTGCTTTCTGTTTTTATACCTGAATGCCAGTAATATTATATCAAAACTTAAGGAACTATTTCCTCTTTCTGGGATTCCGGCGTACATTCACACTGATCGAGGCTCGAGTTTCATGTCCTTCGTGTTTGAAAGACAAGGTGAATGCTTGGGTCATTTAGAAATCAATTGGATTGCCTCTGATGAATAGAAAACTTGACACATCAAAATGGAAAAAAGTTCTACCAGAAGCTCTATGTTCCACACAAAAAGATTATAATTAAGGAACCTTTACGCCGTCGAAGAAGTGCTACTGTTGGAGGGAAATTGTGAATATACTCACGTCAAACTTCCAGACAATTGGGAAACTGCAACATCAAACAGGCGTCTCACACCAATTGGACTTCAGAACCAACTGTGACTTCTGTAGAGCTGCTGCAGGAGAGGAACTAGTTCTAGACACCTCATGTCAATTCTCAGAGGAAGTTGAAGTTATAGAACAATCTTTGACAGGATCTGAAACAAATCCAAGCGTAGTCCAAAGGCAAGAATTGGTCAGAAGTAAGTAATAGAGAGCGAAGAACTCCGGGTTACCTCAGATACCATATCACTAGTATCAGTAAAGGTGTGAATGTCGTAGGTTATTAACTCGCTATCAATTATCAGCTATTCGGTGATAATGTAAGCATTACTTACACATATAGAAAAAACAAATAAATATAACTTTGGTGGTAAGTTAACTTTACCGCCGCTAGGTATCGCCACAGTTGCAGCAGGTTTCTTTTGTCTATAGACACCCCTTCCACCACCCCCCTCCTAGAGTCCTTTCCACGCGCCTTTATAAGTTAGCGTTGATCAGGCAAAGAATAGTATTAACGTAAAGAACCCAAGGTTACTTCTCTCGTTTTTAAGGCGGATCCCGTAGATACCTCAGTTCCAACGTTATTTCTCGTTCTTCCGGCGAAATTTACTTTGTACTTATTTCAATACACCTGTTTATCACTAGTCCATAATGCCGAACTCACCTGATTACAAAGTCGGTAAGTTTGTTAAATCATTTTGAACAAATTTTTCAGATTCCTTCAGGTGTTTTTTTTAATTTAACACCTCTTCTGTTTCTTTCAATTCATACTAAAATAATCCTAAATTAATCTTTTCAGTACGATTGCTAGGTGTAATTTATAACAGTATTAAATATCATGCTTTTTTTTTTCTCCAATTTATTTCCTTTTATCTCCAATATTTATCGTATTAGCAATCCATGAAACAGCTTGCAATACAATTCCTTATTTTATTTTTTTACTATAAATATTGGAACTGAATGATTTTTTATAGTCACTTGAAAATTTATAATTTATTATTTATTTATTTATATTACACTTTATTAATAGAGATTCTAAAATCTAGCAGAGAGATGTGATGTGCTCCATCTTGTAAAAAAAAAAAACAACCCTATAACCCATTAGAAATCCATCCTTTTAATTATAAGTAAATATCTGAAATGTGAGGAATATTTTTTTCATTGGTTTAATTTATTGAATCCTGGTTTTGTTCAATTATAAAGAGATTATAGAATCAAAACCTAAATTTACTGTTAATTGAACATTACTAACTATCTACATAAATGTATTTTTGGAAATTACTAAACTCTAATCAAATATACCTGAATCAGCAAAATATCTGTTATTGTTCTGATAATTGTTATCTTAATGTTCAGTGAAATGTATTCATTTAAATTGAAACAATGCTCATTATTAAATATTGAAAAGAGTTCTTCATAATTATGGGATCCCTGTCAGATTTGACTAACTATATTTACTTGAGATTCAAATGGAGCAGGACTTTTAAAGTAGACCAGATTACAGAATTCTGTTGTAGCTTAAAATATGAACAAAGTACAAAAACAATCAAGCAAATGAATTTAAAAGTATATAACTATTATTATAGCTGAGTAGCATATCAGTTCTGTTGTACCAGGTATTAATATATGCATGGATATAAAATATTTTTCTGTTTAAAAACCAATTAATTCCAGAAATCTATTTGAAGACCTTAATTTTATGATTGGGTTATTGTTACAAATTTATTATGATTTATTAATTTTTAGCTGATATTACCTTAGCGGAGTTTGGGAGAAAAGAGTTAATGCTGGCTGAACAAGAAATGCCAGGGTTAATGGCTTTAAGAAAAAAATATGCTTCTACTAAGCCTTTGGCAGGAGTGAGATTGGCTGGTTGCCTTCACATGACCATCCAAACTGGAGTCCTCATTGAAACTCTGATAGAGTTAGGTGCTGAGGTAACATAAATAGATAATTGTTGCTTATACGTGTATTCCATAATTGTAATGCTGTTGTGTCACCTCCACCCCCCACACCCTGATCCTCTATACCATCCAATGTTCAGAGGAACTCGCCAATATTGAACATGGGGCCAATGATTGGCTGTCTTAAGTCCACCTACATCTTATTTTCCTTCCATCCAAATTATGTCCATTAGTCATTATTTCCATCCTTCTTGTATCCAATACGGTATCTTCCACCTAGACAGAAGATTAACATGGAACACACATATGTGACACAAATCCTTGGCCTGGTTAAGTAAACTTCCTGACTGATGAATGAACGAATCACTGAAATGAAATAAAAAATACAATTATTGCATAATGATTGGAAGGACATATGTAAATTGAATCTAAATAGATTCAAAGGTGAGTAAGTCTAGTCAAGTTTTAACATGTCACAATTGAGAAAAGGAGATGGCTGAACAGAGAAATTTGAAGTAGAAATAGAATACGTGGGACACTTACTTACAAATAAAGATATTAGGCCATATTCAAGGAAGTTATCAGCAATAGAAGACTGGAGTGTAAGGCACAGAAACGCTCTGTCTTAGGCCTAGTCAACTATATGGCAATATTTTTACTGGATTTATCTATTGCCTCACTGTGAGAATCATCTTTTAGCAAATAGGGTTAAAAGTAAGAAAAGGTTTGGGAAACTATTAAACGAAAGTTGCAAGAGGCTCTAATTTTATGATACTTTGAGTCAACAAAGGTTGAGATTCAAGTGGTGTGGGTGCTGCATTGGTACAGGAAGGACATCCAGTAGCTTACACACACCGACCAACTGTGAGAAAAAATATGCTCAAGCCATTTTGTTTGGCATTAAAAGATTTGAGAAATATGTGTTTGTAAAAACAATTCGATATATTGGAGTTGGATAAAAATAACTTTTTGGTGGTGATGGATTATTTTTCATCCTCCTTTGAAATTAAAAGACTGTGTGCTGGGTCATCTCAGTGTACTATGTACTATATCAGCTCTAAACCATAGTTTTGTAAGATATGGTGTACTGCAAGTTGTCTATTCTGATGAAGGCACTAACTACATACTGCTCCAAAGAATTTAAATTATTCACAGAGTAGAATTTTAAGTTGAAAACGTCATTGCCACACCATCATTAGTCCAATGGAAAGGTCTACAGTCAAGCAGTTAAAGAAATTGTTGAAGTTGATTGGTAAAGGAGAAGATGTGGAAGCAGCATTACTGAAGTGGAGAAACACAGCTATAACAGGTTTGTTGACAAGTCCAGCACAAAGACTTTTTGGGAGGAGTTTAAGTACTACACTATGCACCACCAAAGAAGGATTGAAGTGGAACAGGGGGAGTTAAAAACAGAGAAGGGTGTCTACTGGAAAAGTGAGAGGAGAAAAATACAACTGAAGAGAGAGAGAACAGTCATTGGAAAGAAGTAGGTTGAAAGAAAACAGTCAGAGTAGTAACTTTGGAAGAAGGATTAACAAACCACAAAAGCTTGATCTGTAAGATTTTATTCATTTCTTATATTTGGAATTTTGTAAAGAGAGGATATTCACTGGGTTATTGACATAATTAATGCCTGTCGGCACGTTTTACCCTCTGGTATGGTTATGTGATTTATTACTAATAAATAAGTTCTTCATTATGAGTGTTTATGAATAAAACATCAACAAGATATATTCAGCTTGTTTACATAAGATAGGTTGTAATGTGGCTACCATGATGGTGTGGTTATAATAATCCATAATTACTAAAAAATCTATAGATCAATATTATCCCATTTTTCAATAAATGATAAATTTTTCTGTATAATTTTAACTGAAAACAATCTAGACCTATAGAATAGAGTTATGGCACACACCCTGTAGTCTAACATCAAAGGTATCTATCTAATCCTACCAATCTAAAGCTCTGATTTCAACTCACTCCTTTTTATATCTTCAACAGAACCGTTTATAACAATTTTAGTTATATCATAACCTAGATCCTCAATTTTTCTATATTTTATAATGCCATACAAGCTTATCTAACCATCCAAATCTCTTAACACAGTCATTATTCACTTCTTCCTATCCCTAGAATGTTCATCGAAAATTAAAAATTGCGGAGGCTTCCTGACCAAACAGTTCTGGGAATGCTAGTTTCTTCAATAACTCCTTAAAAGTCTGTGGTTCTTGTGCTATTTTCCATTTCTAGTGACATGGGGATCTCCATATGTAACAGAGGATGTAGGACCGTGTAGGGAAAGTTCTCTGAGGTCATTTTATTTGCTACACATAGTAAATATTGTGTGAGTGAGTAAATAAGGAATCGTGTGTATGGTTTGAATGAAATCTTTCAAACTATTATTTATTGCCTAATTAAGGCATAATGAAATTTTTCTTTTCAACCAAACCATTTATAAATTATACAAAATACTGGCAAATAGTGTTAATTGTCTAGTTTAAATTTAATCTATGTGTTTAAGGTAAGGTGGTCCAGCTGTAATATATTTAGTACACAAGATCATGCTGCTGCAGCCATTGCCAAAAAAGGTATACCTGTATTTGCTTGGAAAGGAGAAACAGATGAAGAATATACCTGGTGTATAGAGCAAACTGTAGAAGGATTTTCTAACAAGCAGGTAATTTTGTCATGAGCAAAGAGGCAGTTTTTATTTATTACAATTCTTTCATACTGTCATCAAGTGTGGAGGATCAGCCCCGGCCCATGACACAGTTTATGAATTATTGATACTTCAGATAGGACAACTGGCTCCGTGGAATCTTTAGTGAGTCGGGTAGGGTTATAGGATTGAGTAAAGTGGATGATCTTGGAGTAGAGACATAATTTTTCCCAAATTCATTGTATATTCTTGTGTATGTTACCCTAACATACAGGCAAAGCTAAAAGTTTGATTTGTATGGAGTATGGTAGTGGTTGAACAACAAGATAAGTACTTTTATGGTCTTCATAAGTTAGATTCTTTGTCTGAGCAGTAGATTTATGAGTCATTAGTCCATATTGGTTTCAATAAGTTAGTGTATGTTTAACTGCTAATTTGGACCTTCTGTGAAGGTAGTATGGTTGTTGTTAATTGTTGTTGGTTGTTGTAGTAGGTGATATGTTGTTAAAGTCTGTCTTGTGTATGGATCTTGTCATTATCCAATCCAATGTTAGGCCTAAATAATGAAGTTTATCAGCTCTTGTTGCAAAGAGAATAATATATTTTTATTTAAAATTTAGGCTAGGAGTGATTTATTTTTATCTGCTATCTATATGTGAAGATCGCCTATTCCCTTCATTGTGTCAATTGTTCACATTGTTTATATTTTACTCCTTTATGAATGAGAATTCTTGATTTTAATCTCTCTTCAAATTCTATTATCTGATGGCCTGTGGGGTCAATGTTATTACATTGACAATAGTTAGGATATCTTTTTCTGGTCTATTGAAAGTGCTTTTTAACTATGTATATGTTGTATTTATAACTGCATTAACTAGTCTACTCTCCATAGTCTGTATAATGTTATACTGTGTTTCTCAGAAATATTTTGTTTTATATATGTCAAAATATTTGAAAAATGAGAATTACTAAAAAAAAATATATGCTATTTTAGGAAACATTTTTCTTATTGTTAAAGTGGAATATAAATGATTTATATAATTTTAATTGTTCATAAATAGTAACATTGTACAAAAAATGCATATGCTTAAGACAAATTATGCCAGAAAGATAAACCAAGGCAGAATTATTCCTGAATGACCTGAGTGAGATGTAGATAAATAGTTGAGATTGGGATTCTTTCAACTTGCTCTTGACTCTACTCGGCCTGTCCAGAAATTAGAAAGAACATGATTATTAAAGTCTGTTCTATGAAGTAATAATTAGATAATTTTGTCAGTATTAGGATATAACAAGACATGTATAGCTAAAAAAATTATCAAATAAATAAATATGTTTATTTAAACCGATACATCAGCATTAAAATACAAAAAAAATTGAAATTTGAAAAATTAATAATTTAAATGTCTTGATATAACCATGACTTGAATCTCAGCTGGATAGGTTGGCTTAGATGGAAGGACACTGCCCCTGAAGATAATTGCAGGCGGTCACAGTATCTCTTTGGGAGCTCTGCCATGCGTTGAGATATCGGGATCACACTAAATTAATTTTGTATACCTGATGAACCATGGTGCCACCAGCTTGTTGTAGTTTGTACATTGTGTTTAGTTTCCAGGTTAGTCATCTTTCTAGGTATATACCAAGGTAGTGAACGTTCTCATTCTTAGTGCTCTATTCAATTTGTATACTATCGATTTTGATTCTTCTTAATCTATCTTGATAATACCTTTAATAGTGTAAAAAGTTTTACACTTTGAAGTACTAAGTTGTAACTTCTACTTATTTTTTAACCAGGAGGATACTTGGTTGACTGACCGTAGTTCTGTAATAAAGCTTCAATAGGTTCTCTATGGCACAGAATAAGGGTGTCATCAGCGAACATCAATAGGGTCAATTTTGTAAGTACAAAACGGTCATTACAAAATAAATTAAAAAATAGAGGACTCAGTATAGCTCCTTGAGGAACGCATTAATTCTTCTTGCTGTACTAAATGTAATATGGACATGACATTGTCTTGTGATCAAAAATTATTTTATGATGAGAAGATAATTTGTAGGTTTGGTAGTAGACAAGTTCTTATATAACAGGTCATCTTGCCAGATGGTGTCGAATGTTGATGCTATGTCTAGGAAAGCTCCCGTTTAAAAAAAATAAATATCTCATATAAACAGTAGATTTATTTTTTCAGGCACTAAATATGATTCTTGATGATGGAGGAGATCTGACCAATCTAGTCCATAAAAAATACACACATCTGCTACCAGGCATTAAAGGTATCAGTGAAGAAACGACAACCGGTGTTCACAATTTGTATAGGATGTTGAAAGAAGGAAAGCTTAAAGTTCCTGCCATTAATGTCAATGATTCAGTTACCAAAGTAAGTTTTGTTGAACGGAATTGTATTTTTTTTTAAATATATGTAAACAACAAATGTTTTTACGGATGTAGAAAGTGAAGACAAAATATTTGCCCGGCTGGGTGCAAAGTTAGCATGTGTGTTTCTTTTCTACTTATTAAATGACTGAAAAAAATCCATATAAGTTACAAATTATGTGTATTTAACACTAGAGCGCTTTTTGAAGCTCACATTTCCATTTTCAAGTGCTAAAAATTGATAAGAAAAATCATAAATCACAAAGTAGTACTAAATGCTTATGATAATATTTGGTAATATTCATGAAGAAAATATATATATAATTGCAGATGATATATATTGTTGTGATATTTTGATGTTGCCTGTGAGATAAACTCAAAATTAGCGGGCATAAATGAACGGTATAAGACCCGTGGATCACGATTCATGAATGTTTGAATACTATTCGTTTCGTTATATCTACTATTGATATTTATCATATAATTAAATATAAATATTTTAATATTGGATTTATTAACTTCCAAACAATAAAAGTTAATAATATCCAAAACAACTGGCATTGGACAACCAGTTAAAAGATCACGAAGGCAGCGGAAAGGTACGAAGAGAGAGAGAATCTGGAGCTCATTCACTTTGACCCGGGACGAGAACCAGGGAAGACGCACGAGGACCACTCAGCACCAGGTAGCAACCCATGCTCAAGACAAGAAGACAAAGAAGAATTTACCAAAGGACGCACAAGGAAGCACGACGCATAGAACACAATTAGGTAAAACTGGCCAGTAAATATTATAGCAAGGTACATTGTAACTTTATATTTTTTAACATTGTAAATTTATAACATACGTGTAACTCAATGAAACAATTTTCCTTTTAATAATATATTGTTGTGATATTAGATATTGTGGTGTTTGTGTATAAGAATTTAAATATAAAGATTTAATCCAACTTTGTATCAAGAAGGCGAAAATAAAAACAATTGAGAGTGGAGGAAAAAACAAAAGAGTTAGTTGTTGTTGTTATGATGAGAACACAGCATTACTCACTCTAGTTTTGGGATCAGCCCGTGATATATGTATCTGAATATAGCGATCTTAGTAAAAACTTTTTAAGTTATT
This sequence comes from Acanthosoma haemorrhoidale, assembly GCA_930367205.1. Lineage (NCBI taxonomy): Eukaryota > Metazoa > Arthropoda > Insecta > Hemiptera > Acanthosomatidae > Acanthosoma > Acanthosoma haemorrhoidale. The sequence continues at coordinate 77,624,376 of OV884011.1, forward strand.
TGTTGTTGGCTTTGAAGCGGAACGGAAGAGAACCAGCACCAGGAAGAAGTGTTAATTTTGTTTAAAGAAAGAAGAAAAAGAAAAGAAAAAATAGACAAGTAATTAATATAAGTTTTTTTTTGTTAAGTTGTAATTAAATACACCTTTTGCCAGAATTATTTTTGTTAAAAGAACTTTAAATGTCAGATAATAAGTAATAAAATAAATTTAAAGTTAAAAATAAAAATAATTTGTTCAATAAACGTAATAATATATTATTCTAATATTTTCTTAATTTTTTATTAATAATCATATTTTACTTATATATAAAAAAAAAAACTTTATCTTTTATAACTTTTACTTTATCTCAGGGTTCTGTTAATTATTTTAGGAAACTTTTGGCAAAAGGAATATTGATTTTATTATTACAAACATTTATAGCTAAACATTGACATACAAACATAATCACGTACTTATAATTTCGTATTATGCTGGCCAGCGCTTCTTCGCGTTGGTATCCTCGTTGTTCATATCACTCATGCTTATTCTGACTTGTCTTCATGATGATTGAAATTAAAGTTGTCGCATCTGTTGAAAAGTGAAAAAGGACTATCAGGTGCCAGCTTGGGTACACCACCTCCTCTCACTGTGTCTGCCCAACCACTAACTCACGACGAACGACCCTCTGGAGGTTCACTTCCTCTGCTTCTGTCCGATGCCTTCTTGACCTTCAATCTCAATTTTTTCCGAGATTTTTTATGTAAGCACCATTTAAAATCACCATTTTAAAATATCATAACAATATATATGTATGTAACGGGTTGGCCAAAAAGTCTGTTCTGTTTTTGTCGTCACGAAACTTCAAGCAGTCTAATATGTAGCTAACTTCAGTCCGTACCTTGAGAGTGTGCTCTTGTCAGATACTAGACACTTCAACGTAGTTTGACGCGAAATTCCGACGAGACTGATAGTATTTTGTGTGTTTAGGATCATCCTGAAAATTGAAAACCAAAACGAACATTATCGACACCTCATGCTTTTTTATTTTAGAAGAGGCAAGAAAGTGGAAACTTGCAGGAAGATATGCGCTGTGTACAGAGAGGATGCTGTTACAGAACATGTGTGCCAGAAGTGGTTTTTAAGATTTTAATCGGGAAATTTTCGGTTCAAGTCGCACCTCGCTCTGGCCGGCCAACTGAGATTAACATGGACAAAGTGAAGGAATTAGTCGACACCAATCCCCGTTACACAACTAGGGAGATCGCAGTTATCCTCAAAATATCCAAATCGAGTGTTGAAAACCAACCATCCTCATCAACTTGGCTACGTGAGCAGGCTCAATGTTTGGGTTCCCCATCAACTTAGTGAGGCTAACCTCACCCAAAGGATTTCCATCTGCGATTCGTTGTGGAAACGTGAAGAAAACGATCCTTTTTTGAAGAAATTATGACAGGGGACGGAAAGTGAATCGTCTATATCGTATGTGGGCAACAGCCGGCCCGCGGGCCGGATCCGGCCCGCTGTAAGATTTGATCCGGCCCGCGAGACATTTTGAAAAACCCAATTTAAAAAAAAAAAATACACTACTTACTCATACTCATGGAATCAAGTGAGCGAGCAAGCCGAGTGGCGGTGATCATCAAAGAGTGAGGCGGCAAACATCAAAGTTCAAAGCCATTGATGTTTGCCGCCACACTGGCGGCGCAACAAAGGATTATTGCTTCGCAATTGTATTGTTCTACACTAGACGATTCTAGATCATTCCTTCATTTTGCCTATATAAGCGGGTGGATGGCCGGAACTTAGTTCAGTCCTATTCGAGCTACCGTGGTGATAAGTTTGCTTTGTGACTTTGTGTGCATCTTGAGTGCTTACTAATTATACCTATTTTCTTATTAAGTTTATCGAACGATAAGTAAATGAAAATGATGTCTGGTGGAAGGAAACGAAAAGTAGATGCAGAGGGTCGCCAGTTTCAAGAAAAATGGACTGAAGAATTCTTCTTTATCTTGCACAATGGTAAGCCTATTTGTTTGATGTGTAATGAATCCATTTCGGTGATGAAAGAATTCAATATAAAGAGGCATTACTCAACTAAGCATCCTATGCTGCTCTCACTGACAGGACAAATAAGAAAAGACAAAATCCAGAAACTTACCGCAAATTTGGAAAAACAGCAGCAAATATTTCATAGACAAAGAACACAACTTGATAATGTTGTGAAAGCTAGTTTTATAGTTAGTTCAAAATTGGCAAAGTCATTGAAACCATTTGCCGAAGGAGAATTTATCAAGGAGTGTATGTCAGAAGTTTGCAGTGTTTTGTGTCCTGAAAAGAAAAATGAATTTGAAAAAATTAGTTTGTCAAGACGAACCGTTGTACGACGTATAGAAATGATGGCTAATGATATAAAAACAACATTGACTGGCCGTATGACTGGTATTGAATCATTTTCCATAGCATTAGACGAGAGCACCGATTTGTCTGACATAGCTCAACTGGCTATATTTATTCGAGGTGTTGATAAAGAATTCACTATTACTGAGGAATTGCTTGCTTTACAGCCGCTAAAAGGAACCACTACAGGAGAGGACATTTTTAATGAAGTTCAAAAGGTATTCACAAGTTTTGGCTTGCCATGGTCGAAATTAGTTGGAGTATGCACAGATGGTGCACCTTCTATGGTCGGCTTACGTAAAGGTTTCATCGGAATTTTGAATGAAAAAGCAACTGAATTAAATGTGCAAAAAGATGGTTTGATAGTCCTTCATTGCATTATCCACCAACAGAACTTGTGTTCTAAGTCCATTCGACTCCAGAATGTTATGAATGTGGTAGTAAAAACCATCAATTTTATTCGATCCCGAGGGCTTAACCATCGTCAGTTCAAGGCGTTTTTGGATGAAATATCAGCCGAGTATGACGACGTAACATATTATTGTGAAGTCAGATGGCTAAGCAAAGGGAAAATGCTGAAACGGTTTTACGAGCTTAGAAATGAGATAGCAGAATTTATGCAAATAAAAGATAAACCACTATCTGAATTGAGTGACGCAAAATGGATATGTGACTTAGCATTTCTTGTCGACCTTACAGGCCATTTGAATGATTTAAATTTGAAACTTCAAAAACAAGGACAGTTAGTAAATGATTTGTACAGCCATTTGAAAGCGTTTCAGAACAAAATCCGCTTGTGGGAGGCACATATGCTGTCTGGTAACAGTTACCATTTCACCACGCTCTCTGCGTATGAAAATATTGCTTACGCTCAATATGCTGAAGAACTCAAGTTACTGTCGGAGCAATTTTCGATCAGATTTAGCGATTTCAAACACATGGAAGACTGTTTCAATTTATTTGCTACTCCAACAAAAAGTAATGTACAAAATGCTCCAATACACTTGCAAATGGAGTTGATCGAGATTCAAGAAAACTCACTCCTAAAATCTAAATTTGAAGACGTGGAGTTGTGCGATTTCTACAAAAAATACCTCGAAGAAGACCATTTTCCGCAGCTTAGAAAATTTGCAAGAAGATTGATTTGTGCGTTTGGCAGTACTTATAAATGCGAACAGTTCTTTTCATTGATGAAAGTTAATAAATCAAAACATCGTACAAGGCTGACTGACGATAATTTGGAAAATTCTTTACGTCTTTGTACCAGTGGAATTAATCCAAACATCGATGAATTAGTTTCCCAAATTCAAGCTCAAGTGTCTCATTGATTTCGGTGTCGCTATTTAACTTTCGTAGTTTGTAACAATTCTAAATTTAACGATTTAATTTAATGCTGTAGGTACCTATTTTTTCATTTCATTTTGTTATTTTAATAAATTGTGTTGTAATAACATTGTCGTATTATTTCATGGCTGACTGATATCTATCGCTAAAAATTATGAACACTACTTTAAAATGCACTACTTTTAAACGCGGCCCGCGAACGTATTTGCACACTAAAGTTTGGCCCATAACATGTCAAAGGTTGCCCATACCTGGTCTATATCAATGTGGAGCGCAAACGCTCATGGGGGAAGCACGCCGAATTACCACAAACAACCCCCAAAGCAGGACTTCACCCAAAGAAGGTTATGCTCTCGATATGGTGGGATTGGAGGGGTGTTGTCTTTTACGAACTTCTTCCCACGAACAGGACCATCAATTCGGATGTGTACTGTGACCAGCTGGACAAATTAAATGCAGCGATCCTCCAGAAGGGTCCAGAACTAGCCAACCGTAAGGGGATTGTCTTCCGTCACGACAATGCCAGACTGCAGACGCGGGAGAAGTTACTGGAGCTTGGCTGGGAAGTTTTGCCGCACCCTCCACATTTGCCCAACCTTGCGCGGACTTTTTGGCCAACCTGATATATATATTGTTGTGATATTTTAAAATGATGATTTTTAATGGTGTCTGTTTAAATAAACTCGGAAAAAGCGAGCATTGAATAACGTAATAACGATCCGTGGTTCATGTCTATGAAAGTATGAACGTGTTTTATTGTCGTCATATTAATTATTAATAATTGTAATAAAAATAATATCATAATTAATATAAACATTTATTTTATAAACTACGTAAATTAAGCAAAGTATAAATATCCGAACAACCAAAGAGGCCAATAGATCAAGATGGCAACTAAAGGACTGGCGTTTGACCCAGCATGAGAGCAGAACTCATTCTTTCATCAGGAGCAGGCAGAGAAGGACCCAGGTAGCGACCCTACCAAGAAGTGGCGCTACTGCCTCGTGGTGCATCACTTTCACCAGGCACGAGGAAGAAAGGACGCTCCAGTAAGACAATCCGGACGGAACATGCGATGCAGATGAGAAGAAGAAGATTTGGATCAAGCAATAGAAGATGAACAACGAAGATACCAACACAAAGATACACTGGCCAGTATAATTACGTAAATTTAGATTTAACATTATACTTTTATTACGTACGTATTTTTATTTGTATATCAATTTTTTATATATTCAATGTGTGTAAATAAAACCAATATTCCTTTTGCCAGAAGTTTCCTATAATTATTAACAGAACCTTGAGATAACGTTAAAGTTATAAATATAAAGTTTTTAAATTATATAAAAAAATATATAATTAAAATATACATAAATAATAAATATTAGAATAATATATCTCTGGGAGATGGGGTATCAGAAATAGCTAGGTTGGTATTCGTAATAGAAACACTGTTTGCAATGATTTAGACTACTATTTAATGAGCTATAAACAGTTGTCGGTGGACTGCCAGTGTCCACCTTCAGATCAATCAACTGAGCATACATTATATCATTTGTTTACTTCAAAATTAGCTTTATAATACAACTTTTCTCTTTGTGCTCAACAATTACATGGACAGATTGGCTTATTTATTCATTCATGTTGGTATTTATAACTTTGTAAGCAATCTGTTTTTTTGTGTTTTTTTCAGAGCAAATTTGATAATTTGTATGGGTGTAGAGAGTCACTGGTTGATGGTATCAAACGTGCTACAGATATCATGCTAGCAGGCAAGGTAAGCGTTGTTGCAGGTTATGGTGATGTTGGCAAAGGTTGTGCTCAATCATTAAGATCTTTTGGCAGTAGAGTTATCATCACTGAAATTGATCCGATTAATGCCCTTCAAGCAGCCATGGAAGGTTATCAGGTTAGTATTGTATTTAAACCTTATCATTACTAATTTTACTATTCATCAACATTATGGTGACCAACTAACAAATATACTGCATTCCTGCCTTCCCTTAGAAATCTGAAAGGAAAATTTAGTGAAGGTGGTGCTTCAAAAAAATTATATAAAAATTTTGTTAATCATTTATTCAAATAATAAAAGGACATTAATATAAACATCATTCTGCTTCATGATCAGAAGGACGGGTTTCAAATTCTTTGACAGACAGTGATTTTATGTCACTTCAACATAAATAAAATTTTATGCATAGCTAGGTCAACTAATACTCATGATTAACTAAAACTCAACTTACAAGTTTTAATTTAACCCATTTAAAAATAGTTCATGGCATCTTCTTTGTTCTGGACTAATTTCTTCTCATAATTCTTTCTACTGTTGTACCGGTCTAAACTAAACCAGAGTGAAATTGAAAAATGCAAACTTTTAGTTATTTAAAAGGATGTTTATGTGTATTAAATATCGCAAATTGTTCACACTATCCTTCTGCATTGATTTTTATTATAAATCCATTCAATAATTGCAATGTTTCAGAGTCAATTCATTCCATCATCAAGCAATGCTGATCATAATTTTTATAATATAAAAATGAATTTTACTAATTTTAATTATATCAGTACTTTTATTCTAATGTGTGGGGATTGTTCTGAATCCGAAACTTCACAATTATTGTATGAATTTATTTTTTTTTAAACCATAAGAGATCTTATGACAATGATGGGTATACTTATTACACAGAAATAATTTGATTTAAGTTATCTACTGATCTAGTTTCATCATAATTTTTATGACAGTTTATGAATTTTCTAGGTAACTACGATGGAAGAAGCTTGCAAAATAGGCCAAGTCTTTGTTACAACTACTGGTTGCAAAGATATTATTACTGATAAACATTTTGTGGAAATGAAAGATGATGCAATAGTCTGTAATATAGGTCATTTTGACATAGAAATCCAAGTGGCATGGTTAGAAAAAAATGCTGTTGAAAAAGTTAACATAAAACCACAGGTATTATTACCGATTTAATATTAATTTAATGAAATTTTTTGGTTTATTTCATTAAACTGTTGTTAATTTAGTATTACCCTTATAGACCTCGGGTCACCCCCAATCAATTATTCGTTTTTATTGAATTAAACAATTAATTTTAACTTTTATTTACGTAGATAATAGTACCTTCTCAAAAACTAGCCAAAATAAAAGGAAGGAAGGATCAAATCAAGTGCTATTTAACACCTAATTTTGTTCAGCTCTCTATTTTTACCAATTTTGTTTTTTACTTAGTTCTTGTATTGGTATCTTTATCTTCATGGAGAAGAGTAAACAAATAATTCTTAGAGGACATGTGAGTCAGGCCCAGAATATCCCTACAGTATGTTATAGAACATGGAGAAACCATTTTTATATCTTATTTGTAACAAAATTGGAAACTACTGCAGTTCTGTAAAGGCTGAAAACTCTAGTAATGGAGATTATATTTTTTAGGTTGATAGATATACATTAAAAAGTGGAAGGCATATCATTGTGCTAGCTGAAGGAAGGCTAGTCAACTTGGGATGTGCCACAGGTCATCCTTCATTTGTAATGAGCAATTCATTTACAAATCAAGTTTTGGCGCAGATAGAACTATGGACTAAGAACCATCTGTATCCCGTTGGTGTTTATATTTTGCCAAAAAAAGTAAGCCAGCATTTTGATTTTGATTTATATTATATTATTCAATTAAAATTATATTTTAAAATTCAATGATGCTAAAAATAAAAGCAACCCTATGTACAATAGTAAAGTGTTATTAATTAAGTATCTGCCTTTTCAGCAGTAATATCAAATATCTGTTGGGAAAATAATGATTTCCAATAGATTAATAATTTGTCAGAAATGCCAATCAAGTGGGAATTATTTTAGTAAGAAACAAAAAAATGTCAACATAACCCTTAATTGTGTGCTGTGATACATTAAACTAACTTTAATGTTTGTTACGTCTTTCTTAATATTCTGTTTATTTTTTTCAGCTTGATGAAGAAGTAGCTGCTTTACATTTGGACCACCTCGGTGTTAAACTTACCAAGCTTTCTTCAGATCAGTCTCAATATTTGGATGTTCCAGTGGAAGGGCCTTACAAACCAGATTATTATCGTTACTAATGATTTATTGATAACTGAGAATTAAAACAATCTTATTTTTATTTATTTGTTTATTTATCCAACATAACCAAAAATATATTAACAGTTAAGATCTAAAATAACAGAATAAAATCAAGATTTTTTTTTCAGTGTATTTATTCATCAATAACACTTATAAAAGAATAGACTATTGCTGACCATTACGTTTTTTGTAGTTTCAACTTTTGTAACTGTTCACGAAGAGAAGCAATTTCGTCGTCTTTTTCTATTGATTCCCTTTTTAACCTCATTATCATTTCTGATTGCTCGGCCAAGACACGCTGAGTATCTGTATTCTGAGATTCAACGAGGGTAGCTAACAATTCACCAGAGGAAGGTCTTTTCTTAATACTTCTGCTAACTGCCTGACTTACAGTATTTGCCTAAATATTAAATATAAGATTCATTAATGTATAACAGACTTATAATTGATAAATTTATTTATTTTAATGGTTAATTGGTTAATAATAAACTAGCTTTTTGGTAGCAAAAAAATCTCGACGTAGTAATATTATTTTCATTGCACCCATCTTCAAGTTTAAATTCACTGCCAAATTGCTAAAAGAATAAACATAAAGATTCAAAGGTTGTGTTAACGGATAGTCTAAGAAACGTATCAATTTTAAATTTAAAGATGCATTCAGTAGTTTTTTAGTTTTATCGTACAAACAAACCAATGTTACCTAGTGTTGCCCGGACCTTTATTAATTTGAATTTCCTATTAGATGATTTAATTACTATTAACTATAATGTTAAGTCAAAGTAATTTTATTTACAATTAATCAAGAGTACAAGTACAGTTAAAAATTATAAAGTAAAACCTTTTTACAAATTCACTATTATATTAAAAAAACCTTGATTATTAGCATTTTTAGTTTTGCCTCCAGGAGCAAGAAAAAATAAATTCTTTGGTAAACCACCAACCCTTGAGCAAGAATCATAAAGTTGTCTATGGGAGAAACATGGCGATCTTAAAATCCATTCCATAATACTTAGTAAACTGCCCCTGTGACTTATAGATTTTTTATTTATGAAATACCATATATTTGTTTAAGACTACAAAGCCCAATTCGTCCTCCTAATTATTCTAATGTAATCTGTAATTATCTGAGAATAATAGTCTCAGAATAAATAAAATTAGTTTAATTAATTAATACAGTAAACAATTCTATTTTTATTAATAGAACACTTTAAAAGTCCCAATTTATGATAGCAAAATTATTTTCTTCATATAAAGGTTTAGTTTATATTAATTAAATAAATAAAATAGTTGTCTTTCATCAGAATTCGACAAAAATCAACATGTTAATAATGAGCAAATAAGTATGAACAAAAATGTAAATGAAACATAACCAACCTGAAGAGGGTAAGATGATACCAATTCTGATGGTACATGTCCTGCCTTCAATTGTCCTATTACTTTACTTCTCTCCATTGCAGTGGTGAACGGTTGAAGAAGTTCGAAGAATATTATGCCTAAACTGTATACATCACTCTAAAACATAAATAATTCAATTGTGAGAATTACTTTTTTTATTCGGTAAATTGGCTGTTATGGGATTTAATTAGATTTTTTTTTCCTACCCGTGTTTATGTTTTTGTATAAATTTTTATAAGCGAATATTTTTGGTGACCCCGAAGAACTCAAGTTTCAAACTGGTCTGTGGGTTCTACGATAGTGGCTATAAAGTGATTCAATCCATCTGAAATTTTAAAGGTATATTCAACAACTCCCTGAATTAAGCTGTATATATTCTGAGACAGTAATATGGGAGGAAAATTCAGAAGCCATTTTAGATTTAAAGTTCTCATTTTTTTCCTTTGGTTAAGGACACATTAAAGAGGGCCACGCATTAAGATATTACTAAATATGAACTTTTGGGAGCCAATAATAAATATATTGTTGTGATATTTAATATTATAGACTTTGTATATCAAGAAATTGAAATATAAATATGTTATTCAAAGCATATATCAAGAAGGCGAAAATAAAAACAAAGGAGAGTAGAGGAAAAAACAAAAGATAGTATAGTTGTGGTTGTGATAATGAAAACACACAGAATTATTCTCTCTAGTTATGGGATCGGCCTGGTGTATAGATGTCTGGGTCTAGTGATCATGGAAAAACTTTTATACTACTGGTTGTTGGGATGATGAAAACACACACAACAGAATACACACTCCAGTTTTGGGATCAGCCCGTAATACATATTATTAGCTCGAGATTGTGAGTAAGAAAAACATAAAAACTTTGTTGGTTATTGACTTAAAACAGAACGGAAGAGAAGAAGTAATAATTTTGTTTAAAGAATGAAGAGAATTAAAAAAGAAAAGGAATCGAATTTATAGCCAAATATTTATATAATCAATATAAGTTTATTTTTTATGATTGTAAAATTAAATTCATCTTTTTGCCAGAATTATTTTTGTTAATAGAACCTAATAATAAATAGTAAATAAAATAAATTTAAAGTAAAAGAATAAAAAATAAAATTACCATATCTATTAAAAGAACGTAATAATATATTTAATAAAAGGCAATTTCTGTAGGTTCTTTTGGGTCAATATTTTTGCTATTTACAATTTTATTAGCAACTGAAATGGGTTGATAAATTTAATGAAGTATATTTTATAAAAAATACCAAGAACCGGACTAGTTCTTGATAGTATTCCTCCTTCACTTTAAGATTTAATTTTGTTTATATTGTGATTTTTTTTATGATAAATTAGTTTTACTTAAAAATAAAAACCTGGTTTGATGGAATATGTATTGTTTTTAGGTCGTGCGAAAATCCACTGGGAGACAGGTACACTAAGACAAGTATTGGGAAATAAATAAATAATAAAATCTTGGGAAAAAGCACTTTTAAGAGATTGGCTGCCTATAAATTGCAGGGTTTAAGAGAGAGTGTAGTAGTTCTTTGTCTTGGTCAGTAAAGTAAGCAGCGAGTTAAGCTGTAATGTTGCGCAGTAAGACATGTGACCGGGTCTGGAAGATACAAATCTAGACCAATGAAGAAAGAAGGAATGAAGACATCCATCCTCACCACTAAACAACGAAGAAAATCGATGTTATTAACTGTATTAGATAATTATTTTTCCAAGTATATAACTCTACTGATTCTGTAAAATATAAAACATTTCAAATACTATCATTATGGACACAGGGCCACATTGAACACTAAGGTAATATTAATTTAAAAACCATTTAAACACTATAAAATAAACTATTATGAATGTCCTTTTAATTTAACTACTCAAAATATGTAAGTGTAAAGATTGTTAATGAATAAGAAAATCAATTTAATATATATTTAAAAAAATACAGTTGAATGTATAATATAAATGGTAAGAAAAAATGTTTGTGTCAGTAAAAAAAAATCTGATCTATTAGAAAATATTGCTGAGGCAATTGATGCTGGGATGAAACTGTTCATTAGTAATATTCATTATTTACTGGTAAGTATTGTTTGAATACTATACCTTTGGGTGGCAATAGCCATTTAACTGCTCTGGTGCAGCGTATAGCTTGGTCCCGAGCTGTCCAGGCTGGTGCGTTTCGATCACAGAAATAGGAGGTTGATGGGTGAGTAAACTGCAAGCAAGTCCAAAATCTCCCACCTGAATTTGTTTCAAATCGTGGCTGACGAATACATTGCTAGGCTGTTTAAAACAAAGTAAATCACATAACAAAAAAATTGACTATTTAAATTTTCGAGTCTGTAATGAATAAAATAGTATATAAATGAGAAAAAAGCAATTGGAAAAATCTTTCACTCTTCATTTCAATGAGAAAAAAATTTTTTTTAGTACAACAGTCCAGAACATGACATATAGATTAATGCTTTACGAAAATATACCCTTAAGCAACCTGAGTTACACCAAAGATCATGATGCGATACTGTAGGCTATAAAAAGGTAACGCGCTGATGAAGGTAAGTAAAACACATTTATTAATAGTCAGAGAGATACACATTGCTACTGACATACTAGGGTAGAGCTAACAGTATCGATACACGCAAAGAGACAACTGATTATAATAATACATAAACAACAGTTTCTCTGCGAATCTAGACACTTGGGGTTCTTTATAAAAAAAATGTAAAACTTTCATGGAACACTATATACTACACTTGGAGAGTAGTATGTGTATATTTCCAATATCTGGTATGCATCACACAATTATTAGCCAAAGGAAAAATATACTAGTAAACAAAAATTGACAATATCAAGTGCCAATATAATATTATATGTTATATTTTCATATAATGCCATAACCCAGGAAAACTAGCTCTCAGTAACATGTTCATCCACTGTGGTGTGATTATACTGCCAGAATATAGCCAAAGAGAGTTCATATTGACTCTAAGGTCTTCACTAAAACATAACTGGTAGATAACAACCAAATATTGGGATCCCGGGTTTGAGGACCGATCCTCCAAATATATTTATTCTTTGTTTAATATTTGACTATTTTGGAGTAGTTCATTGAAAGAGTACTAAACCATGGCCCTTTACCTTTAAAGACTTCTTTATATTGTATGCCATACAAGAGAGAATAATCAAGTAAAATAAAAGCTAATAGAACTAGGCACTAAAGAGGAATAAAATAAAATAAGAGTAAAACTAGATGAACAAAGAAAAGTTTTCACATTATTTGCTATATAGCGTTTTACTTAATATTAACATTTACCTTGATATCATGATGTACAATTCCTTGTGAATGAATATACTCAACACCTCTAACAATTTGGCGAAATATGTCATTGCATTGTTGTAGTTTTATCTCTGGCATATTTAAATTTCTAATATCTAACCACTGTCTTAGAGTCTGTTGGCATAACTGCATTTGAATATAAAGAATAGCACATTCTGAAGTATCAGCTGTTTCTTCAAGGTCATATTTATACCTGAACAAAACATCTACACTATTTGATGAATATTTACATATTTGCTCACTCATTTCTTCTGTTCTGCTGCTAACTGAATTTTCAAACACAACTTCAAGGGAGTCATCTTTGGCACTTTCATCACTATAAATATTAAAAATACATAATAATATTACATTCAATAGTAAATAAATTTATAAGTATTCAGAGAAAAAATGCTGCGAATTGGACTATTCATTTTTAGCTATAGAAATTCCAACAAAGGGTTGTCTTTCCAAGCCATAGCAAACACCCCACCCAGCCAATATTCTTTGATTAATTCTTTTCCTGCCAACTCCTTGAATTAATTTTGTCCTGCAGTTTAGTTTATAAAGGTTTATTTCCAGGCCTGTTAGTTATATCAACTGGAGCAGTTATATCATTTCTTTGCTGTGGACAAACACAACCTGGTCATCTACAAAGAATAATAAATTGAGCTGATCATCAACCAAGTGAATACACATACTCCCACATTTGTGATACCAATTTTGCACAACTTCTTTAAGATATATTTTGAAAAATGTATAAGCCATGAAGGATCCCTGCTTAAGCCGTTTTGATGCATGAAAAGCACTGAAATTCAAACTTAACTGTGTTTATAACTAGCGAAACTAATAATTTATGCAGCCAAAACCTTCAGCACTGTTGATTCTACCCGAAATCAATAGGTGTCATAAATTAGAAATTTAATTTAAGCACAGTTATTAACATTTCAACAAGTAATTTTTTTTTGTTTACCCTCAAACTATGCAGAATTGCTAAGCTTGTGTTAAGCCTGAACACCAGAGAAATAAAAAATGTCATCGTGAAAACATTTTCTACCTTTAAGAAATTTAATCATCACTCTAAACATATGCTTACCAAGTCAAGAACTTATCATGCTTCTGACAACTTTATAAAAGATTATACAACACTTTTTTTATAACATAATAAATTTATTCTTTAGTCAATAAATTATACATGAATGTTTCCTTACTTGCCTTATTTCAATGGCAGGAATAATTTTTTTCTTCTTATTAAAAGGTTCTAACCATGCCGCTTTATATGATACAATATTAGGATGGTTTAATTTAGCTAACATTTTTACTTCCTTCAAATTCTGGAGAAAATCAGAAACATTGTAATATCTGAAACATTTTAATAAAATATTCAAAGAATATTATTGTAAGAAATAATTCTTCCATCAAAATTTATTTATAAACTCTGTTCTCATTATTATTTCCATTATACACATTTTTTAAGTAAGACACATTTGGAATAGAATTTTATAACTTCCCACCTATTTTATTATTAATAAAATATGTATTGATTTATTTAACTAACCGTAAAAAAATTTTCTTAACAGCATAAAATCCTCTGTCTAATTTGTGTTGTACTTTATATACATGTCCAAAACCACCTTTGGCGATATAATCTAACTCTTCAAATTCTGTTGAATATCTTGACCATTCGATGACATCTTTTGAAGGAATGTTGATCAATCTATCTGGTCTGAAAGACAAATTCCAAATCATTCACTAATATATAGATTGATATGGAACAATAACTCATTTGGATAGAGAAAATACATACATAGTAGAAACTATCGCAGCTTTGCTATCTATCGATGTAGCTTTTGCGGTAGTGAGAAATTGATATAGAGCTTTTTGGTAATAACTTCTCATGAATTCAAATTCATCTTTCCCATAATTATCATCAATTAAATTCATTTGATGCAGTTTTTCACAAACATCTAAAACAAGCTACACAGTTAAACAACTGTAAAATTAATACATTTCCATATACTATTTCCTTCTGTTTAACTCAATTTTCCTTAAGTTAAAATGTATTTTAAGGACAAAATCTAGAATATGTGAGTGTTGAAACAAGGGTCATCATCTACTTAGAAACCTTTTTACTAGCCCTTCAATATTAATTAGTTTAAGAGAAAAATAGTGGCTATGTTATAAAGAAAATAGTGATTATAATCGCTTCTATATAAATAAAAATCCAACATGCAGGTTTTCTTAAGAGAGCAGCCATGTATTGTTTACAAATAAAAGACACAACATGAAATTGTGCTTAGGTTTGAACGTAAAACCGGCTATTGATTTTTTTTGAGAAAATTACAATCTAATTCAAATTAAACAATGTGTTAGCGGGTAGCCTGTTGGTTCAATGTCCCTGTTGGATTTGAACCCAGAACAGTTCCTCTTCTAAACACTTAAAGGCACAAAAATAATTTGTTGTAACAAAAATGTATAATGGAAAAGCTATGTTCACTTAAAATTTAAATAGCTGTTTTATCTTTATATTGTGTCGGCTGTTTGTATTTTTATTCATTCCATAGGCAGGATTGAGCATTGCAACAGCAAAAGGCACCAAAATCCCCGGCCCTGGTAGAACTCAATAACAAACTTTTTTGCAACTTAAATATATGTATGATAGGAGTAAGAAACTTCAAACCACTAATAATAAAAATCAATGGTATAACCCCCGTATAGTTTAAAATAAGCTTACCTAAATATAATTTCCTTTGTTTTCTAGGATTTTTTTCTACTAATTTACATAACTGTTCAATTAAAGATTCCACCAAAAGGCTAGAAGGAGAAAATTTCTGTAGGTCATCAGAATCCACTTGCAATGCTAAGGTACATTCCTCTCCTTAAGCAAAAAAAAACAAAAACATGAATACCTCCCTACTTTTAATAATTATTACATTAAAAAAATCCTAAAAACCTCTATCAAATTTGGAGACAGTATTCAATGAAGAAAAATCAAATTCATCATTCAACATTTTGATTTATAAAAGTCCAATAATTATTTCAATAAAAACACATCCCAGAATATTTCCTTGCTATTGTTTATAAATCACACTTAGTTTGTGACAACAAAACAACGTATCTAAGTCAAACTTCTTCCTCATTTCCATTGTATTACCTTCAGAAGGTTATTCAGAGTGAACATAACCTGCAGAAATATAATGTTCCAACAACAAACCAAAGAGCTTATCATTTCCATAGACATAAAAAAATGAGGCACCTACTACTAACAAAAAGGGATAACACCATTTTCTTTTTTTTCAAAAATTGTTTTAAATCCAAGTTCTAGACGGTCTTTACCAGCTGGCAAACTTTTTCCGCTTAAATGGGCTTTTTTTTTTTGGAAAATAAGGTTAGAAAATGCCGGTTTTAAGAGTATAATGATAGTGGTCTGCGCGGACTGTTTTCAACGAATGTGTTTTATGCCTTTATGTATTTTTATAATACCTACACCTACGGTAGAAAAATATTCGTAAGAAGTCCAAGAGCCTATACTTTCTCAAAAGACACTTGAAAATGTTGATTGGATGGAAATAAAATGTTTTAAAGAGGCAGAGGTGACTAATCCACTTTTCATTTTTTTTAACCAACTTATTTTTGTTTAATCAAAATACTTATATTATTTTTAATTTCGTTGATAGATATTTTGCACCTGGACGACATCTGAGAAGTGTTGATTGTAATCATCGTCAAAATCTAAACATATAATGCGTCCAACTTTCTCATCTAGAAATAAAACTATTTCATGAAACTTTTAAGTGACCGGTGACAAAGTGGGTTTTTCTAATTCCATTTGTATCCAAAACGAACACTAAAAACTCAATTAATTAGTTCTTTGCAGATGCCTTCATAATTAAGTACATTAAAGTATTGAAAGTAAAACGACAGAGGTCTGTGAATGAAAACAAATCACCTCGCCAAGCATACAAAATCTTTTTATCCAATCACATTGGATTTCCATCGTATTACAGATGTAATAATAAAACTCACATCGTGATTTAAGTATTTCGTAGCCACAAACAAATTCAAAGGGTTCAAGCTTGTAGACAGTAGGGCTGTGACAGTAGTGATATAGCAGTGACACGTCACCTAATCTTGGTTTGTAGCAGCAGGTTATAAACCTGCTCCACTCGCTTGAACGGTGCCGCTACTGTGACTGTCACAACCCCGTAGGAGTACCAATTCCTCTTCCCCCCTTTCACTAAGGCCTCAGTGAATCAATCACAATCGCTTCTCCTTCATCTGATGCGTCACAGCAGTCTGCCACTGTCCCTTACATCGTTTTCTTCCCTTAGCTATAATTCAGTCATTACTCAAATATAATCCTGCCTCGTACCAAAATTAGTAATACTTACTGTAAGATAATTAAAAACATTTTTTTAAATACGATAATTCACGTGAAGGGATGTTCATATAAGAGCACATAAAACCAACAATATTTATATACATATTTTTTTACTCTGAAAATCAAAAATTGACTATTTTTTTTCCATATCTCCTTGTTACTAAATAATTATTATATAATTCAATATAGATTCTAGAATGAATCTATTTACAGTTTATTCACATACTCGGAGTTTCCGGCTCCACCAGTTTGTGGTGCCAATCCGGATGTACTCGTTCGCAGGGCTGCTAGGTTGATGTCGGTGGGAATTGAGTCGTTGTTCGTATCTTTTTTGTTGTGTCAACTCCCAGATGTCACGGGTTGTCTCTATGCAGTGAGTAGTTCCCCCGGGGTTTCGTGTGTCCTGTCGTGGTCGATTTACAGGCGCCGGGGCCGGTTCAAGCTAGTAGGTGGCAACAAACAGTGTGGCAATTATTCACCTGCATGAGTATATCATTTTATCCAAGTCTAAAGGTTGTAACAGAACTATAGTAGGATTAGATATACTCAATATGATCCTAGACCACTTATATAGGAATTATACTAAACAAGCAAGCCACTTGAGGCCCCCACATCATATCCAAATGACAAGAAACTGATCGACAATTCAAATTACTTTCTCGACTCACGGACAATCGTTCAAAAATGGCTATAGAAAACAAAATACTGATTAGCACAAAGATACTCCAACCTACCTGGTACTATGGAATAGAAGTCTGGGGAGTGCCAAGCCCTTTAAATAATCTTTGGATCCAGTCTCAACAGTCCAGAATACTCCGCAAGATATCTAATGCTCGATTCTTTATCACCAACTCCATCCTTCACAATGATCGCAACATCCCTGTCATTCAAGACCTAGCCGCCTCCTGGTATGAGAACTTCCATTCTTATCCCCCTTGCCATTTTAATCCATATGCTAATGATCTTAGTGTGGCCGCCATTTTATTTCCGGCGACCAGAGTGGCCTCGTGACCTCCACCAAACCAACTAGCATTTTGTTTAAAGTGAGCTTCATGGAGTGGTGAGTGTTGAAGTGGTAACTAAAGTGATTTCAACTAATGAGCCTTTCCTCCCCCAAAATAAAAGAATACGTTAAAAACTGAAGTCCTAAGCACACCTTAAAATACTATTCATCGACTCCTTGTAATCCTTCTTTCATTAAATAAAAAACCAATAATTCTAAAAAAAAATGATAGGGACATATCCTTTCTAAATTGCCAAGTAATTAATTAATCATGATTCTTTTCATTTTAGGTTTGGATTAAATTATCTAAGCTGGACATACTGCACCTATTTGATATTGCATTACTTTTGCGATGGACGACCTATGCTTATTAAAAAAAAAAAACCGAAAAGTGGATATTTTATCTTCCAGATGACATTACAGTACCTTCTCCGAACTTTATTAATTTAAACATTCTCATCCTCCAGATGAACCCGCATGGTTTTCTTAAAAGTTATTTTCCGCATATGTCTTCACAAAAATTAATTTGTGTAACATGCGTGGGATCTAATCGGTTGGTGTTGGCTTTGTAATGAAGGGACTTAGGATGACTTTGAAAAAAGTCCCCGTGGGGGAGTACCAGAGCTTCTCCCATCAGGTTGTTGTTTCCTCTCAGATCTCTCAGAATGACATCAAGTCCTCGAGATCTTTCTCGTTATCCGGATTGCACTCATCCCATGCGATTAATTTAAATATTTTATGCACCTTTGCCCAGTCACTTCCGTTGCAGGTAGGATTTTCTTGCCTAGCGGTGCCATGTGGCAACTTGAATGTGAAATGAGTTATTCTCTCACCTTCCATTAACGTTACCGCAATTCCTAACTGGTGATGGCAAGATAATCTTTCTTCCTAGCCTGATTTTGGCCAGTATTAGATGTTTGGGGCACCGAAGGGGGTCCGGTGGCCGAGGATAACATTTTTATTGTTATATTTACTCACATGAGTTTTGGCACGGTTCATTCATTTATTCAATATATCAATAAACACAATTTTATTCACAAAATTTTGAGTTGTATTATTTGTAGCTAGCTACATGTATTATTTAACATCATGTACGCTTTAAAGGTCTTATAAAGAATTCAAAGTAAATCTTAACGTTCATTTCCAGTTAACCTCTGTCCCAAGTACCTACATAAAAAGTAACAAAAAGTTTAGTAACATAGGGGGGATGTATAGGGGGCCTGGGATTGCTGAGCCCCGAGACCCACGACCACTCTCACCGGCCCTAGGATTCATCAATCTTTTAGAAGGTTTCACAAAGATCTGTTAGTTTATCTAAATTTCAAGAAGGTTCTATTGCTAACTTTGGTTTAAATTTCATCGTGACTGCCACCGATGAGACCCTGAAAACTATGGATTTGACACTAATGTTGGTAAGTTCATTTTTCACTACTTCTCCCCCTCCCACCCCACCCCTACTGATGAGGACTAGCAGCGTTTTGTCCCCTCAGTATTATTTACTGTTTTTTACACATAGTAATTTTACTTTAATTTTGCACCATAGATATAAGCACTTTAATATGTGTAATAACCATGGTGAAAATATCTCCTAGCGACTAGTTTTGTTGGAAAATACTTACACATATACATCCAATGATTAAAGATAATATACCTCAATGGAAATAATAATCAACATCGATTATCTTAGTGAGTTGAATCAGATTGGCGCCAATGAAAATAAATATGAAACCTATTAGGGGAATAACTTTGCTTTTGCTTTTGCTAATCTAATTTCATAACGTTATTGCAGTTTTGAAATACAAGTTGCTACTTTAGGGCTCATACAAAACCTTGGGTAAGTGTAACCTAAAATAGGCTAAATTGAGGTTTTGTTTGTCACTTGCTGCTTCCATATAATGCCTTCGATGCCCTGAAAATGTCCATGCTGTGAAATCTGCTTGTTCCCGATTGATAACATTATTGAAAGGTGAAGTAAGCCCTTCATGTTGAATATCCTTAAGGGTATGGAGTTACTGTAGGAATCGAACTCCTACTATTCTTGTTTATTCTGATAACTCTTTAACCTATGTATGAAGTATATTGGAATTGACTGGATTTCAATTTATGTCATAAATGTCATTTTTTTTTACAATTCTCTGAGCTACTATTTAATTACTCAAATTCATGTGAACTTATAGAGTATCTAAGCATGCTGATAGATAATGTTATGCTGTCTTTGTTATTAGGGGACATCTCATGTCTGTGCTCTGGAAAAATGTTATAAGTCGCTTTTCCTAACAAAGAGATTTTTTCACATTCCAGAGTCTATAATATAGTGTTATGAAAAATCACAAAGTTGTTTTACATGAGTGAAAGTATTGCCAATGTTAGTTGGTTTTAATAGTGCTACTACTAGTGCCTTTTTATAAGACTTATAGACTTTTGACCATCTGACTTGATGGTAACAGCAAACGTTTAACAATTATACATGATATTTTGTTATTTGAATTGTTCCTGATGATTAAATAATGGTTTGAGCCAGGAAAGATGTGATGAAAGTCCTAGTTGATTCATTATTTAGTTGTTACTTTGATCTCTCTATTTTAAATAATTATTATCCAAAGAAAAAAAGATTTTGTCAGGGCTGTTTTAATCCTGAACCTCCCCCAATCTCTCCAGTTGTTAGATCTACAATTTTTTTTTTTTTCTTAACCCATTTTAAAAACAAATTATAAATAATATTACAAATTGGTTGTGGGTGGCTCCTTTTACTGCATAACATATGCATTGTAATAAGATTTACTGCATAACATATGGATTGTAAGGAGGGCATTGTAGCTCTACTAATGACCTTTCCCTGCTTATCAAGGTTTTCCTCTCATGAGTGTTAGGAGGGGACTGCCATTTATCTATTTGTTTGACTTTACTAATTTGTTTTAATTTTTTGAACGTTGTAAACAGTGGACATCCCTTCTATTCGTTGAATGATTTAGCTCTATGTTAAAAACAAGACTATCTATTCTAATTCTTAGTGTTGGTCATTTAAGAATTTTAGCTACCATTAGTTTGGCTTATTTCATAATTTTTTAATATAGCTAAAAAGTGTTATAACTTGTAATTTTGTTGTAGTTTTTTTGTATGATATGGCTATCAGTGTTGAAAAATTGACTTTTTCTGGAGAAGAAACCAGTGAGGAATCTATACACAGTCTTCCATGTAAAATCCATTTCAATGGTGAAGCCAATGTGAATGATTTCTTTGTGCCTAATCATGATTCAACCACAGATGGTATGTTACTTATTACATTAAGCCAACTACCTTTTTGCTAGGTTTTTTTTTTAGAAAATAATGGTATCAAAATCCAGGTAGGTGAAGCTATGGATAACTTTTGAGTGATATATATAGTCATTGATAATATAACAATAGATATCACTACAATTATTCTAACATTACTAAAATTGTATGTAATAAAAATACAATTTGCTTGTTTTAGAGTTGAGTGTTTCATTCAGAGGATATCCCCTTGATGGCAGTATAGTTAAGCTTCCTGAAACTTACCATGGTTTCATTTTAGAAGAAAAAACAGAGGAAATACCAAGAAGTATATGCACTATGAATAAATTCAAATCAATAATGTATTGGAATTGGGACAAAAAACCGTCTAAAAATGACTTATTTTTCTCTGCATTGGATTGGATTGATTTATCACAAAAGGTTTGTGTATAGCTAACTATTATAATCTGCATGAAAAAAATAATAGCAAATTGGGAGTTCTTAACTAGCAATGAATTCAGATTTAAATGGATTATTTGTTAGGATTTTGGTTCAAGTTGATGAAGGAAAGTTGTAAGATTTCCATTAACTTTATTATTTAATGTTGTTTTGACATACTATGTATATCTGCATTAAGCTCTAAAAACAAGAAAAGTGAGGACATGTAAAAAAATAGTGTGACAACTGTTATTAAGAATAAAAATAAGATTGAGATGCAAGTGTAATTGGACACACATAATACTATTTATTAATCAGGTACTCTAACATTTAAAACTTAAATTATGATCTCTTGGACAGGTCTATAAATTGAATTTTAGGCGACGAATAAATGTAAAACTACTAAAATTTAGACAAAGAAAATCTTTTTTAAAGACATTCTTAATGTTTTTGTTTTTTTTAGTTTTACCCTTAGTTTTAAGGACAGGAATCAGGAGATTATCTAATCCAGGGGCATACTTTTCTGTTTACGGAGCTGGAAGTGAAAAGAAAATTGTTGTCAATTTAGGAATTTATATTCAAAATCTTTCATATACTGAAGCAGGCTAACCACTGCACAATGTGATTGCTAACCGCACTATGATGATTGCACTAACCACTTGCCAAGACCTTGTTATGGGTATTGTCGCAGGTCTAAAATAGAACTGACATGGTTTTATATTCAGAATTATGGCCTGATTTTTTCTGTGAGATATTTTGACTAAACCCAGAACCAAATCTATTTCTTGAGTTTGACTATTGATGTACCTCTCAAGATAAATTTAAATAAAAATTGCATTGCTCAGAGTCTAAAAGTGACAAAAATGAGTTTTTAGGGTCACAAATCATCTGGATGTGTATGACAACATAATTTGTCTGAAATACAAACTTGACATGTATTTGACCTACTTAATAGTAAAATTTTAATTAAAACATACAATGTAATTAACTTTGTTTTAATAAGCTGAGTTACCTAATACTCCACAGGCTAGAAATGCAAGCTCCTCCTTGGTTAAGTGGTAAACAGTGTCAACAGACCAAATTGGTTTGACTTAAACGACCTCAAGGGTTTGCTCTGTAAAATTTTAACAATTTCTGTTGAGTTTGAAGGGACTTTATTAAATTAAAATGGCAAAGAGGTAATGCCACTAAATAGTAGATTTTGATTAATAATTTAGTTCATATTTCTATTCATATCAAATGTATACCAGTTCATTCAAAAATATTATTCACTATAAAATATTGTACTAATCAGGTGTTCTTATTTTAAAATCTTTTCTATCATAAAAAAACGGACCTTAGTAAAACATTACTGTTAAGTTATTGTTTAAAGAGGAAAAAATAGTTACTGAAACAAGATTTGTATCTGAAATCTTCTCAATCCTTTTCTCCATCTAATCTATCTCTGCCTATATTAATAATAGCAGTAAGGGATATCACTGTCGTTCTCTAATAAATAAATAGGGATTTTAAAGAAGTCCAAATCAGATTTTATATTAATCAGTAAATCATTAATCAATCGTTTCTGTGAACTTGTGGATAGTGAGTCTGACTGAAAACTGCTAAGGGCTCAGTTTGATTCACTATTCCCCCTAGGATTTTATTAGAGGGGCATGATTGGTCGAGGTTCAATCAGCCTCATAAAGGAAAATAAGTTGCTTAGGATGTAGCAAAAACTGAAATAAAGTATTAATGTCGAACTTCCTAGTTTCTCAGGACAGGACTATATGCCAACTACAGTGTCATTGAATGTCTACAACCTACCCCTTGGTTCGTCTTATCTCTTTAGAGGTAATGGACCATAGACTTTTTAAAACCATTAATAAAAATATTAATAGTATTTCCCTTTAAAAATTGTAGTTTTATATACATTTTTTTATTAGATTGCAACATATCTATGTATATGTATCCAGTCTATCTATGTATGTAGTATATGTATACTGTAATTGATATATATCAATTACCTGTATAACTGTATCCAAGTTGCTAACATTTAGTCATGATTGAATTTAGTTTGACTAACACAACATTCAGCAACTGTTCGGGCGATGTCTAGATAAGTTGTTTAATTACATTATTCCCTACTATTTTTATCCCTTATAGTTTGTTAACTTATAATTTATCGCATCTGGAAATTTTTCTTGTCTCAAAATCCAATCGTTCATTGAATCCTGAGTTCTAAAGTAAATTCAAACTTTTTATGTCATTTCCCCAAATGTACATTTGTCATAAAGGTGACATATTAAATTTAACATTTTTATTCTAGTAAAGATTAAAATTATGATTGTAGGTTCATGATCCAGTTGAAGATGAAAAGGAAGGCTGATTTTTAGTTTATGATGTCTTGGTAATGTAATTTATAATTGATTTTATGCTTTTGATTAATAAAATGTGTGTCTAAGAAATCTATTGTTTCAATTCTATCTTTTTATGACCATATTCCTAAGAACTAATCGAAATGTCTTTGAGCTAGATTCGTCAGGGGCAATAAAGATTTAATAGCTTAGTAAAATGTATATTAGACAATAGGCACTAAATTATATTTCTGTATTTATTGCAGTACATTTATCTCTATCAGGTAAATGTTTATGTTTCCTTGTACATTTTTTTAACCCTACACCAGACGTCTGTGTATGTATTCTTGTTTCAAGGCATCAAATTAAACCAACAACACTTTATTTAAGTTAAAATGTAATCAAAATGTAACAAAAATGATTTTAGACAATATATTGTAATGTTTTCTTTATTAGCAATTAAAATTTACAGTTAGCTGGACCCTGGGTTTTTCCAGAGTTTGTTATAACTAGGAAGGCAGGAGGTGTCTTTGCCATTTCCTTCTCATTCAAACAGTTCAGGGAGTTATTTAAGTTAGTCAGTGGCCATGGGACCAGCTATTGGGGAATGAACCACACAGATTAAGATCAGATTATAGAAAGAGAGGCCAGGAAGAAATCATATAACACCTAACATTGTAGAATATTTATGTTTTTATTTGTATTAGGTACTTATTATTTATAGCTTGTGAATGTATTTATTTTTACCATGTAAAACTCTTGATAATTTATGTGACGTGGTACATTTGAAATTATAACTATCTACAAGAACTTCCATGTTATGTGACGTGGTACATTTGAAATGATAACTATCTACAAGGACTTCCATGTTATGTGACGTGGTACATTTGAAATGATAACTATCTACAAGGACTTCCATGTTATGTGACGTGGTACATTTGAAATTATAACTATCTACAAGGACTTCCATGTTATGTGACGTGGTACATTTGAAATTATAACTATCTACAAGGACTTCATTAAACCCTGAGATAGAATTAATTTTATGCAATATTAAATAGACTTATTTTTAATGAATTGTTCTGGACGTCCTTTTAGCTTTTATAATAAGAATGTAAAAATATATTTTATAATAAAGTAGAATCGCTAAAATATAAATTATTAAACCATTTTATGTTTAATTATAAGATTACCAATCATCACCTTAAGAAAGGACAATCCTTATTTTATAACTTATGAAACTACCCAGGTTACAGAGAATGTTGCCTAGCTGAACTCCTACCATTCTACCCTTGAGGAAGGTGACTTATAGCATATAGCTGCCCTGGGCGTTCCCAGTCAGAGCTGATGTCACAGTATCCCATGGGACAGGCAGGGGGAGTCAAAAACCTGCATGCAGTCTAATCTGTCCCTGTGTTCATATGGAGGGTGTCTTTGGTGTGTACCTTCACAAGCTGATTGATGTTCAATACTTACATGAACTTGAAAACCTGTTCAAACACAATGATGAAATTTTCCAAATAAAACCTTTCAGGTAGTTAAGCATAGTTTCTAGAATATTCCCCATGTGTTAAAGAAGACTGATTAATGGGGTGGTTACCTTTTTTTACGGGCTACCAAGAACAAGATAGCTTATTTCCAGGCCATTTGGAAGCATCATAACACTTCTCGTTACACGAAGCTAAAAATTTCAGAACTGGATGGGATTGAGTTTCTCCAACTCCCTGCTTGAAGTCCAGGCTCAGCACCTTCCATCTGCAATCTGTTCCGGTCAATGGCTCAATATCTTCATGAAAAAACAAAACAATTCTTTGGGCAAAGCTCAAAATTCAGTTGCAGAATTCTTCCGTTTAAAACCCAAATAGTAGTATTGTGAAGGAATCCAATAGCTAGGCATCGAGATGGCTACAAACCATAGAACAACGCAATGGTATATAATTTGAATATTAAAATAAAATTGTTTATAAATTAGCAAGAAAAACTGTCATTTTTTATGACTTATCCCGTTATTTTTGTGTTGTTTCCCAGCTGCTTATGTTCGTGGTAGTCACCTGTCCTGGTGGTGTAGTACTCGGCCTCGAATACCGTCTGTTGCTCTCCGCTGTGAGAAGGGTGTAGTAGTAATCTTTAAGATGTTCCAAAACTTGTCCATCGCTGTGCAATCCACAAAGTCACTGTTGACACGTTGCCGTTTTCAGATTCTTCATAAAGCTACGAATTTATGTTGTGAGGGAGTTAACTACTTTCTTCGTTTTATGATTCCTTGTTTGGTACCAGTTGTTCTTCCAATTATAGCGCCGTGCAATAATTACCGATAGCCTGCCAGCTGAGTTGACGGTAGCGTTGTTCCACTGTGGGTGTCGCCCATTCAGGTTTCAGACAAGACAATGGTTTATTACAGAAGGCGGCGAGGTAAATGGGTTTCCCCTGGTTTATCTTTACCGTCAAGTGGTGAAGCCTGACATTAAATGTAGTTAGTGGCGGGTCCACTTTCATCCATGTGATGCCGTGTATATAGCCACCAGAACTCCAGCAAAACCATTGTTCTATTTTATGACGTGGTCTTGCTGCTCTGTGTTCTGGTTTATGGCGATGCCTTGGGTGGAGACGGCTGTAACCGTCTCTACTTCTTTTTATATGGTCATTAGTTAAGTATTCTGTAGTTACACAATGTGAAATGGTTCTCCGAACAGTAGTTTTAGGTATAAACTCAATAAGCATATTTGGCTTCGACCGTAAAAACAATATTTTATATTAAAATAAAACAAATCATTAGTTAAATTTTTAGGGAGCAGTTGCACAAGAAACAAAATATATGTTTGTGTATAGTTTTTTGAATATTTATTGGGGTTGTCTTTCATATTTTCATAGCCTCTTATCACTGAAAATATTTAATATTAATTAAAAAATCATTGAAAGCTGTAATAACTATTAGAGAGCCAAAGTTTGAATTTTTTTTTTGTGTAGTTTAGGAATACATTTATTTGTTTTGCATGCTACTGTAAATTACAAGGGTATGGGAAATATTTCACGCTGAGAAGGGAGATATGCATAAAGTTTGAAAATTACAATTATTTGGGTTAAATGACAATTATAATCTTTTATTCAGTTTCATCAGTTTCAAATCCCGAATTTCAGAGATATATTATATGTATTTCACACTTGATATAAGTTAAAGTATTTATTATACTATTGTTCCTTAATTTTACCCTTGGGGCCAAATTATTAAGAATATAATATATTCTTTACCAACATATGTTTCCGTGAAAGGCTGAAAAGGTTGCTCGTGGCTTATAACATTTCAAATTGTTTTTATATGCCTTAAAACATCAAAAGAACCTCGTTGGAATCCCAATATTTGACGTAGTTTTTTTTATTAATAACTACTACCTATTTTGATCAGACGCTTGGAGATTGCTCTACTAAATGATCTTATTAACAATTTTACAATAAAGTCGCCAAGTTTAAAGCATATGTCAGAGTGAGGAATAAAGCAGTATTTATTCGATTTTAACATGTTTGAGAAGATTTTATTTGGTTGAGTCCCGCGAAAGGCAATCAGCACTCCCACTCTAGCTTTAAAAGGGTCTGCTAAATAATCCGCCTTTCCTCACTTAACCTCGAGTACGAAGGGAATTATACCCAACAAATAGTATGATGTGTATTCTATCTTCAAATTTTGTTTTCTTATTGAATATTTGATACATGTAGAAAAAAAACAACAACTAATTATTGAAATTGTCATAACTTAAACAATAGAGTTTGAAACTATAAAATATTTTAATGTGGATTTGGGCTTATGTGTCATTTATTAATTACAAGTAAACATTGGTGTGTTTTCTATTTTTTTATAACATTTCTTTGTGAGGTAACTAGATTTTGAAAAATAAATATTGTGAAGGCACTGGTTCTCAATCGACTAGTCACTTTGTAATGGTTGCCCAGTTACGCCATTAACGTTGTTTCACTGTATTTGAGAGTTCTCTTCAGCTCTCGTTTGTGTCTGTGTGGCTCAGCAGTTGAATTTTATCTATTGTTGCAGTGTAATACTTACTGTATTCTTTGGAGAGAAAACCTTAGCTTCAAGACGGCTAGAGAAGAACCCTCTAATCGATTCAACTTTTAGACCCGTATTTGGCCTTTCACCTGTTTTAATATATCATTAGAAGGTAAAATTCTGTTTTATTTATTTGTTATATTAGTATTCATTACCCTATGTGATTCACTTTTTTTTACTACCATCCGTATTTATAAAGTCTTAATTTTGTTTTAGGCTTTAGAATGGCAGAAGACTTCGTAGAAGCTATGCTTGAAGCACCTTATAAGAAAGGGGTATGTTTAGTTGCTAAATTTTGTTAATATTTTCTTATTTATTTTGTCATGAAAGAGGTGTGGTTTGCAATTTATAACTTGTATTACCTGTTAAATTGCACTTGATATTTTGCCAGCACCACCCTGTTTTCACCAGTTTCTACACATTAAAATATGTTTTATCAATTATAACTGACAAAATACCCGTTCTCTATATTGTAGACTGTTTTCATATCTCTGCTTGAGCCAGTCTCTTGATGCTCCTGCTCTCAAATAAGGTAGTTCCAATTAATTGGATTTCATGCTTAGTTTCAAATTTCTATTTGATAGAACCTTAATTTAACTGAAACCCATTAAAATTAAGTGTGTAACCCCTGTTTGATTCTAATGTTGCAGGATTATTTTCTTATATTTATTTAATCCCATGGTAGCATAGCATCATTCAAATTGAATCATCCTTGGTTAACCTTCTATCTATTCTGAACTAACTTTTAGTGTTCCTAGACATGATTCACCAACATTTATATGTTATGAATACATTATTTCATGTTGTTATCTAGACAGTTTTTAAATGGAATGTCATATTAAATATTGCCTTTTAGTTTGTTCATTATTAATAGTAAATGTATGTGCTACGAAATACACAGTGAATAGTTACAATTTTCAGTGATTAGTCTTATTATCCATTTAACAGCAGCATTAGATTCACTCAGGTAGTGTTACACTTATTAAGCATTGTTGGGAGAACAACTGAAATTTAACCATTTAGCTTAATTTTCTTAATCTTTTAACATTATGTAAAATTTTCACTTTTGATTAATTTAATCTATAATTATAACAATAAATGGTTAAGTTTTTTTAGTATTAGATAATTGTAATGATGTCATTCTAAAACAGGGAAATAATCACCAGACTATATCTTTTGTCTAGTATGCCCAAATGAAGTATGCATTGCCAATATATTTATGTATATATTTTGACAAATTTTTTATATTATACTATTCGATGTCGATATAGACTAGTCGATTATGTTTGATCTTATAATTTTTATGATATTTCACAATCTTTCCAACTTCTCTTTGCTATTATGATATTGCCAAAATTTTGAGTACTTGTGAACAAAATAGTATAATTTGACTGCTATTACAACTTACTCATAACAGTGAAAATAGGAATTTATTAAAAAAACTTTTATTTATATCAAGAACGTAATATATAAATTTTGATGATTCATAACTTAGGGTCAGTTTCTATGTTTTATTTTACTTGTGGCTTCGTATTAATATTGAGTAAGCCAAATATTTTTCTAAATTATCCCTATTGTTGTCATTAGCTACTTACTCATGTTCTTTCTATATTTTGAGTATGTACTATTTATACCTACAAAATTTAATTCCTATAATGTTTAAATCCTAGTTTTCTTTCCTTATTAATTTTCAGGTTTAGGCTTCTTCCCCTACAGTTGCAATTCACAATTCAACTTTCTGCAGCATTACTTACATTTTTGATTTCTCAAATTCTTTAATAAATGGTTAGAAACCTTCCTCTTTGTCAAAAATTATTCCTAATAAATAGAAAAAAAATAAGCAAACCTAACTATTTTTGGTAGAGAAAAAAAAATTAAAGAAACCTAACTATGTTTGGTAGGTTACCAAGTGGCTTCATTATTTGTCCCTGGAGGCATTTCAATAACTTATTGTTTGCAAGTATCCCAATATCTTAGTAACTAATCATTCAACGATTTATTTAAATGACGTTTCTTAAGTAAGGTTCAATAATTAATTGCACATATACATTTTTTAATTAGTTTTAACTACCACTTTTGTATGTTAGAAGGTTATTATGCTATCTATTAGATATAATTATTTTCCTTTTCAATGACTAACTTTAAACCTGTTAGTGTAAAATCAACATATTGTCTTTTAAAACAATGTGCCTATCTACTAATTGATATAACAAAAATTAAATACTTATATTTTCTGGATTGATAAGTTTTAGAACTAGATCTTCTTGCACTCTGGAAGAAATTCCCAAGTTACATAGATATTGCACTGGTTGATAGTTAAGTAAGGCCTGCTTGCACAAGTTGCTCATTGACTCATCAATTTCTCATATATACATCATTATGCTAAGTGCAAGGCAAAGAAAAAAAATGTCATTGGTTCTGCCTGTGGGTTGTTGTTTTTAATCACTAATTACACTCTTTCATTATTAAATAAGTTAATATAAGTCTTCCTATATTGGCACGTAAGCCTTTAAATAGTCTTTGCTGTTATTGGCATTGACTTTTCTTTTTAAACATTGCATAGATTTTTTTTTTTTTTTTTTTTTTTAAATTTAATATTCTTCCTTTCCTTAGCTCTCAAACTTATAAAATAGGATGTGGGAAAAATAAAGGAAAATTATTTTGGGCTAATGAGTCGTGGATATAGCTCAACGCCTTGAGAGTTGTATCGTCAAAATTTCAAATCTTCCATTCCATCCCATCACTCAACTCAATTTCCAGATTTGCACAAATTTGGCATGAATGCTAGGAACCCACCAAGTTGAGGGTGGCAACAACCTACAGATTTTACTCCCCCCCCCCCCCCCCATAATATAATCATGCCCTTAAATTTCTATTTATTGTTGTACGAGAGAGAACACTATACCATTTACTTGATTAATAAAGGAGGTAGGGCTTTTGCTAGGTTATAATAATGTTATTTATGTACTATTTGTTTATCATTTATATATAGAGCTCTTACTTATATTCACTCCTCAAGCAGCCATATGTTATTAAGGGGGGTTATTAATTATCTAGAATTTTTTAACATCTTTAATAATTATAGGTTAAACATTAAAAAAATGATGACTGGGCTAATATTCAAAGCTGGAGCCTCCTGATTCATTGTTCAGACACTCTTTGTTACTTAACCATCCCTGCCTTATCATTATTAATGTTTTTTTAACGTCCCTGCAATTTATTAATGATTGGTCTGATGAATATCAATTATCCATTTACTTCTCTATAAAATTACTAGTATTCTATGCTTTTCTTAATATCTGCGATAGATCTGTCTTTCAACTTAAAAAAATAATGAGTCTGTTGTCTGATTTCACTGATGGGTAGGAAATTGAATACTATTACTGAAAATCGCCTATTAAAAATTTTTAGTTACTTCATCTTCACACTAAATTGAATACCGTGTTCATTAGTTCAGCTCATAAAATTGATATCCACTTTGATTTAAATTGATAAAAAAGGTCTGGTGGGGGAAGGTTAACATTAAATCATTTTGGTACCAGAGAATAATGATGTAATAACACCTGTGGGCTTATTTACCTCAGATAAAGTATTAATTAATGATGAGATTAATAAATTCTATTCTTTTTTCACATCCTTTAATTGCCGATTAAATATGTGTAAATACGTTTACTCCTTCCTTATAAGATTTTATGACTTGAACACTGATCTATTAAATGGACATATTACAAATCAACTTTTAATTTTAATTTCAATATTAATAATAATTTATATGAACAAAAATTAATAATAGTTTCATTGAATAAAATTAGTATAACATTTAAATTAATATATACTGTCAAGGGTAGGGTTCCATGCTGCCTGTCAGAGATATCAATGAAATTTTGTTCGGTGATATTAGATCAGGAAATATTTGACATTTGTATCCGAGCTTTTATTGTAATGGAGCCAGAAACATGGTTGCTGTGAAATTTCAAGTTGGTGGAATTTGGAGGTTTTTAATTATGTTTATCGTTAAATGGATAAAATAACTTTTAGAACACACCACCAGTCCTTTGAATTTTGGACACGGTCAAAAAAAACAAAATATGCGTGCTTTAAATCCAGTTTAGGCTCCCAAAAAATTACAAAAACCCTGAAAGTTATTTTCATCCATATAACAATTAATATTGACCAAGAAAAAAATAATTAAAAACCCTCAATTTTCAGCACTTCGGTAATTTGTTTTCAGGGCCTTTTTAGGCCCATTGGGAGAAACCTTTGAACATATTGTTTTCTTAAGTTCAGTTGAATTAAAAAATAAATTTTAGAGGCTCAATGTTTAGATAAAAATTGTATATACAATTTAATCATTATTTACAATCATTTCTGTTTATTTATAATTGTTTTGATGTAGATTGAAAAATGGTCAATGCTATTCATAATAAAGTATATCAAAGGTCCGATAGTCACAGACAAATTATTTGATATTTTCTAAAATAATAAACAATAAATTAAGTTTGAATATTAATAAAAGTTATTACTGATCCGTTATTCTTATTTTTTTTATAATGAATGGTTTTAAATTATATGTAAAAGTTATTTTAAATGACATATATTTTTCATATGTAGATTGGTTTATCTTAAGTTTTACTGATTCATGACAATTCATAAGGTATGAATAATTTATTTATTTTTTCTAATGAATTTAAAAAGAGCGTAACCATATTGAGGCTTTACTTAATTTTATTTATGTTTCCTAGATGAAAACCTTGTGCATTAGTCTATCCTGATTTGCTCAGAAGTTCATTGATCATTTTTACTACAATTATTTGAGAGCATTTAGCTAAATTAACATTTAAGGTAAGGTGGTGATCTATTTCCCTTTCTTAGAATTAAATAAATCCCAATATACACAAACAAGTCTTATTGCGACTTGATTGTATGTATGTATTGATTTTAATACAATGAGTTCCGTTTATAATAAAACAACATAAAATCCGTTCTTTCGGCTTAGGAAACGATAAATGATGGGTTAAGCCATTTCAGTAAACTGAGAAGAGAGGACTTCTTCCTATCAGCATAATTACGAAGAACTGGTAATTTGGTGATTAGTGTTATTTGTAGTTTAATTTAGTAATCTTCTCTGAAAACACTAGTATATTTTAAATTAACTAAATGTTCTAATTTTTTTCTTTTTTAATCTTAACTGCAAATAAAAGGCCATTTTAAAAGTAAAATCATATTCATAATATTAAATAAATTTGATATTGGCCTATGGAAAGCAAATTAATGATCTGTTATTTTCTCAAAACAAATGTTCATTGGCCTTCATCTTTGCAGAATTAAGGCTGTTGTTGACATAAAAAATGGACTGGGTTCGAAGGATGCGCCATCAAAGGTAAGACAGCTTCGAAAGTACGCTAAAGATGGCGACTAGGAAACAAACATCACCTTTTCTCTCTTTCCCTTCTCTTCCCCATAATTTCACCTTGCCCCCAGTTGCCCACAAATATTACCTAGTACATTGTTATTAACATTACATTTTCTGTGTTCTTCTTTTTGCGGTGGCTGTGGATTACCTGGATTTTGCTGTTTAGGAGGAGACTGCCAGTACTAAGCACAAGGAGAATGGCTTATCCAGCAGCCATAAATCTTCAAGGTAACATTACATTTCATATCCTCATTTGATTACAATAATAGTTTTTTTCTAAGATTTTTTAGAAGAAATATTTTTAGAAGTTATAGCTTACTTGCAGATAGATTTTACATAAAACATTATGTATGAATTCCACTGACATAACACAGGTACAGGAGGGCAATCATCTTTTGACTTTCAGTCGTCTTGGAATTATGTACAATAATTTGGTAGAGGTCATATAAATGATTCAGTTGATCTGAAATTTTAAGATTATATTACACGACATTTCGAATACTGTCTGTCCTGTTTTTTGCTAACTTTTAACCTGACCTGTCTCAATTCACAGCTCAGAAGCTGCATATCCAGATATGTTTCTGAGCTGTGATGAGTAATATTTAAATAAGCATAATGAGCCAGACTTTTTATTTGTTTAATATTGTTTTTCACTTCCTGTAATTTGGAGCTGTGATATATACTTTTAAATTTTCAATTTGACTGAACAATAGAACAAGCAGAGAGCAGATGAAAGAACCCCGTATTCACTGCCCTGCATCTGAATGAATGTAGAGCCTCTTTTTCCCTTCAGACTCTGCAATAAGGAATAATAGTTTAGTATTGTTCATATTTTATTCCCAATTATCATGTTTGTTTGTTATTTTTAAATTTATTTTTGTGCAGCAAAAGCAAACATCGGGATCGTGATAGGAGCAGGTCTCGAGAGAAAAGACATGGGAGTCGTGATAAGGATCGCAAGAAGCGAAGTAAGAGCAGAGAAAAGAGTAGGGACAAAGAGCGAGAGAAAAGGGCCAGAGATAACAGAAGTCGCAGCCGAGATAAAAAGAAAAGGAGCAAGAGCAAGGAGAAAGGAGAACGGGGTGACAGGCCAAGGAGAAAACGATCTCTTACCCCTCTTCTTTTACCTGGGCGCAAGGAACCTTATGTTAAATATAAAAAATCTCCTCCAGTTGGCGTGTAAGTAAACCTTTTATAAGTAATTATTAGCCAAAGAAAACATATTTTGATGGGGCCAGGGTTCGAAACCAGGACTTCTAAATCTCCAGGTGTTAAACCTCGCAGCTGCTATCCCTGTATAAACACAAATAGTGGGGATGATATTACAATCGATAATAATTAATAATAGTATTATTATATTAGTATAGCTTTTTTACAACATTAGTTGTAATGGTGTCCCTTGAAATATCTCCTTAACTTGCCTAGGTACTTACCACTGTTATTATTATTTTTGAACTTTACTGCTAACCCTTTTTCTAATCCTTAATTCCTATGTAACAACAGCTTCTTTTGAGTTTGTTGTGGTTGCTTTCATCTCATTCGGATTGGTTAACTGCATCCAACAACTTCCTAAATCACCTCGCAGAAATAGAACTGGTGTAATCCTTGGTGCATAAAGGCTACTAATGAAGGTAAGGTACGTTCACTTTTTGATGAGGGTCCGTCCTGTCCATTTATCACCTTCAATTTGATACCGCTACCCATGACTAAACTGATACCTAGGCTTTCATCTTAACAAAAAACTGATGTGGGGCCATCATCAATGAGAGACAATTAAGATACTTAAATCTCATACTAGAAAAAACTGCACACATACAAATTATTACTAAAATCACTTGGTCGCCATGGGCTAGAACTGTGAGTTCAGTCAATCCTTCAAATGTCAGACAAATCCAAAAATTTCAATACAAAATCCTCACTGCTATTATAGTTATTGTATTGTAAAGTTACATCCCAAAGATTTACCTTAAGCAACTGTTTTCGACCTCATAACCTCAAGATATGGTATGTACTTATTGAGTAGTAGAATTGTATGTAAGGTATTAATTAACTTATCAACTACATCACAATCATTACTGTTGTAGAAGCAAATTGTAATTTTTTAGATTCTATAAAAAAAGTATTGATATTAAATATTTTATCAATAGTAACTTTTATAAAACTTCTTTTTGTCTTAATAAGGTTGATTCCTTTTGCAACAAGGCATATTACAGTTCGATATTTAACTTTTTTTTTTTTGAAAAATAATTAATAAATTTTATTTCAGGCCTCCTTTAGATGATCTGTCTCCAGAAGAAAGAGATGCTCGCACTGTATTTTGTATGCAATTATCCCAAAGAGTTAGAGCTAGAGATCTAGAAGAATTTTTTTCATCTGTAGGAAAGGTGTGTTAAATTAAAATTATATCTATTCTTTAAATTCCTATGGTGTATTTATATGGTAACTAGGAAGTAAGGAAAAATTGTATATAGTAGAGGATTTTTTTTTTTTTAATTTATTTTAAATAAAGGCCTTGAGAGAATAACACTAAGGTGTGTTGTCCAGTGCAACAATCCCATTGCACTGGAGGAATACCCACACCATAGAAAGCACCGTTTAAGGTTTGTCCTCAGGAACAAGGGAGGAAAGTAATACTAGGTCAACCATAAAAAAACCCATTGTTGTAAGTGCTGATAATGGGTTTTTTTATTTGTATTAAAATCGTTCAAAAGTGTTTATGTTTTGCGAAATAGAAATCAAAGGCTTTTGCTCATAAAAAGTTAAGCCCTTTAATTTTTTCAAAGAAGAAACAATTGTATGGTGTTTAATGTTTTGTTTTTTTGGCATTGTTCTGGCTGATCAATTTTATTTTTAACTTCTTTTTCTTTCAAATGTTATTTGCAATGCTCTAGAGTAGTGAATACCTGGGTTGTTGTTTCTTTGTATTCCGAAACTTTCCTGTTACATAGGGTTACAGAATAGCACTAGATGGCCGACTCAAGTGTATTATTAAATACTGTCTGTACATAGATTGCATTTAAAATACAAAAACTTAGTTACAATATTATTTGGGCAGGCTATGTTTTTTAAAACTAGCAATATTAATTTAACTGTCATCTTTATCACAGTAAACAACTAACAGTAAAAGATCATTTGATATTTTTTTGCAGGTGAGGGATGTTCGATTAATTACCTGTAACAAAACTAGAAGGTTCAAAGGAATTGCCTACATTGAATTTAAGGATCCTGAATCTGTTCCTTTGGTAAGTGCTTAACTTTTTTTATATTAATGACAATTTCTCAGTGATATAAGATATGTATAAATAAATTATTATTATTAGAGTGCTCTCTATCCTTGTCCACTGATCTTGGGGAACACCCATCTGCTGAAGATCCATCTCTACCTCATTTAGCCCCCTCAGCCATGGGGGTTAAGCAGTTATTTGGGGACACTTCTTTATACACATGGCCACTAAACTGCAAACATGCTAGCCTACTACAATTAATTCTGTTGATTTAAGTCAGACCTCTTGCAGCTGCTGAAGATCCATCTCTACCTCATTTAGCCCCCTCAGCCATGGGGGTTAAGCAGTTATTTGGGGACACTTCTTTATACACATGGCCACTAAACTGCAAACATGCTAGCATACTACAATTAATTCTGTTGATTTAAGTCAGACCTCTTGCAGCTGCTGAAGATCCCATATTTGTCTATATCTTCCATCACCTAATACTGAACAAAAAATTCTTCTTTTTCACATCTAAAAAATATTTATTTAATGAATACTACAATTTTTTCTTGAAAGGGCAATAGATAATTGTGTAAAAGATCACGTTCTTTTTTTTCCCCCCAGGTTTTGATCCTCTGTAGAGTAGGCCACTGAACTTGAGTTGCTTATAAAAAAAAAATGCAAAATGATTTTAATGACAATTTTTTTCAAATATTTAAATAAAACTGCTATGACCAAGGAAATTCTCATCTTCATTTTATAAATCAATGGGGCAGGTTAGAGTAACTGTTTTTAAATGTGCTGTTGATAAAAT
Organism: Acanthosoma haemorrhoidale; assembly: GCA_930367205.1. NCBI lineage: Eukaryota > Metazoa > Arthropoda > Insecta > Hemiptera > Acanthosomatidae > Acanthosoma > Acanthosoma haemorrhoidale. Next base: position 77,661,799 of record OV884011.1, read on the forward strand.
TTATTAACATTATTATTCTTAATATAATTCCATTAAACTTTAAAAAATCAATCAAGAGGGAGCAATTAGTAAACTCACTGAAACCCTTCATTGTGTGTGTGATAAAGGACACAACTATTTTTAAATAAATATTTTCCCCTAGTGTTCGAATGGGGTTTACCGTCCTACCAAAGCCATTTTACACGATCATGCTCTATCTAAGCTTACAAGAAAGCACTGAACTGGTCTGGTTATTGCATGACCCCATCCTTTTGTGAACTGCACGTTTCATTAAAAGTGCATTATTTAGTAAAACAGGCCAATATGTTTCACACACCCCCAAAATTACTGTTGTACTGTATATGGGAGGGAGGACTACTCTAATTTACATTTACCTCTCCATTTTTCAATTAGTCCCATGGACCGACACCTCCATTTTAGTAACCATTTTGCATAGAAGTTAAAGTCATCTGACATATACGACAGCTCGGCGACTCCCAAAATTTCAAAACGGTATACTGATTAAAGTGGTCAGACATACTTCATTTGAGCAGCGGAGCAACAGTGAGCTTCACGAGATCTTGGAGCTGCCTACGGTGGATGAATTCATTCAACGTAGACATAAAATTTGTTGACTCCCAGCAATACCTGACAAACCCGGCGTTTAACATGATAACCCCCGCTCCGTTCCCCCATCGATGGCAGGAACGGTTTAGTCTTAGGTTCTAGATTTAAGTTTTAGTTTGTAAGTTTTCTCCCCAATTGTAAACAGAATGTGAGCCCCATCACCTAGTATTTATACATTGCATTGTAATTTTAACGTCAATCTGATATTGTATTGTAACCATACCTCCTTCAAATGCATCATCAGCGCATCACAGTAAGAGGAGAAATTGAAATTTGAACAAATGTTAATAAATTCAGGGGTTAAGGGGGGGGGAAGCCCCAAAATTAATTTCTATGCAAAGGTATAAAAAACTTACTGACATACAGTGGAGTACATATTATCCGCAGGTCTCGACCAACAATGTTGAAAAAATAATAATATATGCAGCACAGCATTGATTAGTTTGTTCAAAAATACTTGTATTTTCTTTTAACAGAAGCATAACAATTAATGTTGTGATTTTTTTTTAATAATAATTACTGTAAATAGTAAATATGAATTTATTTATTAAGTGCATTTTTTAAAATAAATATTTATACATTTTAAATTCAAAACATCATTATCCTTAATTACTCATAATTTACCACACCCTTGATTCTGACAATTTTTATCAATGTCTTTTAAGCAATTGATTGTTTATAATTTTCTGTTTTAGGCTTTGGGATTGACAGGACAAAAACTGTTAGGTGTACCAATTATCGTTCAGCAAACTCAAGCTGAAAAAAATCGAACTGGTAATTCGATGCCTAATTTGATTCCCCGGGGGATCCCTGGTCCTATGAGATTGTACATTGGTTCGTTACACTTCAACATAACAGAGGATATGCTGCGTGGCATTTTTGAACCTTTTGGTAAAATTGATAGTATACAACTTATGACGGACCCTGAAACCGGTAGATCAAAAGGATTTGGATTTATTACGGTATGTTTGTAATTATACAACAGATAATATACTAGGCTAAACTGTTACATAAAATATATATTATAGCTATTATTTTTTATTTTAATTAAAACAGAAACTGTTTATTTTTTAGTTCCACCATTCCGAAGATGCAAAGCGAGCTCTAGAGCAGCTGAATGGTTTTGAATTAGCAGGTAGACCTATGAAAGTTGGAACAGTTTCAGAAAGAATGGATATGGGTCATTCATTCACACCACACATTGATACAGATGAACTTGATAGGTCCGGAATAGACCTAGGTGCTACTGGTAGATTGCAGCTTATGTTCAAATTAGCTGAAGGTCTGTATAAGTATACTTTAGCTTGTATATTGTTATATAAATTTGGTGTATTTGTGTTCCAATGCCAATTGTTTACAAAATATTTTTATGGCTATTGAAGTAGGTAGGTATGTAGGCGGCCAATATTCGTCGATGAAATTTATTTATAAATATATTCATATTTTTATTATTCTGGAAAGTCAAATGTATTTATTATAAGCTTATTAATTTTCAATTGAAAATGTGCTCTGTGATAAGAATTTATATAAGATATGTAGTTATAAGAAGCTGGAGCTATTTATAATTATTGTTTGAAAAAAAAAAATTGTATTCCTATATTATCTATTTAGTTAATTGAACAGTTTACTACAATTATTTTTGTTTAATGTTTTAGTAATCTATGCTAGGCCAGAATCTATTCATTTAGGGCATATCTCCCCTGTGCAAATTATTTAAAATGAAAATACTACTACTAAGGCTGTAATCTTTTCAGGAACTGGGATGCAGATACCAGCTGCAGCTGCCTCTGCCCTCAATGTGGCAGTACCTGGAAGCATAACTTCTATGGCCTCTAATATTGCCCCTCCCATAGCAACACAATGCTTCATGCTTTCCAACATGTTCGACCCTTCAGCGTAAGTAGAATAATTTATACTTATTGTGTAGTTTGTAATAAGGGGGTTGTGGTTAGCTACTGTCGCCCTCATACATCAAGGGGAGGGAATCAATGCCCACTGGAAACCCCAAGACTTCAGAGAGTTTGTTGTCCTGAGGTAAACGGGTTTCCAGCTACGAGGCTGAATGAACTTGAGAACAATATGTAATGGCTGATATGCAGAAATATTGAAGAAAAAAAAATATAGGAAGAAACATTTTTAATTCTAATTAAAGCAGTATGATTCTAACACCACACTAGTATGATGATATATGATTCAACTAAAATTAATATCAAATATATTATCATATATAAACCCTAATCATTGGCTACTTCTGAGATGGCTCCCCAAAATTATGCGGAAAGAGACCTTATTGTTATGAGTTGGGAGTATTGTTATAACCACAAACGTTTTCATCGATGTATTCCTTAATGAAGTAAAGTAATATGCAGATTTAACCTTTATAATACCCCACTTGCCATTTTTGTAGTAAAAACTTATGAAAAAAATCCTTCCATTTTCAACAAGTTCATACACTTATTCTTCAAACTCTCTTAAACTAAGGGAGTAAATTTCTATGAAATTTACAGTGACACCACATTATACAGTCTCTTTTTTTCTAAATAAAAACATGGTTAGGGTCCATTCAGGGTCGGTCTCACATGGTATATGCTATGTGTAAGTTTATGCCGAATTCACCATGACTGTTTGAGTTAAGCAAACATTTTTTTAGAAGTAGTAGGTAGATGATCTGTAAAACAAGCCTACAATAATTGCTCATTACAACAAAATGGTAGCAGTAGACATTGTTAACTAAATGGTTGGTGATATACTTGCTAGAGACCAACAACCAGATGACCAGTACTTTTGTTTATGAACATGATCGATGTAGCTGCAATGTATGCATTTGTTCTCTGGGTAAACATTCAACAAGTGAGGAAACGAGGTTACTTACAAAAAAGACAATAATTTTTGCTTGAGTAAATTATTTGTTGAACCAGCCATGAAAAGGAGATTGAATGACCCATCCTTCTTAACACAGTCTAAAAAGGTCCTTGAGATGATAAAGAGTCTCGGAAAACATTTACTGTGGTATTATGAAGGTTAATAAAACAAAGTGTAATTATTTTGTAATGAAATAACCTTTCATTAGTGTGCAGTAAAGAAGGAATTATATTTAATCATGAAAATGTTCCAACATAAAAATCAAAACTTTTTATCATTTGTAACTAAATTGCCAAGTGTAATTTTCTGTGTAGCCATGAAGACATTTTTTCTACATAAGTATTCTTCTAAAAAAATTCTAACTCTTTATTTAATTAATCTATTATCAGAAGCTATTTATTTATGTGCTCATATTAATGATTTTCATACTATTGTTAATATGTAGCACTGAAGATGACAGTCAAAAGCGTGTTAGCAAAATATAAAACTTTGTTAAGAAAACTTAGTTTCTAAAATGAGTGTAGTTAGTTTACTTCACAGTAAACATTAGGTTTTAAATCATGGTCAATATATTTTGATTTTATATCAAGGTTATTTGTAGAAAGAAGCTGTCGAACTGGTAGCCTGGTCAATATCTTTAACTTATGTACAACTCCCGGCCCTGTCACAATATTTTTTCTTTGGCAACAATTATTATAACAGTGATTGAATCACAAAGCCAATGTCAATGTTATGTGTTCATTATAACAAAAACATTTATAATTAACTATTTCCTAAATTTTGCAGGGAAACAAACGCTAGCTGGGATAATGAAATACGTGATGATGTCATAGAAGAATGCAACAAGCACGGAGGAGTCCTACATGTCTATGTCGACAAAGCATCGGCTGGAAATGTCTACGTCAAGTGTCCCACAATCACGACGGCTGTTGCTGCTGTCAATTCACTACATGGGCGATGGTTTGCAGGTTGGTTTGTCAATAGATAATATACTTTATTGTTATTGCAGGACTTCAATGATTAGCCTGTATAAAGATAAAGATAGTTTGTATACCAATACTATAAAACATTTATACTTTAAGACTGGTACAAAGGGCATTAGTTTGTATACCAATACTTTAAAACATTCATACTTTAAGACTGGTACAAAGGGCATTAGTTTGTATACCAATACTTTAAAACATTCATACTTTAAGACTGGTACAAAGGGCATTGGGAAATATTTTATCGAATCATAACCAAACTTTTTGATTTTTAAAAAATAATTTTTTTCTGGTTAATTGTAGCAATAATTAGTTTCTTATTAATTTTGTTCCTTTCCGCAAACAACCGTCTGAGAACAATGATTTGGGAATGGGAGCAAGTTTGAATGAGAAATAGTTTTTTAAGGCTAGTGCAGACGGCTTCGCAAATTAATCAATAGAGGTTATTTTCTTTTTCCCTATTTTCAGAGGAGAGGAAGATGCTAGTGATACAACCTTATATTTCCGTTTAAAAGTTATTTTTTAATTCTATAAATCCCTTTTTTTCCAATTTTCTGAGATAGAAGTGACAGGTGGTGTGGTTAGTTACCTCTAAACCTCCACTTCTGTTTGACATAATGGAATAATTTAAAAACAACAAAATAACACTACAGGTAGGAAAAGTCTTTTGATATTTACCAACTCCTGATGCAGATACATCAAACTTGACGACACGAGATGTAGAAGTGAAAATTAGTGCAGTTTTTAGCATAACTTAACATATGTCATCAATAAAAGTATCTACGATTCTAATGTAAACACAGCTTTACTACTACAAAAATGATTACCATCGACTAGAAATGGAATAAATAACTATAGGCAGTTATTATCATCATAATCATTACATATATTCCGTATACAACCTATACCATGTTATTAAATGCAAGTAGAGCTACATTGAAGGTAACAATTGCAGTTTTGTGAAATTATGGCAAATATGGTATGGATTATGTGCAACTTAAAAAAGCTGTACCTCACCCACTGTTGAGTTCATGAAGAAATATTTCAAACAAACAGCAAATTTTGTGTTCTTTTAAATTGATAAGAAACTAATTTCTGTTACGATTAACCAGAAAAAAGTTATTTTCCAAAAACCAAAAATTTTTTGACTACCAAATATTGATTGTTCATGGGGTAGGGGGATGTGGTCAAAAACTTACCTGGGTGACTACTGACTACTAAATACAAATGAAAATTGCTGAATATATGACAAGATAAATTGTTTATGAAAATTCAATTCAATTTATTAACAATGTAAAATAATGACCTTGTGTTCAATATGCAATGCAAGTTCTTTCTACTCTAATACCAACCAGCATTGACTTCAATAATTTTTTAATTCAGCACTAATTTTTAAACCCTGTAACAGATTCCACTAAATTTGATGCCATGATGATCTCGTGCCAGTAATAGGAATGTGTAATTTTTACTTGGAAGAATGGTCATTTAAATTAATAATAATAGACTTTCCTAAACTAAGTACATTTTTCTGAATTAATTCACAAAAATTTCTTTCCTTACATTGTCAAATGTATTGCATTGATTATTATAGTTTTATGTAAATGATCAGAACTTGGGCTAAACAAATAAATTTATTATACAGTTTATATTTGTCTGAAGTTGTATACTAATTTAATTTTTTTGTTTTTTAGGGCGTGTGATTACTGCAGCTTACGTACCTCTTATTAACTACCACAGCTTATTTCCGGATACTATGACAATAACAACCTTATTGGCAACGTCAAGACGACCAGTCTAACTGCTGATCTCTTAGTTTTATTTTGTGTAAATAATTTTGTATAAATTTTACATATATATAGAAAGATATATATATATATTACATATGTATGTATCTATTTACTATGTATTCAACATTATGTATTATGTGTGGAGAATTATATTAAGACATTTTTTTTCTGAAGAAGTTTCAAGTTTTTACATCAGAAAAATGCAATATGTGTTATTTGGTTTTAATTTATTATTTAACAGCTCACTTTTGCATTTTTAGAAGCTTTTTCATAAGAAGTAAATTTTGGGACCTTTTGTAAATTTATAAGATTGTATATTTAACATGTTGAATTTTAATTTCTAGAAATACAATTATTTTTAGTTAACAACCGCAGTTAGTTATTTTTAGTAGATAAACACTTCCTGAATGGTACAGATTTTAATTTTTTTAAATTTATTTATCGTAAATGAAGTTGTTTTTTTGTTAATTTCTGTATCGTCATTGTTCAATGTCAAATTATAAATAAAAAATTATTATTTTTGTATATTCATATCCTGTTTTTAAACACAGGCCTAACAGACATCTCGACAACAAGCAATTTTTACAGCAAGTAAAATCAACAACTTGGTAATGGTAGTAAAAATTATAATTTAATAACTCAGTTATGGTAATAAATACAGCTTGTAGTATTGGGGTAGAAGTGGATGAATAAGCTTCCTAGATATTAGGAGACAGAAACCTCCAGAGAGAAAGAAAACGGTTGAATGCTGCATTCTGTTCGAAGGGATGTAGTGAGTGAAGGTAAGGTAAGAAGCTATCTTGCGTTTTGTGAATAGAATGAGGAATCCCTCGCCCTTTTATTTACAATGGGGTTAGAGTGGGAATAGTTTTATGAAGGGGTGAATTAAAGAAGTCATCTAAACACAATATATTGATACCCAGAAGCAGCCAACCAAACAGTACATGACTTTCTTCAACCTGTTCCTGAATCCGAGTGTTTGTTATATACTACATAAACAACATTAGTGAATTTGTGGGGCAAGTTGACATATAGGCTGGGAAAGGAGTTTTTGAGAACAATTTCTTGATGATAGCTATTGAGCGGCTGCTAAGGAGTTGTCTGCATAGAGATCATTGGAACAATCATGAATGAAGTTTGGGAGATCATTAATGTAGAAACTAAAAAGTGACAGGAAAAATGACTCAATCCCTGGATAACACCTGAGGATGTTCATGTATAGCTGCCAACTACTTGCGTAGGGTTAAAATGTTGCCATTTCTTTCCAGCCCCAGTTTCATATAAAAGAATATCTTATTAGATAAAGGGTCAATTACAAAGTCATTAAAACCTTTCTTGCAGCCACAATCGATATGTAAAATACATCACACTTAAACTGAATTATTTTCTGAACCTTCAGTTAGTCCATATGTGATTTGCCTACTTTTACCAACAGTTGAGTACAGCTCTTTAAAGAGTCACTGTGTACAATAAGGTATAAGTATTCTCTTGAACTTAATGCCAGCAATGTGGTATTCATATTTGCCACGATCTGCAATAATCATTATTTGAATATAGGTTAAATGTATCTTGAATGAATAATCTTAGCTAAATTTACAAAATTTATTATATCAGTTGTCTTGAAATATCGCAATTAAGGTATATTAGAATGCATGAATCATATTTTCAGATATATTTAAATTTACTAAAGTTTGTTTCATATCCTCTGTGAACTTATTACTTCCACAAATCAAAAAGAAACAAGTTTCTTTATTCACAATCACATTAGCAATAACTGAATTAGAAATCCTGCTTAGCACAAAATCTTCATTATATTTTTTATTTATTAGGCCTCCTTCTTTACTTAAGAAATAAACACACTTAAAATTCCAATATGAACCTAATTCTTCTAACTCTTTTCTAAACACGATCTCTGAACTTAGTTTACATCCATACAATAATGAAATGATTGTTTCATCACTATCATTAATCAGGATATCCTTAACAAGTGGGTACATAGGTGCTATTCCAGTGCCCATGCAGAGCATTATCATATGGGAATAATTTTTAGGTTGATGCTTAAATTCTCCATAAGGGCCCCTCCAGTAAATAATGTCTCCTATTCCTAGTTTGCTGATAATATTAGAGGTAACACTATTTTTATACAACTTAATCAAGACCTCAAAAGAACAATCATCATGTTCCTTAGTTAATGAAACTATCGTGAAGTCTCTCACAAAATATGGGTACCCATGATTTTCCAGAGAATTAATTCTACTCTTATCTTTATCAAGACGTAATGATAGGTGCTGTCCTACTGTGTAAGGGAGAAAACCATGAGTATTTTCATTTCCTCCTATCTTAGGCTTCAAAACGTACAAATTGGTATTTACAGACATTTCACGTACGTTAATTAAAACAAAAGGTTTAAAAACAGTAGGTGACAATAGATCATATCTGAAATGCCTGTTTGCGAATTGGCCAGATCCCCATTTCTGTAATGCTCTATTATAAATATCAAATACGCAATTTACACAATCATTGTGGCAACAGTCTTCTTCTCTTGGTTCTTCAGGTCTGTTACTCATCTTTGATTCACTTCATCAATTAATGAATGTCATGACAGCTAGCTAGCACTACCTTAGAGCACTTGGAGATTACATGCGAGTCGGGTTAGAATAAGGTTCCGAGACACTCCACTGCGCTACCAGTTGAATAGATATGGGTCCTTTTTTTTTTTTTTTGGCTTGTTCGTAGCTCCTTTATTATAAAATTTACATTTCATCACAATAAAGATTCTATAACTATTTGAATCTATTTACAAAAATGCACTTCGTGCGTGATATAATAATGTCTACTGCTGTGTACTTCTAAAATTTTATATTCCCTGAACAGATAAACAATATTTTCCTCGTTATGCAGAAAATTACCTTTTCGGGGGGGGGGGGATTGGTGCAGCCCGTATTGTCAGAAATCACCAGAACTAAATACCACGCTAATTAAAATCTCCATGAAAATTTTTATAATCGATTTCTCTAAGAACTCCACAAAATCTTTGTTTTTAACACAAGTGATCAATATTTAGAATACTTTTGGTTACATGGCGTTCTCCTGCATTTTATGGAATGCTGTTGTGTCCATAGTAGGTCTCGCTGTTATGGTTTTTCGGGAAGGTTGGCGAATGAACGTGACTATAACATGTTTAGGGTGTACATCTTTTAACAGAATTCACAGTATTTGTCTTTGATGACTTCGTCAATGCATGCTATTGTTAACTCATATTCATGGATGATTTGAATCCCAAAACCTGGATTTTGGCCTCATAAGCCCAGGAGGTTTTATAATTAAAAAAAAAAATCTGTTCCTTACCTAATGACCAAGTCGATTGATCATCTTCCAATGAGGGTTTGAGATTAACAACTTGTCTTTCAGTTAATTTTTTGTGTGCGAGTTTACTGAATTAATTGTCCATCAATATTAAGTGTAAGGCAGCGGGTAGTGTCTGTCGGACTCCTTGTGTATTTAATTGCATCAGTGGCCCAAATTGTCTTGTTGGAGAGTGAATTTGATTCCTCCTCACCTTTTTGTCCATGATCCAGTTTTTGTAGATGCGCTTCTAGTCCGGTCTGGGTGTCAAATGATGTGTGTGGCGATTACAGCTGTTGTCAGCAAACGTAGCAACTATAGTATTATGTTTTTGTGCAATGCCCTGACTGTATAAAGAGTAGGGGGCTTCCCTGTGTCACTCCTGTCATCATCTAGCTGCATAACAGCCAACCGCTATGTAATATTTTCTACTTTCAGGAATGACATTAAAATCCGATAACAGGTACTTAAAAGAAAGTTTTTCTTTCAATTTGAATTTGTGAACTACGTATCATTCTCATTGCAAAGATCTGTTCAGTCCTGGAACCTACCAGCTCTCTCGCATCATGTGGCACATGCCACTCAAATAGGATAGATATTCATAAGCGCAGGATAATTATTTTGAGCAAATTAATTTTATTTGGTTTGGTTTTTTAAAAATGATTGCTGTTGAGGATATACAAAATGTAGTGAACAAATCAAGAGAAAAAGTATTATTATTTTAAGCTCTAAAATATGTAATTATTAAATATAAATATTTAAACTCACAATGTAATGAAATTAAAACTCTCTCTATCTTCCCAACATTGAAATTAATATAAAAAAAAAATAAGGTATAATTTTTGAGGCCTTTTCAGTTATTATTCATTACATATTTTATAATGTACTATTACTGTTATTTTTAAAGTAATTGAAATTTTATGGTTTAATGTAGCTTCTAATCAAATGGTATAATGGTTATGAGGGAATTGTTTTATGAAATAAATAAGTAATCACATTGTTCATATATTATTTGGACATATATAAACTGCATGATGACATTTAATATTTACAAACAAATAGCATTTCAAGAAGACACACAAAAAAAGTAAACATATACAATATTATACTGCTCTTACATCTCACTAAATAATTTCCAGTATTATTAGAACCTTGTACACATGTAAGCCCTGTAAACGATTAAACAAACAACACTTTTTCAGCTAACAATATGTTTTTTGTGACTAATTTTTTTTTTACTCCAGTAAAGTAATTTATAAAAAGTGAGAGATGATGCATCCAAAAATTAATAAGTAAGCTGTATTACTGAATTTATATTGTAATTACAAAACTGACATTAATGGTTAAGATTATTGTCACTATTTTATTTTAATTTAAATAAACTCTTTGAAAAAAATAAAATAAATGGCAACAAGAATTTTGAGCAAATTAATTTTATTTGTAATTTGGGTTTTTAAACATGATTACTGTAGGGTCATACAAAACGTAGTGAACAAATCGAGAGAAAAAGTATTATTTTTTTAAGCTCTAAAAGATATAATTATTAAATATAAATATTTAAACTCACAACATGATGAAATTCACTATAAAATATTTAAATTAAAAAAGGTTTTTCTATACTTACACCAAACTATCATATAAATAATTTAACATACTGACAAATTAAATAATTATCCACTTTCCCAATTACTAATAAAATATATTATTGGTATGTACATAATATATATTCTTGTCTAGTTATTCTTCCGATTTTCATGGGCAGTTCAAAAATCTTGGTAAAATATATACTCTACAACAAATAAAATTTAACAATTTCAAATATAGATAACTTAAAAAGAACTATTAAACCAATAACCATTTCAACCTCAACCATTAGAAAGATAGTTGAAAACAAACTACAGTTAAATAATAAAAATTAATTTGACTAAAATATAGCATTTATTTAGTAACTGTTAGATAAGATAAAATTAATTATATCTATTACTATTTTACGGACTACAAGGAAAATATCACAAAATTACTTTATGAATGGTCGACTGAACTGAATCTATGGGAGCATAAAGAAATCACGATTAGTAAAAATAAAACAGAACATTTAACTAATAAATAATAATAATATGAAGAAGAAAATGTTATAATAATAAAAACAAAAAAAAAGAAGAGAAATATATAATCCTAAATTATGGAATGTATTGAAAAGATATTGAAGTTAGAAACAAAAAATAAAAATAGAAAGTTGTAATAAATTTTTTACTTCCATTTTACAATATTGGGAATGGATCTATATTAGTGAGTTGCATAAATGTAACAAGTGCACTAAAAAACCAAAACAAAACCCACAGATATAAGTGCATGGACTAAAGAAATAGCTTCAACTATTACTTTACAATAAAATACATCCAATCTTAAAAATATCTATAGCATACAAAGTATTGTCATAAGATACATTTCAAAGCGACAACTTTTGAATATCTCTTATTGCATAAAGAGGAAATAAATTATAGATATAATGGAAGATTAGTGAGAAAGAGATAAAACTATAGGTATATATTTTATGGCTAATATTATTGTTAGATCATTCATATAGATCTAAGTATATCATATAATAAATCCATTAGGTATTTGAGGCACAGCATATTTAATAGTAAGTAACAATTTTTGATATTATACATATCAATCAATTTAATTCTCGCGTTTTATTTATTAAATACTTTTAATAAGTACTTATAAATTGATTATTATCTATAAATAATAATTAGTGATCCCTCTATAGAGATCAATTTATCTAACAAACTTAGAATAGTACTAGGCTAATAAATAAATTAATCTATAACGAAAATTTGATCTTAAATTATTACTTCATGTAGCTCCCTTGACATTGATTATATGGGCTAATTTTTCAATTTGAGTGAGGGAGTAAATATTAACATGCACACACTTTAACACAACACAAAATATATAGAGATTATGTTTAAAGTTTTTCTTTAGTCATTTTGATGTTATGATCAATAATAATGATGTTTGAATCATCTTCAAGATACCTCTGGCAGCTAAAGATAGTAATGACTATAGAAAAACAGCTTTGACATATGATTTCAAATAACTTACTCAATACTAACAAGATCAAAAATAAACAGCTTATACACATACATTCAATAATGAATACATGTACTGGATAAATGATGTGCATAACTATACAAATAAAGTACTTAACATGTTTAATAGTAAATTTTTTTCTACGCAACAAAATTAAAACTTATTTGCAGTTTAATGGACTAGGCAAAACAATTTATTCAGACTAATTTCATATATTTCTGATTATGCTCAAGAAGCTAGTAAATATGAATAATTAAGGTAAAAGTGAATAGGGATTACATTTATTTATCGATATCAGTCATCTAAGACACCAAAAAATAAATCTAATTGTTAGGTAACTTCTAAAGGAAATCATCCTTCCTTTCAATTTGTCTTTATTCATTTCAATATCAGTGAAATACATTAATTATAAAGTATATATGTATTTTCAAATCACATTGTCATCTCTCTTCGTTTTAGTTTATATACAATAAATAATAATATTTACACATACATATCTCTATGTATTGCCTATTGCTTTAAGGCAAAGTTTATCCACATTAGAATAAATTAGGTTAATGTTTTGGCTGTTATCACTGTTCATCTATCAAAGCAGCAATAGAACCCTTATTGCTCTTAAAAAGCATTTCTTTGGTTATCTTCTTTGTTTATTATTAATTTTAGCTAAAAAAAAGTATACCTCCTCACAGTTGTTGACTAGTCATATATAATAAACCTAAGTGTGGTGTTCTCTTTCTTCCGGGAGCTGGCGGAATTTCATACTTCCGTCAGCACCACAGGAGAACAAACGTGCACCCCCATCCAGATATAGTTGTGTTACTCCTTGACCAATAGGTTTGAAAAAACTTGATTTTGCATGTTCTCCAGGGAAATTATACAGCATTTGATGAAGAGTTAAGCTCCAAACCTAAAATATAAAATAATTTAAGTTCTGAATATTATGTTCAGAGGGCAAAAAAAGTTAAATATTTTGTTATAAGCAATGCCTAAGCCACGTTGTCTACTATATTATCCCAGTGCAGTGGAAACTCTGTTATCCACCAGTCACGGAAACAGAAGAAAAATTCCTCTATCTCCAGACACCCCGGTCCGGTGATTTATAGAGAAGATTAATTAATTAAATTTTTTTACACATATAAATAGTGGATGTAATCTGCCATTACCAATACACTTTTTACTTATTGCAGTGACCAAAAAGAACACAAACAACTATGTAGCTGCGTTTGCCAAGATTCACAAAGACAGATCACATCAGTGCTTGTAAATATTGAATAAACAGGTTAAGTGCAGCAATAATCCAGGCAATTGTTTTAGGCTCCAGTTTCCTCCTCAGATCATTTCCTGATATTCCAGCTTTAACTCTTAGTAACCATCCTATCACTTTCTGCTCCAACGTCATCAGTTAGTTGTCATTGTTAAATATCCTTAATTTAAAATGGATTGAAGACAAAATGCTACCATCATCATGCAAATGGGCGTATTTGAATGTTCAGTACTAATGCGTAAGTATTTCTGAAATTGCACAGTGATTAGCTGCACTGGAAGAAATATTCCAACATTATCAGGCTGTCAATACCGGATTTTGTATGCAGGGGTGGAAAAATATATTTTGCATTTTATTATTGGTGGTTTTCCAATATCTATAAAAAAATGGATACTTTAATTTTAAATATGATTTATATGTAAAAGTTACATAGCTCATGCAACTGTATTTATTACCTTTATCCTAAGCTAAAACTGACCGCAAATATAAATAAATACCTTTATGTCACCATCGGAAGCTCCTGTTGCAAAAAATTCTTCAGCGGGATCGACAGCGAGACACTTGACAGCTGAGTCATGAGCTGCAAATCTCTGTCTCATTGATCGGCTACGCACGTCAACAATGCATACATCTCCTTTCTTCCCTGCAGATATCAAAAGTTGATGCTGAGGCGCAAACACCAGAGACGATGCCCCTTGATCATGGCAGGTGAATGCTATGGACACATGAGAAAATTTATTTAAAGATAACAGCTCCAGATCGATAAACAATTATTTTACTCTAAAGTATCCATCAAATTAGTTATATGTAAAAAAGTAATAGTGTATGAATTTAGAGAAGGCAGTTCACAATGGAGCTGGCTTTGGTCTATCGTGTGACCTGTGCCTAGAAGGATTTAGATGGCATTAAGTAAAATTCAAAGAGCTACCACAACAAAGCTATTCTCAAGCAAAAATTACACTAGCTTCAACTATTATTAATTTTAAAAATTAGTGGAATTTACTATACTACTTATTAAAAAAAAAAAAAAACAGGCTTTCTTTTCCAAATGGGTTTCTGATTTCACTTATTAAGTATGAGTGTATGTAATTAAATAAAATTACCAGCTTACCAACAATAAGAGATTTTCTCTGGGGCAGCAAGGTGTCCCAAAGTGCAACATTTTTACTTTCGGAACTATGACCAGCAGTAGCAACCATGCTACAAGAGCCGAGAAAAACAAAGTCACTGGTCACTTTATTATGACATTGACAAGTCTGAAAAATAATTTAAAAAAATATATTGTGAATAAATTTATATTGAATTAAGTTATATATTAATGATAATAGAGAAAATTGTCTGAAATTTGGACTAATGGTGGGCGGTTGTGATCCAGAGATAAATATGAATATGGCAAGTAAATTTTTTTAGCTATAACGTGATTCAAGATAGTAATGATGTTTAAAGATATTAGCATGAAAATATCACTTTAGTATTATAAAACAGGATGGTGTCTGGCCCTCCAAACGCTTCTTTATCACACTGATGCCTGATAACTATCAGGTCAACACAGCAGGGTTAATCTTTTTATGAATTCTAATGCAAGTTTCAGAACTATTATAAAAATGTATCCATGAATCAGTAGACTTACAGTAGAAACCAAATAAAGGATGAAGAAAGTGACAAAAAACTTTTGAGAGATACTCACAGGATTCGGGGTGTTAAAACTTATTAAACGATTTTAAAAAAACTACTTGGTACTTTTTATGAGACTGAGTAAAAACTATCTCACTGAGAAAAAAATCTTTTAGAAGTCGGGTGTTTCATCCCCTAGAAAAACAACTGCTCGTTCTGTCCCATAATAATAGTAGCAAGCGAATATATTTTAATGGCAATTATTGGCGAATGCAGCTGTAAGTTATGTTGTAGCCAAACATTGCGAAGCCTTCATCAAAATCAATGTTTTACGACAAATGTCATTTGTTTTGACACATCTTTCAATTTTTGGTAAACCTAATTAATTATTAGGAATTATAAATATTTTTCTTGAATCTTATTTATGCTAATGATTCTTTGAAAAAACAACGACGTGGACATAAATGCAAAGATTATGGAGAAAAACTCCCTACTCACATTCCTACCTTAGCAGATGAAGATCTTACAGTGTGCACTATAAGATTAGCCGCTCACACCATTGAAGTTCCAAATCTACATTATTCCAAATTAAAAAAAAAGGAAAATCCATAAAACGAGTTTCAAGCACCATCAAAACATTTCTTACGGAGAAGAATAAGCAAGATCGCATTGAATTTTGTCTGTCAAAGGTACTTCCTGACTGAAAGTTTATGGACTTACAGGATTATGTTCACATTGATGAAAAGTGATTCTGGTTGACAAAATACAAACGATCTTATTACCTTTGCATAGAACCTAGAAGAAACTCCACATAGAACTTTCAAAAGTAAGAGATTTAAATTAAAAGTTATGTTCATGACAATAGCACTCCCCAGATGGGATCCACTCAATAAATGCCTTTTTGATAGAAAAATTGGCATATGGCCATTCGTTACACAAAAACCAGCCCAACAAAACAGTAAGAACCAAACTAAAGAAACATTTATTACAAAATCAAACCAAATCTAAAAGAGGAGGGTTGGGTTTTGGGATGATCTCCAAGTTTTTTGGTGTGCTGAAACCGAAAATGAACTCTGTTTTCTATCATTCTGTTTAATCTTAACAGGGAAAGCAAAGCTTCACAGCCAAGGGATCCTACCTAAAAGTTTAAAATATAGTAACAAAATTATTGAAAAATTCAGAAACTTCATCTGAGCACTCAAAGTAAAAATTAGGAGTAATATTTTTTTTAGTAATAATTGTTGCATTCTATATTTATTTTATTTTGCAACTATTATTATGGGACAAATTAAATTCATCAACTATCAATATTATTATGGGACAGAGGGAGTATAAGGCAAATGGAGTCCTTGCAGCAGGACGCCCTATCTACCATTAAGGATTTATGGTTAAAACATATTACAAAAATAATAACACTTGCGCAAAATAATAACTTTACACATTAGTTTTGTTAATACACATTAATATTGTTCAACACAAAATGCTTACGAAAAATGGGCGAGAAGTAGAAGATGCAATTCCGACTTGGAAAAGACTGAGGTTCCCATCTCCGTCTGCCACTCCAAACTTGTTACCGTGCTGGGAAAACCTGACTCGAGTGACCTTAGCGAATGTTCCTCCAGGGCGGGGCACTGTAACTGCCTGAGTATGTCCCCATTCCCACATTTGGACAGAACCATCCTGAGATCCAGTTAGATCTACAGCATAATTATATATATTAGGTCAATGAATGTCTGAAGCTACACATGATCATCATTATAAATAAATTAACAAATATTACTAAAAATCTATACAAATGGATGTATAAGGGCATAAGTGTGTATTTTCCAAGGTAACTCTGGAATGCCTGGAGCAATTTACACTATGTACAAACTTGGTACCTATATGACTAACAATCTGAAAAAAATACCAAGGGGGTAAGGCACCTCTAGAGGGAGGACGGGGTGAAAATAAATAATATTAGTGTCATATCCCGTTAGATGAATTGTGACACTCCCGATGCCATTTAAGTCCATGTTCAACCCACATATCACATGGAGAGTGAGAAGGGGTGAAAAATAAAATGTTGAAAATTACCATCAAATATCAAATGGTGTCAAATCCATAGTTTCCAGGGTTGCTAAACTGATTGGTGACAGACACAAAGACATTTAAGCCCCCAAATTTAGTCTAGTAGGATTCTGTCGAGAACTTGGTGGTGATTTTAAATTCAAAAGATATATTCCTCAACACTTCCGATTTTGGTAATTAACTTTTGGTCGATAAACAATAATGGTAATCATGAAAAAATAAATTAAATGAACGAATAATGGTAATCATGAAAAAATAAATTAAATGAACGAAGTCCTATTTCGCAAACTCATGAGCTTTCTCAAGAAACAGCTCATAAGCTATTTAAATTTAAAGTGCAAGGTTATGCCTAACAATGCAATAAAGGTAATAATGCAATAGAAATTCTAAGATATTTCAAAAAGCAAAAAAAGATATTGCTGGACCACAAATTGAATTTAATTAGTTTTGTTTTGGTTAGTATTTTTATACTACAATTTTTTTTTTTTTTAATTTATTTACAGTGTTTGGAGAGGAATTTAAAATTAAAAGGAGTTATTTATCTAAAATCTTTCCAATGCTTTATTCACAATTATTATTAGTGAATTTCATGCGGACAGCGCTATATTACTTACATATTTTTTAATTGCGTGATGCTTTGTCTTAATTATATTTTATGGAGTGCATTGGGGTATTGAGAGGGATTCCCTCACCAAAGTTCAAGTCTATTCCCAATTAGGAGTTGGGAAAAAGTTGCAAACACAATTTTTAATTTGGTATCTCACTCACTCAATATGATGGGAAAATATTTTTTGATTTTGTTAATTTTTTTTTCTATTTTTACTAGAGTTCCAATTATTTTTAGCACTATCACCTCATCAAATGGAACTACAAACAAAATGAGATGGTCCTACTTCAAACATGGGTTAAGTTAAAGTTGGGGACACAATTTTAATGATTTTTCTAGTTACAGTCCAACAAAAACATAAAAAATACATATTATTTATCAGAACATTGAAACCTTTAATTTGATACCCCCTACTCAATATGATAGAAAAATATTATCACACAATTTACTTACACAATGGCAGAAGAGGATGAGCACTCATTTTTCTAATTCCATCAACACGATGTTTCAGAATCTATTTGAACAAACAGCGATTATGTTAAAAACCTTCATACAAAAAAAAAGATAAAATTATGAAATAAGTGAGCACAACACAATACATACAGTAGACTCTCCCATATCCAGATTAATGTGGGCGGGGGTGATCTGGATATGAGAGAGTGACTAGAATATATACAAAATAAAGAAAAATGTAATAAAGAACATTTACAATTATACATCAAGATATTTGCTAAAAGATGTTTTTTTTTGTCTCCCCAGTGCCTTTTGAGCATATCTATTTATTTAAATTAAAAAAATGTTGATTCCCACTATTGTTTTGTCTTATTAGATACTTAATTCTCATTTTAAAAATGACGCAAGTGATTTTTTTTTTAAATGTATTTAGCTGCCCAGGTATGGGAGAGTCTACTGTACATATAAAAGGATAGTTGATTAAATGCATCAAATTCATTTAAGAGTGCTGTACAGCTTTACATTAAAATAAGTGTAATGTGTAATAGGAAGGTTTTCTTAAAATTAATCAATTAACAAACAAAAATAGCAACATATAAAGCAGGCATGAAAATACTGACTTTAAGAAGGCCACTCCAAAGTTTATAGGTAGAAAAAAATCAAAGGAAAAAATACATGCATATATTTGTGTGAATAAATTTTAAAATACAGATATTAAAGTAAGTGAATGAATGCTATTCTAAATATGAGCAATTTAGCAGTAACTCATAAAAAAATATATGTACATAATGGAATTTCTATACATAAATCCATATAAATGCAGAATTAGTACATATGAAGCAAGTTAGCAAATATGTATACATAGACCATATGAATACATTAGTAAATATCGCTTGATGCCTCTAATTTGATTTCTCACCGGTTTTAATAAATGACGACTTCGATCAATTACAAATTGACAGAAGAGAGAATCATGTGACCCCGGGAAGTTGAGTCCTTTCATCTGATAAAGAAGAGCAGCAGAAAAACAAAAGAAAATAATTTGTATGTAATAAAAAAGCACCAACGGTAATATTTTCCCTACTTTATACATGAATCTCTATTTTCCTGTTAATATTTTTTTAATAGGCATTTAAATATCAATTAAGTCATTGCTAGATATCCTTATAATATTGTAATGATATTTCATAGGTCCATTTTTCCATTTTTTATTCAAGATATAATTAATCTTAGTTAATATTAATTACAATGCAAAGGTAAACAATTTTTTTGTGTGATAATAAAATAAAGAGAAGTTTCAGAGTCAACAGATAACATAACTTGCAATACCTGTTATCAGAACATTATCAAACAGCTCTAAATATTTAAGTATCAAAATTTGTTATTGGACAGAATAAATAACAATAAGCAAATATGATAATAATTAATTATAAAACAAGAAGACATTATTCCACTAAGAATAACATCTGGTTATGTTTTAGTTAAAACAAAACAGAAATTAAAGCTATTGGGATAACTCTCAAAATATTTAGATAGTGGTGAATTTAGCGGAAAGAAAAAAAATTATAAAGACAGGATTTGAAAACTAAGAGTGAAGAAGAATGGGAGATGGATATGGGAAGAGAATGTTGAAAATGCACACTTGGAAGGTTTTGTAGACAAAAGTAAAGGATATATAGAAAAGACATTTTGAAATAAGTGCTTAAGTTATTTGAAAAAGGTGGGTATGCAAGGGGGAGAATCTAAACATTTAAGAAGTAAAATAAATGGAGTGAAAAATATGCTGAAGTTGGAAGCCATTGGAGTAATAAAAAACATTTGATATGGAAGAAACAAATTTATGAATGTGGCAGTCTTGTCAGCTGGTTCAAGGACTTCAACATCCTCTTATGGGGCGAGAGGAGTTATTCATTAGAGACAATCGATTAGTAATTGTAGTATTTTGTTTATTGGCCATAGTTGCAGCTAACACAAAATTTGTTTTATTGGTAGTAATAAAAAAGTTAGGTAAGAAGTATCTAGATTAAAGTGTTCCTGTGGTGGTGCCACATACTTATATCCCTTGGTTCTTAGATTAAAATCTTTTCTTGTTTTGTTTAAAAGAAAAGATGTTAGTTTTAAGTTCTTTAACTTTAATACAATTACTGTTTGAATAAATGTGGGAATGTAATACTTATTAGCATCAAAAGCAATATGTTCCATCAATGGTTAAATTAATAACAATAAATAACAAGTAAAATCCAAGATGCATTGGTTTAATGTTCAGGTTGGCATTGGTTGAGCTTTAATGAAAGAAGTGTAAATCTTTCTGAATTCCCAGGGAATTAGTTTTCTGGCTTATGGGCCAAGCTTATGTGAAATAGATTTACAATATGTGAGCCAGATTCATTTCACATTTACAGTAGAACTTATTCTTCTCAAGACACAGGACACAATTACATTGCTGTCTCCAGGAGTAGAAAGAAGTACAGCTCAGACCAAACCATGCGAGTAAAAAAAACATTGACTATTTGTACCTGAGTTCTCAGATATTTAATCAGAAGTTTAATTTATATGGCTATTTTCCATTTATAATGTTAACTACAAAACATTCAATATAAAATTATTGCAATGTTGCATTACAATGCAAGTGTAAGCTATTTGTACCAGACCTTGGCTACCACAGTGGCATAAGAAAGGTAATGAACCTCTCTTTACCTGCGATAACAAACAAACATAAAGGTGGAAGAGTCCCTCAATACTAATTATAACTATCACCTGTTACTTTTCTTCAACAATGCTCAGCATCCTCTCATTAAATTTTGCAAGCTCTGGGTAGAGATTCTTTCATTCATCACCTGTAGTATCATCAGCTTCTCATAAGAATAAAAAATTAGGCTCTTACACCGAATATGTCTAAATATGAAGAAGGCTCATTCATTCATAAAACCTTCATTCATTGGCATTTTCTGAAGGAGGACCCGGTAATGGGTTGATTTGTTAGAACATAGTTTACCTACTTCAATATAATATTCATAAGTGACCAGGGCACAATCTGGTCATTATAATAAATAACATAAAACATAATACATCAGTAAATGAGTTTACATAAAAAATAACATCAAAATGTAAAAACATTAAGTGGGCTAAGCTAATTTGATGCTAAGGAAATGTCGGATGGTGAAAGGAATTAGGAAGGAGTGATCGAACACCATAGAGATCAGAGAAGTGGGATCTTGTGTTGCGGTAGTGGATTAAATATATTTATGAAGGAGATTTGATGACTATGGTGAGGGAAGAGGAAGAAAATATTGTCATCTGATGAAATAAATATCATCCCGACTCCAAGCTGGGATGTCTCTGCAAGTGAGTCCCTCAGGATTCTAAAGATAATCAAATAAAGCAGTTCACGAGGCTAACTTATCCAAGTTAAATTATACCAGGAGCATACATTTTTTAAGCCTAATACCTCAGATTAAATGCTTAAACTTTTTTTCATAAAAAGTCAAAGCTTCACATACCAGAATACATCCTATATTTTACCAATTATTTCAATTAGCAAACACAACCTGAAAATCAGTCACAGATTTTTGTAGACATGCATGGACTTATACTGGTCTGTTCACTTCTAAAAGACAGATGATCTTAATTTCAATACAAAGATTTTGTACAAAGTAAAAACAAAAACCAATCAACAACAAACCAAAAAAATGTTATTCTAGCGATAAAAAAACTTCTGAGCAAGGGGAGTAAAAAAATATATATATGTTTAATAGCAAATATATTAGAGAGAAATAATTTTATCAAGAACTTTCTTCAACCAAATATTTTTATTTAATGATGAATTTTTAAGCAAAGAAAACACCATTATCTTATTTAC
Organism: Acanthosoma haemorrhoidale; assembly: GCA_930367205.1. Taxonomy (NCBI): domain Eukaryota; kingdom Metazoa; phylum Arthropoda; class Insecta; order Hemiptera; family Acanthosomatidae; genus Acanthosoma; species Acanthosoma haemorrhoidale. The sequence continues at coordinate 77,684,345 of OV884011.1, forward strand.
ATTTTCTGACAAAAAAAACTATTGAGTGTTCATAGCATAACAGTCACAGGATATATGTAAAATTAAAAACTTTTTCTAAGTAATCAAATGAGGATATTTTGTGTGATTAGTAAGTTTTTAAAAAAGGGAATAAGGCCACAACAAAATAAATTAGCCAAATTTGTTAAATAAAAAAAGATTGATAGGATTAGGAAATGACTTAAAGAAAACACAAATGAATCCTCTTCCAAAGGCTTAAATGTGCATAAAATGTGCCGAAAGCAAAATGTACAGCAAATGAATGAGTTAACATAGTCACAGCAGTTTTCACATAATCTGACAACTTTAATACAATTAATCATTATTGTTTTTTACTATTTGTTGAGAGGACGGGTCTGGTCCAGGTTCATTCGACCTTGTGAGGGAAAATGAGTAGATACTAGTGCCATTTACCAACTATGCCAGCAACTCTAGACAGTTATAGCTCTTTGTGAGGTGTTTCAGATTCATTAGGATCAATCATACAAATTTACATTAGTCTATGGACTAACTTCAATAACATTAGTACTCAATTGTAACTCATAATCACAATTGACAGTGAGCACTTGATATTATTGTATTTTTTGTTTCAATCGGAATTCTGAAATAGGTCCCAAATACTCATGAGGTAAAGAAGGATAATGATAACTTTACATCAGCTTGACAACCACCTGCTCTGCTGGTCTCCAATTATTGACTCCTACTTTTTTGGTGTGGTTCACATTATAATCTGACCACAGATTTCCATCAGATCCAGATCCACAGTCTCCAGTCTGACCACTGCTTGACATCCATACCATATAAAGGTTTTGTAAGAAACTTCCTGGATATTGCATGTATATTCATTAAGTCAACATCACCAGCCCATCTGAGTCTCCCTAATTTTACTACTGTTGTGATAACAGTTTTCCAAATAAAGCTCATAGACCTCCCTGTTGATTCTTAATATCCATTCTACTCTGTTACAAACATGGCCAAAAATTCTAAGGAGTACCATTATTTCAAAGATTTAAAAGCATAAGATCTTTGTCCCAAATTTTAGAGTTGGTCCAGATTTCTGAGCCATAAGTGAGCACAGGGAGGATTTGGGTTTTATGGAGTCACCTTCATTTGCCTGGGTAAAAGTTTACTTGTAATGAGATTCCTCAGTTCACAATAACACCTATAGATGGCCTTCTTTTGGTTTCCATTGAGGTCTTATAATCACACATCACTTTCATTTCTAAATAGGTAAATTCAGTCACCTATTCAAACATATAGGGTCAGAATGTGACTCTCTTCCTCTTGATATTTACAATAAGATAATATAAATAATGAAGGGCCTCAAAAAAAATTATAATTAAATAAATTATTAATTTTTATCAGATTATGTGAAGAAAAGACTTCTATACCATATTTTATATAAGAAAAAAAAAAGAAGCATTTGGAAGGAAATTAAATGTTTTAAGAACTCAACTGATATCCTGAACCACAAGGAAAATGCAAGACAGAACAGTGGGAGTGATAATAAGAGAACAGTACAAAAGCTTTCAGAACACCAAAAGTGAAAATTATACTTAAAACATTTGTCTTACATGTTTTACCGAAGGGGGCTTGTGACGCCCCATGTTTCCACTAGCATCACGATGACCCTATGCACAACATAAAGACAGATCACCAACAACTTTCTACCATCACCAGTTATATAAAAATCCAGAACTATACAAAAAAAAAAAAAACAGCTCAAAACTGCAATTCATTGAAATTAGCAAAGTTCGACAATACACAAGGTTCATTATCAATTGATGTAATTTAAAACAGGCAAATATGAAAGTTGTAACATTTGCATTATTTTTTTCTTCTCCAATTATTAGAAACTTGTGTTATATTTATTTATAGTAGTTCAAAATCCAACTTGAAATCTACAAATGGAATGGAATTCAAAATTAGAACATTAGTGATTCCATTGCAAATTAAAACATATAAAATACTATTAGAAGTATTTATTAGTTAATTATTTTAAATTATTATTACTTTAAGAAACAAGAAATGTGAAATCTAAAATTATTAGAAATTAGACTAAATCACTGAAAATGTTCAAAACAAGTCTATACAAGGGGATTAGTTACCCATTCATTGGATATGACAGAATGTATCTCTGTATATAACAACATAATAATTATGAAAACTCACCCTTTTTTAATAATAGAAACCAACCCAAATAAGGAACATTTTTGAAGATGCAGGGCATTTGGGAAACTAACAGAAAATGGTTCCATCCCAAGATTTGGGGGTGATTTTAAGAGATGTGGGACCAGTCGATAACATATTCTCAAACAAAGTGTTTGCATCACCTGGTAATGGTTAGATGGAAGGTCATATTTTGAAAAGGTTTTCCCAAAAATCTTTTTTTAACACTATTGGAGTTGAAACGAAATTTCAAAAAAACAAACTGAAGGTTACAGAATCAGATTACTACTCTCACTCTCACGATGAAATAATGCCCTATTCTAAACTACAAACGTAGTTTTAAATCTGCTACAAAAATATGTGTTAAGAAATAAAAAAAAACTTGATATGTGTTCTGGTGAATATTAAGAGAAAAATATCTTTATAGTTGCAATGGGTCCTGCACAATCTTCGATCCATCGAAAGCCAATTTAATACTTTGTATTCCCCATTTCTCCTAACACCTTTGTATTCAAGTCATTTGTAATAAAAATTTAATCATTTATTAAAAATTTCATCCAACTTTTGAAGATCAAGAATTCAAAAAAATGTGTTATTATGTTATGTATCTTCAGTGGTCAGAAAAGGCTAAAAACTCCGAGCAGCTAATATCATTTTATCAAATAGAAAATTATTTTCAGTGATTGCATCTAATAAAATTGATTAATTAATAAGATAAAAAGTAATAAGCTTAAGCTTATTTATCTTAAAATAATTAGAAAAGCTGATAGTCCAATGTAAGCCTCCTCAACAGTGGTCAGGTTATAAAATCTCTACTAATTGATAAACAAAGTTCTAAAATATTCTGTACCTGTTTGAATTTCATTTTTTTTTTAATTTGTATTTTCACACTACTGTTTAGAATTTTCTGCCGAACTACTATTTACTGTAATTTTTAATGATAAACATATTTTTTTCTATTTATTTCACTGTCTATTTTAGGGCTACCTATGTATCACATTATTATACATATATGTATACAAGTAATACATAAGACTACAATAGGAACTGCAATATATGGAAAAATAAAGGTTTTCTGTTTAACGTAAATGTGAACCAGGGAGCAGCAATATGTTGCCGCAGTTTGCAATTAATGTTTTTAAAATGGTTTTTTGATATCGCCAAGATGTTGACTAATCAATTGTACGAAGTCGACAGAATCAAGTTAATTGATTGTGAGGCAGTATCAACAGGGGGTCATCCTTAGCTGGTGGGTATTATAAAATAATGATTTGTGGGCAGACATTGTTATTGATGAATCCCTTATAAAAATTTCTTCATCTAACCCTCTTTTGAATTAATGTTATTTAAATTAATAGAAGAAAAATACTTGGGATACTTCAACCCTTTCAGTGCTGACCTGGAAAATTGAACCTAAGCAAGTAAAGAATAGGATCTTAAACAAAGCACATGTCAAATTTGTTCCTTATTGCTATACACTCACTACCTTGGTATCAATAATAAAAAATATAATAGTAGTATATAACAGAAATGTTAGTTAAACGGTTATTTCAAATACTGAAACATCCGTCTTGGTATTCTTGGAGAGAAATTCATCATTTATTTTTTCTTATAAATTTACTTTGAAATAGAGTTCTCTTATGTTGTTGATAGTAAAACTTTTTTTTGTATGCATTATGCAAGGCATAATTTAAGCACAAATATAGTTTTGACCATCAAATTGGCATTGGTTTATGACGTTGGGGTACATCAGACCTCCCACAAGTCAGGCGCCATTGTGGTCAGCTCTTTCTGCAATTGTTGTTAACAACGGTATATTGTTGTCAGGAACTAAAACGATTAAATCTAATCTTTATGATTTATCAATATAATCTGATAGAAACTGTTACACTGTAACCTGACCACTGGTGGAGGGGGGGGGGGGTTGCATGTTAACAACATACAAGTACTGAAAAGATTTGGTCTAAATCAACAAACATTCATATAACAATACTTATTCATAACAATAATACATTCAATATGCCAAAAACATATATACTTCAAGTACAGAAAAGCGATGAGTTGATAACCTTCATGTGTACAGTGTAAATGTAAAACAGATTTGGTCAAATTACAATTTACTAATACAATGAAATTATAATAGAATAAATAAGTTAAATGAATTATTCAATTATCAGTTAAATTCACAATGAAAAATTGCAATGCAATGTGGGCTCAATACACAATTGTAAATTACAAGTAATAAATGAATGGAGTTGATAATTTACAGTTCAATTGTAATTTTCCAAACAGTGCTTGTTTATAGATATACACATTTAATAAACCCTTTTTGCATACATTGGACAAAGAAATAGACAGAGAACCTGATAATGAAATAAAATAAAAAATTTTGATTTTTTTTTACCATGGAAGCTCCTCTTCCTGACTGCACAGCGATTCCTGGCTGAGGACTAGAGCTTGAAGGATTCGGAGAAACTTGCATCTTATCCAAAGGTGTCTGGATCACCAAGAAACTACTAGCAGCTTGAATACAATCACTGTCTAGCCTGAAAACAAATACAATCTCACTTATAAAAAATTTAATTTTGTAAATATTCTTTTCATAATAGGTATCATACTAGTATAGTATACTTAGATTCTACACAGATATTTTATACTTGGAAAACAGTTGTATAACAGCTTAGTCACAGTAAGCTCTAATGTAACCAATGCAAACCAACTATTAAAGCATAACTGAAAATGGCAAACGGTGACTTCCAAGGCTCATTAAAACAACTAACAGAACCTAGATTGACATAATCATCTCTGTGAAGAAAATGCAGAAGGAAGATGCTGGATTTGTTTCTTTGGTTTTGAGGTGTGTGGAGATATTAGTCCTTGTTGGGAAAGGTGTGGCATGAAGATGGTTTTGAATGAATATGTGAGTTCGTATTTATAATTGATATAATAATAATTAACTCATAATATATTGAAATGAAATTTTAATAATCAAGGGAATTTTATTTTAAAATGTGCTAACTGGCCCTCTCAGTAGACTCTGTTCAGGCCTCTCATTATATTGAAATTTTTTTTTTTTTTTTTTTTATTCAATTAAAAACTATTTACAAGAATATGAAACATGCGTTTCTATCAACAAGTTATATCAGAAAATAAAAAAAAACGCTCAAGATCATTGGGACCTACGCCCACTATGTCACCAGTCAAACGCAAGCCACGGCGATCTAATCGGAATATCCCAATAAATTCCTCAGCACCTAGCAGCTCTATGGAAGAGATACCACCACAACCCACCACATCAAAACAAACAACAATAACTCATGAGTCTCCCTTTTTCACACCCAATAGTTACGAGGTGTTGAAAAATATTGAGGTAGAGGACATGGACTCTACAACAACACCCACACAGCCCAAGCCACCAGCGATATTCGTTCGCAACATTAGTAATTTCAAATTACTATGCACTCAATTGAGCAAAGTTGTAGGTACAGGCAAATATACTTGCCTCAATCGATCTCGGGACACAAAGGTTTCTCCGGACACTCATGAAACATACCGAGGAATTATAAAATACCTAGAAGAATCTAAGGCTGATTTTCATACCTACCAACTAAAGCAAGAAAGATCGCTGCGGGCGGTGATTAGAAACCTGCATCCCACAACACCAGCGGACGAGATAGAAAAGGAGCTGATAAGTTTAGGGTACAAGGTTCGCCAAATCACGAATGTCCTCCGCGAGGAGAGACAAGAAAATGATACAAGTATCAAGAAACCAATGCCCTTATTCTTTGTCGATCTAGAGCGAACAGCTGGAGTGGAGAAAATCTACGAGCTTAACCACTTATACTACACAAGAGTACAGGTCGAAAAGCCTTACCCGAAACGAGACATCGTCCAATGCCATAATTGCCAGGCATATGGGCACACAAAATCATACTGCTACCACCCTCCCAGGTGTGTAAAGTGCAGTGGGCAGCACAAAAGTGAATTGTGCAAGAAGCCCCTAAAATCACCTGCTGTATGCGTGCTCTGTCAGCAAGGCCACCCGGCAAACTATAAAGGCTGTGAGGCTTATAGAATTCTAAAGTCCAGAAGTGAACAACGTCGTCGTCCTGAAGAAGAAACATCAGCCACAGGTAGCCCAAGAAGCGCCCCCACCAGAAGTTTGAGGCCTTCAGTCTCTTTCGCTGACGCAGTTAGGAACAGAGAGCAGCCACAGGCACTGCCCACTCCTCCTCCGCAAGTTCTTCTTTCCCAGCACTCCGCTCATCCCAGCAACCAGCAAACTCTATCCCATCCTCAACCACACATCTCGCATATCCCGCCACCTTCAAGCTCTTCAGATCTCACCAGCCTTTTAACCTCATTCCTTACAGAGTTCAGAACCCTAATTACACCTCTCATTTCCCTTCTTACAAATCTTGTCTCCTACCTTATCCCCGTTAAACAAAATCCATAAGTGGATCCTTCCGACTCCTTATCCATTCTCCTTTGGAATGCGAATGGTGTTCGCACCCACACTAACGAACTGACAGCACTACTCCATGACAAAAACATCGATGTAGCTCTTATTACTGAAACAAGACTTACAAGTAAACGACCATTTACCGTTCGACAGTACCAGACTTATCGAACTGATCACCCAGATGGAAGAGCTCATGCAGGTACCGCTGTCATTGTCCATAACTCCATATCCCATCACATAGTTCCTTTGGTAGCACATGATTTCCTTCAATCCACTGCAGTGTCAATCACCACCCTCACTTTTCCCCTTACTCTAGCATCAGTGTACTGCCCTCCCAATAAATCCATTCCCGATTCCCAATTCATCTCCTTTCTAGACTCCATCGGGCATCGTTTCCTTGTGGGTGGGGACTTTAACGCAAAGCACCAACACTGGGGCTCAAGATCCACAAATACACGGGGACGTGCTTTGCTGTCTGCACTCACACGGAGACATTGCTCCACTATCTCTCCTGACACAGCCACCTATTGGCCATCAGATCCCAACCGAAATCCAGATCTCCTTGACTTCTTCTTCTACAATAGTTTAGGAACACTAAACTATTCACTCAAGCGCCTCGATGACCTCTCCTCTGATCATAGTCCTCTTTATTATTAACCATTTCCCTAAGACCAATTCACAAACTGCCTCCTCCTTCATTTATTAGGGGCCCAGTTGACTGGGACCACTTCCGTCAGCTTCTTACAGAGTCCGTAAACCTCAAATTATCCCTAAAAACATCCCAAGACCTAGACGATGCAGTGCATTCTTTCACTACTCTGGTCCAGAGGTCGGCTTGGGAGGCATCGTCACCCCATCGTCACCCAAGAATCCACAATCATAATCGTTTACCTCAACATCTCAAAGATCTAATCAAATCCAAACGCCGCTCTAGAACAGTGTGGCAAAGATCCCGGCATCCTGCTGATCGCCGCTCGTACAATCAGTACTGCCGATTGGTAAAGCGGCGATTGGCATCCTTCCGTTCTGATTCTTTCAATTCCTACCTCTCCTCTCTGTCTACCAGGGATAACTCCTTGTGGAATGTAACCAAAAAAATCCTAAAGTATCAACCTGTTTCACATCCACTCCGTCGTGATGATGGGTCCTGGGCGGCCTCGGATGGAGATAGGTCGGAGGAATTTGCTCTGCATCTTACCCATACTTTCACACCTCACCTTTCTCATCAAAGCCATACTCACAGCAAAACTGTGGAAGATTTCCTCACTTCACCTATTCCTCTCTCTCTTCCACCAAAAGCCGTTAATCCCTCTGAGGTCAAATACCTTCTGAAAAACTTACCTTACAGAAAATCCCCTGGATATGATCTCCTAACTCCTCAAATTCTCAAACAACTTCCTCCTAAAGCCATAACCTTCCTAACCTACATATATAATTGCATTATCCGAACGACACACTTTCCTCTCCTCTGGAAACATTCCATTATTGTCCTATTCGCCAAACCCGGTAAACCACCCAATGACGCCTCATCTTACCGTCCAATTAGCCTACTCCCTATCCTCTCAAAAATATTTGAGAAACTCCTACTAAAACGTCTACTTCCCATTGTTGAATCCAAAAACCTTTTTCCCACACACCAGTTTGGTTTCCGCCAACGACATTCCACTGCTCAACAAGGCCTTCGCGTTGTTGATCACATCTCCTCAGCCCTTGAAACCAAAAAGTATTGCACTGCTGCCTTTCTCGATATAGCTCAAGCTTTTGACAGGGTTTGGCACGCAGGTTTGCTCTACAAGCTCAAAAGACATTTACCACAGACCCTTTTCCTAATCCTACAGTCCTACCTTTCAAACCGCTTCTTCCAAGTCCGCTGTGGCTTAGAATACTCTAACTACTATCCCATAAATGCAGGAGTTCCACAGGGCAGTGTCCTAGGCCCCATCCTCTATAACCTATACACCGCTGATGTCCCTTCTACTTCCAACACCTTCTTGGCTACATTTGCAGATGACACTGCAGTCTTGTCATCCCACCCAGACCCCGACATAGCATCCCATAACCTTCAAAAACACCTTGACGAGATCGAGTATTGGTGCAATCAATGGCGGATCAAAGTTAATGAAGCAAAATGCTCCCACATTACCTTCACCCTTTGTCGCAAGACTTGTCCATTAGTTTATTTTAATTCTATTCCTCTCTCAGTAACCGAGACAGTACGGTACTTAGGCTTCCATCTCGACAAACGACTGACCTGGAACCCACATACGAGACTAAAAAGACAAGAACTAAACAGACGCTTTGGACAACTGTACAGACTACTTCAAAGGACATCCCATCTCTCAATAGAAAATAAACTACTAATCTACAAAGTTATACTTAAACCAATCTGGACATACGGAATAGAGCTATGGGGGACAGCAAAAAAGTCGAACATCAAGCGTATCCAATCCTTTCAATCCAAAGTCCTGAGAACAATAGTAAATGCCCCTTATTATGTCAGCAACAAAACCCTTCATAACGACCTTAATATACCCTACATTCTAGAACTCATCCCTTCCAAGTTTATGAAATTCCACAGTAGCCTTTCCAACCACCCTAATCCTGTAGCACAGTCTTTGCACTGCGCCACTCATCCCTATAATCCTCCTCGGAGACTGAAACGGCAGTGGCCTCGTGACCTGCTATAATCGCGTGACAGTGGGAGTCCTGGCAATGGCCAGTTTCTCCAATCATGTCCTATTGTATGAATGAGTGAGTGAATGATGACTGTAAATATGGTATGAATGAGATCATTTATCTGTATTATTATTGCCTTATAAAAGGCAGATTGTAATTATTTCACAATAAAGTTCTGAATTCTAAAAAAAAAAAATGTGCTAAGAAATAGTGTTTTGGACTTTCGGTGTAAAAACGGATAGTCAAGGGATTAATTGAGGGGAAAACCAAGAATAACTTTTGGGGGAAGGTGTTCTTCAAGCAGGTAGGTAGCTTAGCTTGATCTAGAAAAATAGGGTTAGCTATTGGCAGATGTTCACAGAAGTCAGACAGAGATCACTCATGCCCCAATAACAAAGAATGAATCCAAGTTATTATAAATAATTGTTTGTATCAGGTAACTATTAGGGGGACTGGAAAGTAATGTCGTTTTTTTTACATTAAATTCAAACAGATAAATTTTTAACAAGTTTTTGTTTTTGATGTCCAAAATGCCATCTCCAGATATTTTGCACAAAAACCAATTGATTTTTATCGATTCGGCTTTGAAAATTTTCACACTAGATGGCAAAAGGTTGCTGATAACGAGGGCGATTACATCATTGATCAAAAACAAAAACTTGTTAAAAATTTATCTGTTTGAATTTAATGTAAAAAAAAAAAACTACATTACTTTCTGGTCCCCCTAATATATTTTTAATTATATACAAATTTAGTTATGTTAATACGAAATAGACAAAATTATGCACTAGAACTAATAACGCCAAGAGATTGATCATATTAAATGAAGCGTTATAAAATAGCCTATTATTCATTATGCACTTTATATAAATGTCCTTTGACTCATTATGAATAATAAAGTAAAATTTTTAACAAAAATGAGATATCTTTATAATATATTGTTGTGATATTAGATATTGTGGAGTTTTTGTATAATGTTTAATCCAACCTTGAATCGGGAAGGCAGGTGAAAACAAATGAGAGTGAGAAGAAAAAACTACTGTGAGTTGTGATGAGAAAAACACACAGTATTACTCTCTAGTTATTAGCCAGTGATAATAAATTAGTATTGTTGTGGTTGTGATAATAAAAAACACACAGAATATACTGGTTGTTGTGATGATAGATGAACACAGTATTACTATATAGTTTTAGCAGTTATAATGAGTTGTTGTTGTGGTTCTGAGAAAACATACAGAGCATTATATTCACTCTAGTTTGGAATCAGCCTGATATATGTAAAAAGAATCAAATTAATGGACAAGTAATTATAAAATTAATATAAGTATATTGTTTATGTTTGTAAAATTAAATAGCAAATAAAATATATTTAAAGTAAAAGAACGTAATAATATTAATGCCAATAATGCCAATTTAAAGTAATTTTCAAATCAATTAATATAGTGGAAGTTATTCTTATTCAATCAAGTCGCATCTAATAAAAGAATATGTTTATGCAATTATTTTTTTGTTTATTTTCAATTCCATCATCCATGAGCCATTTGTTTTTTAAATATAAGTAAAATTATATATTTCAACTTCGATTGGTATTAAAATATGTATACATGCCCTATATTGAGAATAGTGAATAATTATTATATATCTCAGGCTGTTATACATTATCTTGGAACAGCACCCCATTACTTTTATTTAACACGTTGCCGTACACTTTTAATTTGACGATTGTGCTCAGAAACACATTTTTTTTTTCAATTGTTTTTGACTGTCAGATGAAATTGAGTGTAAGTTGTATGTTTGGAAGTGAAATTATTACATTTGGCTACAGTTTTTCCAAAAAAACTGTCGACTGCTGTAACCGTCATTTGCTCATAATGTCATTTTTTCTCTTCCCGGAGCAAATGATGGCTATGACCGTCGTGACGACTATACAGCATTTGCTTTACTAATTCAAAATGATTCCTATGAATAAAAGAGAGTAAAAGTAAGTTTTATGCTGAAAATCAACAGGTGGAGGTATCTTTTCCAAGAAATGTTGTTGTGTAAAATTTGTGGATGTCAGTGGTAATGAATTTATTTGTTTCGGTCGACCACGAGTAGATGTTGCCGCTAAATTCTTTCCAGAAATCTCAGTATTAGGTAGTGGGATCAGTGATTGTATTAGCAAATCTCTTAACTGTAGGAATGTTGTTGATTTATGAAACTGTCGATAGATAAAGTAGGAATTCCAAACGCATAGGTCTAAAAGATGAAAAAGAAGTTTTTTATACCATCTTATGGATTTTCATGGTGACAAATAATATGAAATCATTTGATCACATCTGGCAACTCCTGACATATTCAAATTGTATTCAGCTATATCATTTGGTTTGTTCTTTTTTTGTTTATTTTTTTTTTGTTAGTAACTTCCACCATTTCCGGATGATGATTTGTTGTTATGGACAAAACGACCCGTTTATCTTGCCATTTTGATACATAAATTTGGCCTCGTCTACGCCATATATGTTCGCCCCTTTTTAACTTTTTTGATGTTACTTCTTTCGGATTATCTTTTCTGTTAGAACGAAGCGTTCCGGTTGTGTGTGTTTTATGTTTTAGCAGCTCTTTTGACAGCACGATACTGTTGTAAAAATTGTCCATAAAGAGATGATGTCCTTTACTCAAATATGGCTGCATTAACCGTAAAACAAGACTACTTGTTTTTGATGTTTCCTGTATATTGTCTGATTTTCCTTGATAAATTTCAACATTTAGAACATATCCGTCCGGCGTATCAAGTTCAAATAGTTTTATGCCATATCTTGCTTTTTTCCCTTTTATATATTGTCGGAAACTTAGCCGACCTCGAAACAACAAAAGGGATTCATCCAATGAAAGTGCTTTTGACGGTGAATATACTGCTTGAAAATTAACGAGAATTGGCTGGAGTATGGGGTAAATTTTGTTTAATTTTTGGGTACTGCTGTCAACATGTCCATTGATGCATCGTAGTAGCTGTTCAAACTGGCGACCCGTCATAGTGTATGCAAATATTGGTGAATAGTAAAGAGGATTATCAGTAAACAAGTGTCGATTTGTTTTATTGATTAAAATGTGCACGACGGCTATAGCCGTCGTGTGCCTACATATCGCCGTGTTAATTAACATTGAGTTAATCTCTTGTCTCCAAGTTATTTGATTTGTACATCATTGAAGGGTATTGTATGTAAGGTAAGTCGGGTGTTTTTACTGATTAAGTAATGCCAGGTAGTTAAGTTCATGCCAGAAAACATTCACCACTATTAATCGGTACTCCATAGTATATAAATACTTAGAAATAGCATCAATGAAAATAGATTTTACTTGGGATAGTCGATGAGATCAAATTCACATTCATCTTCAAGCCATGATGGCATATTAAGAAGAAGAGATATATCCATTTCTTGAACTTCTTTGGGCGTCGCCAAAGCAATGAGTCCTCCATTCACCTTGTAAAAAAATAAATATAAGTTTTCAAAAAATATTGGATCCCAAAGTAACAGTGGAAGTAATACCAACCTGATTTAAACAGAATGCCGATATTTGATCCTGGTCCTTGTGAATAAGCCTGATAGGTTCTGGAACTGCATTTACAGGTGGAGGTTGACTCCCTCCGTCTTCACTTCTACTTTCCCCACTTCTGCTGTGGGGTCTCTTGCCAAAGACACACTTAACAAATAGTTCTGTAACAGGCTCCTGCCTCACGAGGTAGCTCCACAATCTACGGGCAGGGGCAGCAGACCAGTGGCGAGGGCTGTAAAGTTATAGGAAATGATATATTTCATGAAATAGGCGTAATCTAGTTAATAAGAATACAGAATTGTTAAAAGATAATAAAAACAACAAATGAAACAATGAAATTTTGTTAGGTCAAGTGCAGCGTTAGTAAAATATGTCTAAATTTTGTCAAGAAAGTGTTACTATCTATTATATTACATATGATAAGGTTTAAATCAGAGTGACTTACATAATTTTCAACAACTGCTTAAGTGCTTAACACTTAAGCTTCACGTGTGTTGAAAATAAATTAAGTACATGTTTGTTGGCAATTTTTCACTTTTCATAAACCTTGAAAATTAAAGCAAACATCAAATTTAGGTAATTTTTCTTCACAATTACTTTTAATCAAACCTCATATCAGTATTCAATTGGTTCCCTCCTCAAATTTGTGACTCGGGAATTTATAACAAAAAATCTAATAATACCTTATGTTTCACAAAATAAGGTTAATCAACTCACACAACTCTGACTTCAACTTCCTCATATGGAGGAGAGGGGTCATCCTATTTCAATACCTTGCTCCATTTAGTTTCAGCATATAGAAAACACTATTGTGAAAATGGACCCTCAAAAAGAATACACTGTCTGCTAGGGAAAGGAAGCTGAGGACTTATTTTACTTGTCCAATTTAAAAAAAATTGCTTGAGAATAACATCTTAGCGATTTAAAAGGACAGGATCTTATAATCATCCTCAACCTTAGTAATTTTTTGGAAATTAAAAATGTGTGTATATTTTTGGAAATTGTATTAAAGTATAGGTACTGTGATAAATTGTATAGGAGGAACAGTTTAAGATTTATATTTATACACGTATTGTTATGATGTTTTTGGTTCAGTAATAAATAATTAGATACAGCATAGATTCATTGTGAGGCAATGAGTTTAATTCTTAATGAGGATTGTATCTGAAGTGAAGTAATCACAGCATCCTCGAAGATTGATTCACGCTCTAGGAGGCTATGGAGAGTGGATCGTCGATTGTCTAAGAAGAAAGTGAGTATTATAATTATGATTTGAGTGAGACTATTGATATCAGGCATTAGATGAGACAGTTTAATTTTGAGAAAATAAAGCCAATAAAAGAAAAGTTGCTGAGCACACTAACTGCTGATTAGAAAACTGTGTTTAAGAACTGATTCTTGAAGTGGAAGGGACATTGGAAAATGTACATATAACAGGGGTGAGAGTATTTCAGTGTTTTTGAAGGATACTAAATATTAACACATTGAATAAAAATAGAAACAAAATCGAAATTTTTAATTTATAATTATAGAAATAAATACAGTTTTTTATTTTATGGTGGATTATTATATAAAGGGTGTCCCAGAATTAACGCAAGATTTGAATTTGCCGCCATTTGTACAGTAAAGTGCTGGCAACCCTAAAAAAAAAACAATTTGACAGCTGACAGTTTAGGGTTAGTAAAAATGGAGCGTTATACGATAGAACAATGTGTTTGTTCTATTGTATATCTGAAGTGAAGTAATCACAGCATCCTCGAAGATTGATTCACGCTCTATTGTTGAACATTATCTCAAAAATAATGAAAGTTTGGCTGCCGCAGTTCAAAAATTTCATACAAAATATGGTCAGAATAGTGTTTTGACTTCATCAACTGTGAAGAGATTAATTGAAAAATTTAGGGAGACTGGATCAGTTGGAGACACTCAACACACTGGTCGTCCAAAAACAAGCCGTTCAAATGTCAATATCGAAGCAGTGCGTGAGAGTGTTGTTGAAAATCCAGGAACATCAATTTGGCGTCGTAAACAAGTTCCTTGAACGGATTATTGAACATCAACAAGTGGATACTGATTTTTCGAGCAAAATTATCCTAACTGATGAAGCACATTTTCATCTTGATGGCTTTGTTAATCAACAAAATTGTCGCATTTGGGGTTCAGATATGATTGTCAAAAAACAAATGCATCCACAATGTGTCACTGTTTGGTGTGGATTTTCGGTTGGAGGCATCATTGGACCATACTTTTTTGAAAATGAGGCTGGTCAAGCAATGACTGCTACTGGTGCTCGATATCGCGACATGATAACACAGTTCTTTTTGTCAAAATTGGATGATATTAATGTGGCAAATATGTGGTTTCAACAAGATGGTGCCACATGCCATAAAGCTCATGAAACAATTCAAATACTGCATGAGACATTTCAGGTTGTGTACTCTCTCGTTTTGGTGATCAGAATTGGCCCCCTAGATCGTGTGATTTAACAGCTTTAGATTTCTTTTTATGGGGTTATTTGAAGTCAAAGGTGTATGTCAACAAGCCCACGTCCACCCGTGCATTAAAAGAGGAGATTCAATGCTGCATCAACGAAATTCAACCACATTTATGGCAAATGGTCATGGAAAATTTTGACAAAAAGTGCGTATGTGCCAGCTAAGTCATGGAGGCCATTTGCCCGAGTTGTATTGAGTAAGATGTAAGGTTGCTAAGTATTCAGAGCACATATGAAGCTACCCTCACTTCTTTTTTTACTAGTAGAGCAAACTTTACACGGACGTCATACATATCGGTTTGTTTTCTCTGATCCAACAATTCTGGTAACCTTATGTTTCTTCATATTACCTGAAGGTCTCTGGGGGTGATCAATCTTTGGTGTGCAAGGTGTAGGAACAAATACAGAAGTACTTGAAGTATTAGAAGTATCATTTGATACATATTGAGTATTTGGGAATTCCTCAATCCAAGAACGTCCAACGGCATTTAAAATTTTTTTAGTTTATAATGTTTCAATATATAATTTAAATGGATTAAACCTTGCACAATTTAAAAGAAACGTCCTTTGTTCACTTAACCTTCTTTTATGTTCACTTCACCGTTTTTCTCAAGATGGAATAATATGACAAATACTGGTCTGCCAAATCTACACCCATCATATATGTGTTATAGTCTATGACAGAATGTGTTTTTATAATTTTTTTTTTTTTTCCAGGGTATTTTATTTGTTTTTGTTAATTCTCCCAAATGTATTGTAGAAACTATGTATAAGATTTTATGTTTTGGCTTCCACGCCAGTATTAAAATTTTACTTTTTCTTTTAAATGCATATTATCCAATTTTCAATCTTAAACGCTTTAAAGACTCGGGAACACTCTTTGCTCTAATTGTACCACAAACTCATGAACCATTTTTCATCAGCAATTCTCTGGTATGAATGCTGTTATAATAATTGTCCATGTATATGTGATAGCCCTAACATGTATTTTTATCAAGTAATGACATGGTCTAGTTAAATTTTTTGCCTTCCACGCCAGTATATTTCTACATGAGAAATATATCCCCTTCTAGCTTCACATAACATACAGCAAAGAACGTGGTTATTTTTTGATTATTTTTGTCGGATTGTATGTATTTATAGATAATGTTCCACGCCATGGAATAATGGATTCACCAAGCGAAAGTTATTTCCTAGGCGTGTATACCGATTTAGATCTATTTAATAAATAGCTGATTATGGGCTGAGTCTTCTCAAGCCTATTAGAAACGGTTATTGTTTGATTGTTCGAAAAATGGCACAAGTTACAAATCTGGTGAAATCTATTACGTGGCATTATAGTAGAGAACGATGGTGTTTTTATATAAAACTCTGAGGACCAGTAATCATCTTTGACATCTTTCTTTACCTGGCCCATCATTATAATCATGCAAAGAAATTTTTTTATCTCAGCTAGAGTAATATCATTCTACTTAGACATTTTCTTCCCCTCACTCATCTTGTCCTTATTTTTCTGATAATAGATGTTAGATTTATTTACCATTTTCATGAAATTACCATTAATTAAATCAAATCATTGCCAATAAACAATTCGACGACTTCTTTTACGGTTTTCTCATCAGTAGGAAAGATCTTTGGACAGGGTTTAGCAGCTAAATCTGGTATGAATTTTATCAACGTCTGACCATACCTACCCTCCATACCAGGAAAAAAATTCCACATCATCGTGGTGCTGGCACTCAAGTGATAGACTCAGAATCCCACATTATCGCGGGGGCGGCGCTCAAGCGATAGACCTAGAATCCCGTGTTTTCGCGGGGACGGAGCTAAATGTGTTAATATTAAAGGTATTTGATGAATCTAATTAAAAAAAAAAGTTAGTTATTTTTTTACCAAACCACATGTACTTAAAACTATATAGAATAAACAAGGACCTCATTTATCCGGACTAACTGGGACCAAAAGCAATGTGGACAATCGGGGTAATAAGCAAAACAAAATTCTTAAATAAGCAGACTGTTTATTATGATAAATAACGGTCAGCATTTTAAATTTGATCAGGTGTCAATTCCTCTGATAACACAAATGGTTTGAAGTCCTTTTTAAATTTTTCAGCACCAGTAACATGACTAGACAATCTCTCTCCAGTCAGAGTAAGTTGGCAAATATTGTCTCGGTTTTTCCAACACTCTAGTCACCCCTGGCTAGCAGTGAATTTTAGTTCAGGATTTGGTAACTTCCAAGATCGGTCCAGATATAGGCAAAACACGTTCTCACTGAGCACTGTACCACATTTTTTCCATTCCTCTGCCTTCCAAACTGTCTTTATACACCATTTTACAATAAAAATCTTTAATTTATTTTCTTTGCTACTTCTAGTCGGATACTGTTGAAGTTCCAACTCCCGATTCAGCAGCTATTTTCTTCAATGGTTCTCCTTTATTAATTCGATTAGAAGTGTCTGACTTTTTATCCATTGAAACCACAAGCTTCTTTAACTTTGATGCCATTTAAAACTTGTACACTGAAATACAAGCCCAAACACAAAACAAAGCTCCTAACTCTTAAACACTTTGATACAAAAAATAGCTCCTAAACACTTTGATACAAAACAAAAACAATATGTGTACATAAAATTAAATATGCAACCAGTAATATAAGTTAAAATTATAATTTGTAGCAATAAAGGTAAAGAAAAACAATCCGGTTGAACCACACATGATAAATGAAATGACAAGTGCCATGTTCGACTAGACTAAGAGGGAAGCCATGTTAAGACTACTAATTCATAGGGAAGACATTTTTTTTGGCTTGCATGCTCCATCTGTTTGCTCTCGCAAGTGATGGGTCGGGATCCAGCTCAACACTTTAGCCTAGAGTTATTTATAGCTGGTTAGTCGACAAATCTGATTGGGTTTACCTGAAGAACCCAATCAATGGGGGGCGGATAAACAAGGTCCTTGTGTATGACAAAAAAAAAACACTTACTGGAAAGGTGTGTTGGATTTCTCAAAGATCGACCGATACTTGTGAATATTTGGTCCTGGGAATGTAACATTATCAACATAGCAACCAGGAATATAATTAGGAGGAGGCGGGCCACGCGATTCCAAATCTTTTTTCAATGAATCTTCCCAACGTCCAACGACTCTCAACACTCCATGGACCAGAGGACTGCAGACTGGTAGTTCTAATAAAATAAAAAAAATATTTAATTTTTGATATAATAATAAAGAAATACCACCATAAATTAATGTTTAGATACTGAGAGTTCATTGCTAGCTGTGAGTGTATAAATGAATTGAGAGTTTGTTGGGAGATGGTCTTAGGTCGATGTTCTCCTAAATCTCTTTAACAATCAACATAAACTTCCCTCCTTCTTACATGAGGGCTTGATGAAGAGATACATAGTAGTTTGAAATGCTTTCCATCAATAAACTTGATGAAAACCTGACTCATTTTTCATCAACACAAGCCCATCTCCGAACAAATTCTGTAACTTATTTAACGTTCAGATAAATATTGTTAATTTTTTTTGTGATCACATTTTAAATTAAATTTTATAAAACCAAGTTAGGAGTTATAGATATATATGTATATAAATCTTCGGGATGTTTACATCTCAAAGTTTGGGGGTTAAGGCTGGCTACTGGTGGTGCCCAGACTTCAACTTATAAATATATATATACCAATTAAGGATTTCATTTTGGCTATGAATAAATGTGAACATGATTATAATAAAGACAGCTGTTTACCCTTTTGTTATAAGAGTCCACCACTTAAGTCTCATATAGCATAATGGTACCATTTTAAATATAAAAGGAAGTAAGAAATTACCAATTAATCAATCTCTTTATGTTTTCATGTGATTATTCATTTTATTTTTAACATCTGTGGGGGGACTTTGCCAAAAATCTTGCCTCGACCTCAAACACAGGTTGAGTTAAAGTTTTGAAAACAATTTTAATGAATTTAGGTAAATGTCAGCAGGCAAATGATGACGTCACTTGAATTAGTTTGTCTATGCCTTGTATAATACATGTAACCTTGGTTTGCGGTTACAAGACAGTTCTGTTCTAACATTCCATGAAGTCGGTCGTTCTTATTAACACCCTCATTCTCAATTTAATTAAGTCATTCTAACATGGTGCCGAAACCTTTTTATTTTAGTTAGTTTTGATTTATTAAATCCGGGAGTGATAATAACGAAAATTTTCTTTCGTGATAAGTGGAAACGAATCGGACTCGGCTGTTAGCCTTCGACCTCCTGGACCTTTAGTGATTTCCCAGGAATCAAACATGGCAACAGCATGGAAATCATGGTTACAATCATACAAATGGTTCGCAGAGGCTATAAACCTAGACAAAAAATCGAAAAAAAAAAAAGTCGCAACTTTTATGACTATTATAGGTAAGGAAGCCTATTCAATTTATGAAACATTTAAGATCGAAACAGCTGATAAGGACAAAGTTGAAAAAATTATTGAATTGTTTGAATCGTATTTCACCCCTAAAATAAACATTACGTATGAAAGATTGATATTTAATCGCATGACTCAGCAGAATGGACAATCTTTTGATGATTTTCTCACATTAGCGATTAATCAATCCAATAAGTGTAATTATTCAACCATGAGGGACGAATTTTTGCGCGACAAAATTGTAATTGGAATATTAGATGATGAGGTTAGAAAAACATTATTGGAAGTAGAAGATTTAAAATACGATAATGCGGTAAAAATATGCAGGGCGTCTGAGTTAGCTAAACAACACATGTCGGCTATGAAAGGTGGTGAAGGATCCGTATCGGAAATAAATGCTGTCAGACGGGATCAAAGCAAAAAAATACACGCTAAACCCGACCAATTCCATTGCAGGCGGTGTAATACGACCCATGGCAGACGGGCTTGTCCAGCTTACAAAGTTCAATGTAAAAAATGTAATTTTAAGGGTCATTTTACAGAATGTTGTTTATCATCAAAAAAGGTGGAAATGGTCTTAAAGAGTAATGACGAAAACACTGATAAAAATATTGATATATATATAGGCACGACACAAAAATATAAAACAAATTTAAAAAATACAAAAACAAATCAAATTTCAGATTGGATAGAAGAATTACATTTCCCACGAAACAAAAAAGTCTCTTTTAAATTGGATACAGGAGCCCAAGGAGATGTAATCACAACCACAGAAGTAGAAAACTGTGGCCTAAAAATAATTCCATCATGCCTCAAATCACTGATTTCATTCTGCAATAATCGAGCGCCTGTTCTGGGAGAATCTAAAGTAAAAATAAAAACTAGGCTGGGTCAGACAGAGTATTTGACTTTCCTGATAGTTGAAGCCGGACACCAGTGTGTTTTGGGCAAGGCTTCTTGTGAAAATCTTGGATTAGTGAAAAGAATAGAGACCATAAACTATGACGATTTGTTCAAAGGTATGGGATGCGTAAAAGAATATGAATATGACATAGATCTGATTGATGAGCCTTCATTCAAAATACACCCACCTCGCAAAATTCCTTATGCAGTAAGAGATCAGGTAAAACAAGAATTGGACAAAATGGTCTACAATAAAATAATTACTCCCATGATAGAACCCACTCCATCAGTTTCACCAATGGTGGTAGTGTGGAAAAACAAATCACCAAGAATTTGTCTAGACCTGACTGACCTGAACAAAAATATTAAAAGAAGACACTTCCCTTTACAAACAATGGAAGAGGTAGCCGCCAAGTTGCATGGATCAAAATTTTACACAAAAATTGACTGTATAAAAGGATTCTGGCAGCTACGAGTTTCACAGAGAAGTCCAAAATATTTAACCTTTGCAACTCCTTGGGGACGATACAGCTGTTTACGTCTTCCATTCGGCTTATCAAGTGCCAGTGAAGTGTTCCAGTCCTTCATGACAGCTACACTAGAAGGAATAAAAAATGTGGAAGTCGCAATTGATGATATATTAATTCATGCACCAACCGAAGAAGAACTTAAGAAAACAACGGATAAAGTCCTTAAATAATTGCAGGAAGTTGGGCTAAAACTTAACAAAGAAAAATGTATCTTCAACGTACAAAAAACTAAGTTTCTGGGTCACGTGATCAGCGAAAAGGGCCTTGAAGCAGATCAAGAAAAGGTGGCTTGTATTGATAGGTTGAAACCTCTGGCAAATATAAAAGAATTGGAAAGATTCTTGGGTATGGTAACATACTTATCGAAGTTCATAAAAAACCTTTCTGAAATCACAGCACCTTTACGACTTCTCAAACAAAAAGACATAGAATGGCATTGGGATCAGGATCAAGAACAAGCATTCAATAATTTAAAAAACAAATTGAAATCTGCTCCGGTTTTGCGCTACTACAACCCTAAAGAAGAGGTAAAAATTTCAGTTGACGCATCAAAACATTCGATGGGTGCAGTATTGTTACAGGATGACCAACCGGTTGCTTATGCATCCAAGGCGTTCACTCCTGCTCAAACTAGATACAGCCAGCTCGAAAAAGAAGCCACCGCTGTTCTGAATGGGTGTAAAAAATTCCACGAATATGTGTGGGGGAATCCTAAGTTAATCATTGAGACCGATCATAAGCCATTAGAGGCAATATTCAAAAAACCACTCAATAGTGCTCCAGCGAGGCTGCAGAGGATCTTATTCAAAGTCATGCCATACAACCCTCATATAGTATACAAAAAAGGAAGCGAATTGTACATAGCTGACTTGCTCAGTAGGGATTGTGCAAATGAAGCATTAAAAGATGAGCCAGTTGACATAGTTATACATGTAAGTATACCATTTTCAAAAACACGTTTTGAGGAATTAAAAACACTTATAGAAGAAGATGTTGTTATGAGACAGTTGTCAAATTTTATCTTGAATGGTTGGCCTTCGTCCAAAACTGAATTATCTAATGAATTAAAAGCCTATTACAGCTTCAGAGAAGAATTGGCTCTTTATGAAGGAGTAATGATCAAAGGGGCCCAAATAGTAGTACCAGAAAAAATGGTGCCTTTGGTTCTATATGAAATTCATCGAGGACATAGAGGAGCTGAATCATGCTTAAAACTCGCCGGAGAAAATTTATTTTGGCCCAAAATGTCCTCAGACATAAAAAACTTTGTGGCAAGATGTCAAGTATGCCAGTGTCTTCAAAAAGATAAACCAAAAGAAGAACTGTGCCTAAATCAGGTACCAACTAGACCCTGGGATATTTTAGGATCTGATTTGTTCCATTGGAATCAAAAAGATTACTTGATGATAGCTGATGTATATTCAGGATTCTATGATTTTCAAGTGCTCAACATAACCACCAGTGCAGCTGTTATCCTTAAACTAAAGAATTGGTTCTCTACTCATGGAATACCTGATATACTAAAAACTGATGGTGGTCCACAATATAGCAGCAAAGAATTTCAAGACTTTAGCACATCATGGAACATTACCCATCAAGTATCCAGCCCTCATTTTCCGCGGGCTAACGGATTCATCGAAAGATATGTACAAGAAGCAAAACTATTACTGAGAAAATGCGCCAAAGAAAACACGGATATCCACCTTGCACTACTGAATCAACGCAACATTCCGAGGGATAGCATTGGATCCCCAGCTCAAAGGCTCATGGGAAGAAGAACGAAAACCCTGATTCCTTGTTTGGACTCAGTTCTTAAGCCTCAACTCATCAGCCCAGACAAGGTCACACAAACACTCAAGAATTGGCAAAGCGAGCAGAAAAGGTATGCTGACATAGGCAAAACGTCGCATAAAACCTTCAGTGATGGAGAAAAGATCCTATGGAAGAAAGCACCTCGTGAATGGGTACCAGCAACAATTATTAAGCAAAATGAAGGCTCCAGCTCTTACATTATTAAAACCCAAGATGGTGTGAAGTACCGCCGCAACTCATGGTTCCTTCGTCCTATAACTGAACCCCAAAACTTTGAATTTAAGGAGAGTGTGGTTTCCTCTCCACAACGTATGGAATCAGCTCCAGCAGTGGTTACTCGTAAATCGATCTCTACACAGTTCACACCACCAAAGAGTCTAACACCAAAGCCACCTGTTTCTGAGGATATGAGTTTAACCAAATCTGCTACTCAACAAAATAAAACTGAAGAATACCGAACCAAGAGTGGAAGGTTAATCAAGGAACCAAGAAGACTGATAAAAGAAGAATAATCAAGCAACCAATAAGACTGACAACAGTACCAAGAAGACTACATATGAAGCTTCAAATCCAAAAGAAGAAGGATGTCAGCAGGCAAATGATGACGTCACTTGAATTAGTTTGTCTATGCCTTGTATAATACATGTAACCTTGGTTTGCGGTTACAAGACAGTTCTGTTCTAACATTCCATGAAGTCGGTCATTCTTATTAACACCCTCATTCTCAATTTAATTAAGTCATTCTTACAGTAAATATATTCCACGCAAGTCTAAACACATTATATATTATTAATTGGGGCATTTAATACCCTACTCAATGACAAAAAAATATTGTACCTTCCCATCTAGGCTGAACAGGGGAATCACAATCTCTGGGACAGATATACATACTCATGGGTGAAAAAATATGGTATTTTTATTTTGAAAAAAATCTAAGAAAACCTTAAAAATATTTACTAATAAAATAAATATAAATGTAACCTTGGACTTCAATGCCTGCAACTGCTATAAAATCTTGCAGCTGACTGCGGATGACTTTAAGAACCGCTAACCTCATAACCGCCCAGGAATAACTGTTAGGATTGGAATGTTCTGTGTTCTCTTTTCTTAGATCAGTCATGCTACGTGTTTCACACCTATCACCATCGAAAACATCTTCACCGTCACTTTCTGAATCAGACCTCTCGGAACCTCCGGAGTCATAATCTAACTGTTGTGCATCTTCTGATAGTATAGGCTAAAAAGAAATAACAAAACAAAACTAACTACATAATGTTTTATATAGCAATATATGATGGGCAGAAAGAAAAAAAATGTTATGCCCAATTAGTCTCCAAATAATCTTATATTCCATAATATAACGAACAACAATTCACCAACTTATCTGCTATTTTTAAGGTTTGAAAAAGATTTGTTAACAAAATTACATTCTATATTGGTTAAATCATGTAATTTTTCATTTGATCTTAAAAAACAATATTTCACATACCATGAGTCCAGAAACTCAGAAGTCAAAATAGCGTAAATAATTTATATTATTATTTTATACCAATGGAGGCTAATCGCCCATAATTTTTTTTCCTTTTGCCCATCTTACACTGTAAGTCTCAACACACACTTAATAAATATTACATAAAATATACGATATAACATCACACTGTAATAAAAAACTACTTAAATAGAGCTAAACACCTTATTCAATGTTTTCACATGTATTCCTGATGTGATGATTATTAAACAACATTCATACATTAAGAAAATAGATAGTATAAAAAATAAATAGGAAGTATTTACACCAGGTATAAAAAACTGAATAGAGCAAAAGCAAAACTGGAGAAAGGTTTTCATTTATAAATTTATATCAATCAATAATTGAAAAATTATTTTTTGCCAAACACAAAGGAAGATTCAAGCAGCTATGAGGCAGTTGTCTTTCCTCTCTATGTTCTACGATAACAATAATAAATTTGAGACCATAAATCTAAAATTTTAAATCAAGCCAGATTACAATGTACATCTTTTGTGTACAATAATTGGAAGTAAAAAATTGGGAACATGGAAAAGTCAGGCAAGGCCTATTTATTTAATATTGAAAACTTCTGCAGTAGCTGCACAGAAGATATTTACAATTTTAAGTTTTGAATATTTTTTCTTCAATAGTTAATAACAAATTAAATATGATATCAGAAAGAAATGATAGAAAAAACTATTTGATGTCACTCAAGCCAATTTCAATAGGTTTTTTTAGTTGTTCGAATATTTTTTTATTTGTTGAAAAGGCGATTGTTGGTGAACAAGGTAGTTTAGAAAATAAAATTAAGTACTTTTGGTAAAAATTCAGTGTAGTTTTTTCACAATAATTTAAGAAACTGATCTTCTTGGAGTATCTCTAAAAACTAATTCTTCATGTTTTATGTCGTTTATATGTCCAAAAAATACTGCTTGGCTCAGAATTAATATAAAAAATTTTAGTTGTTAAAAAAAAATGCTACTTATTCTTGGATCATTAATTTAATAAGTATTTAAGAAACTCTTGGAGCCCTGGGTCCGTTTTTTTATAGTGTTCCTTTACTTCCTATGTCCTTTATTTTATTTGTTCCAAATATAAATTTTAATTCATAATTTATGTAAGAAACATTTTGGAGACAATTGATTCTAGGATAAACTGGTTTCTGTTTATTATTGATTGATTTTGAACTAGCACTTGATTATATCAATACATTGTAATGTTACATTTAAAGGAGTAATTTGTAAGAAGGAAAATAAATTATAAAATGTTTACATTCAAACAAGTGAATGTAACAGCTGGGAAGTTTGTCAGTAACTGGAACACCTGAGAGGAACGCTGGGAATTCAGTTGTTTAGAGATGCTTGAAAGGAGAAGAGAGGTGTTGATGATGATTTGTTGCATTTTGCAAATGGTCAACCATATTTTATATGATTATTATGCACGAGGGCCTTTATACTTCGTATTTCCTCATACATCATATTGGAAGAATATTTGGAGCATCAGGATCAACAAAACACAATACTTGGCTGGAGCAAAACAAGTCGAGACAGAAAAATTGTGAAGAACTTAAAAACAGTGTCTTATTATTTTTTTTTTTTTTAATGTAAATGTTTGGTTGTAAGGGACCATTGTGAGGTATAATAAATTCTAAGTTTAAATACTGCTTAAATGCTGTTTAAAGAAAATATTGCAATATATCTACCTTGGATAGAAAATATGAAATCATAGACATTTCAGGTGGTAGAAACTGTTCCCTGTAAGTGGGTTTGTCTTCCTTGATATTTTGTGTTCCTGGTTGAGAGCCAAACTGCCCGAGTAGCTTCATGTTCATACGGATCCTCTGTTTGGTTAATGATGTCATTGTGTTCCAAACGGATTCAGTGCTGCCTTCATCACTGCGGCTGATAGGATTAGATGCTCCTCCCTAAAAAAATGAATAACATATTTTTTTAACTACAAATATCTTATGCCAATTTATATATAAATATTGTGACTCATATATTGACCAATGAATCAATGGATAACTGAAATGAGCCATTAGACTGACAAAGGGAGGACTGGCAATAGATAATCTGGCTGATGAATTGAACAAATTATTACAAAAGTTTTATAGTACAAAACAAAGAGCGTTGTTACAAACACAGAATTGGATTATCAATAATGATACTCACAGATGTATGAGCTACCCTCAAAAGCTTTTTAACTCCTCCTCCATACAAAGTGCCCCAAGTTCTATCATTGAACTTTTGACCTACTAGACGATACAGGATATGACAATCGCATGTAGCTAATGCGTAAACTGTCAGCGACATGAAGGTTGCAACAAATGCTTCAGTCAGTAAAATGTTGAGTCTTGGAGTATCTTCATCTTTTTCTCTAGCTAAAAGTGCTCGCAGATTTGTAACACCTGAGAGGAAAAAGGAAGGAACATTAATTAAGCCCATCGAATCAGATCTCAGATCTAGAGATGAGTATAATTATAAAACCTCATTAATTGTAAATTATATTATTAGCTTTATCAACTATACACAGGTTTTATGATAATATGTACTAAAATAAAATTTAACCAGCACCACAGAGTGAGAGGTCTGGTCATTTGGTCAAAAATAAAAAATAGTTTTTTCACAATCATTAACGATGTTTTTAATAAACTTTTACTTAGTATCTTACGTATCTCATGATATTGTTTCTACACTTTTTATATCCTTTATTTAGTTTTTATACACTTAAAAAAATATAACTTGGTTCATTAGCGATACAAAAAAAAATAGTTTGTAAAAATTAAAAACACATTTAAAAAGTTAGGCAAAGCTACTGATCCTTAGAAAAACTAGTTTACACACCCGGCCATTTTGATGGTTGAGTTGTCACCTGCAGAGGCTCATCGGTTGAATACCTCCTTTTGCGTTGTTGAGTTGCTATAAGATGACTACTAGAGTTGACATATGAAAGTGTATCAAGCCCAGGTCCTTGTTGTAAACTGAAGAAAATATAATTAGAAGTAATTATGCTAAATACCATAAATATATTCATAGATTTTTAATAAAACAGGAAAAAAGGAGAACCTGTCAACCGCTACTTTCACAGAGCACGTATCAGAATCACAAAGTGACTGGTAAATACAAGCAGATAATGCAACTGCTAAATCTCTAAGAACAAACACTTCACTGAAATTGACAGAATTTAGTGTAGGTGCATTCCTTTGTTCGACTATTGTCTGAAGCATGTCATGAGCCAACGACTGAAAAATTATAAAAAAAATTAATGAGAATCAAAGATATTATAGAAACAACGATGAAATTGCAATGCATCATATGCATTATTTCACAAACCTGCAAATGACGAACTGGGTCTGCAATGACAGTTTTGTTGCAAGCTACACTTGCTGACAGGAGCGGAAGTGTTGTAGGGAACGGCAAAGGTGAAAGGAGCTGTTGTTGAGTTTTCTCCTGTTGAAGTTCCTGAAGAAGCAGAACTAACTCCATTCTGACAGAAGCGAGTCCTCCACCAGATGCCCCATGAAGTGAACAATATGACAGAAGGGTTCTCAGCAAGGTTTCATTAGCTACAACAGTCATGCAATAACGAATTTATCTAAATAAATTATCTTAATTTCAATACCTATAACTAAGGCCCAAATTGAATTGTTCTTTTTGCTCAACTAGTTAGGTCTCAATATTTCACCATTCTTACCTTGTTTCACTATTTACTGCAAAATGCATATTACATGGCATATTATCATATTTGTATGGGATATTATCATAATTTTTATGCCATATTATACAACATATTTAAATGTTTTTTTGTTGCATATAAATCTGGGCCTTATCTATAACTAATAATTGCTAAGCCAGAGGAAGAGAATCTATTTCCATACAGGTAAACAGCAATCAATCACTTATCTATTGTCAGTCTGTTTTCCAATACCGACCATAAAAATAATACTATAGAACTGAAATTTTAAAGGTATTTTGCATTTAAAAACACACCAGGCTACAATGTATATGTTCTGGTTAACATATAACAATGATAAATATGTGAAAAAAAATCAATCATGACAGATATTGGACTCTGTATCTATTAACTGAATCAAGACAAATTTTTTTAGATGATGTTAAAAGTATGAGGGTAGATAGAACTGATCTATTGATACCGTATATTGATTTACTTTATTATTTTTATGATTTCGCAAATATCCCACAATGTTTTAACAATGGAGTCATCAGATGGCTTAGAGATTTGAATTCTCTGACTTTTTACCACACAAAAGTCACTGTTTGGAAGCTAGTTTAAAATATTTACCATTTGTTTCCACATAATTAAGATGGATAATGCACAAAGGAATTTAAATCGACAAATAAATAATTTCGAAAAAATTAGGGAGCCAATAAAAATCAAGTATTTAATGTCGGTCTAAATGATTTTTTTTAAATCAATACTTTAGCTATTTATTATTTGTTAAAAAAGCAAATTTCAGCGAACAAGATGGCTTAAAAATTAAATAAAGTTTTTGGGCTAAAATACTGAATAGATTTTTCTACAATCATTTAATAAGAACCGAGAAGTTTATATTTATTTTATGAATACAATTTAAATCATGATCTAAAGTTTTAGTCAATAAAAAAAAATCTTTGATATAATGAGAAAATCAATTGTGATGCTACTGATCTTAAGATTGACTAGTTTATAATTGAATTGATTCCATTTATTTTTTTATATACCTTTCAACCATTTTTTCCTTCTAGCGGCCCTTTGAACTTTAGCTTCAAAATCTGACTTTTCTGCCATAAGTATTTCGTGCAATGTTGGCTTTTCTTTATTTAGTGTGGGTGTATCACAGCCTCTAAAGTCTTGGATAGCTTCAGCGATGTCATCTAAAGGAATATTTTATCAATTTATAAACAAAAATGTGATGTACATCATCAACAAACATAAGAAAGGCGACGAATTACTTACACTGGGACTCAGGAAAGTCGGATGCAGGGCTATAATTACATAGTTGCCTGAGAGCTTCTACTTCTCTTTCAAGCCATAAATAAAGTTGATATCTAAGCTGTCCCCCATCTACTTCATAACCCGTTGCAAGTGTTGATAATTCTTCCATAAGAATCTTTAAACAAGCAACAAACTTAAGCTGTTGTGCCATTATATCAAGGTGTCCCCCACCTTTCTTAACTTTCTTCTCATCTAAAAGAAATCATTAAAGACAGAATTAAAAAAAGATTTGCTTGGAATGTTTTTCTTTTTTGGAAACAATTGTATACCATTATTTTGAAGAGAGGGTTCATCAACAGAAGGTTGCTCAGGTTCATTAGTTTTCATCTGTATTCCACCATCATCATCACCACTAACAAGACCTTCATCTTCCTCCCAGTCAAGAACCAATTTATCATCATCTTGGCGACTGACTGGTGCTGACCAATCAAAACCATTATCAAAAGTGTTATCAGCTGAAATTTGAAAAAAAAATTTAGTTCGTTTTATAGATCACAAAAAACATACACTGCAACAGAATTATAGGCGATGGTTTGTTTTTTGGAAAACAGGGTTTACTGTCTTGACTGTGTTTCAGTTGATAGGTTATATTGTATTGGAAGGGATCAAATGCCAGTTCCTAGGGTATGAGGCAAATAAAAGAAAAAAACAAACTTTAACAATATTATTTTTATTAAAAATAACTCCATTGTTATACATTGTAATGTTATTTTAAGAAGGATTATTTTATTATATAAAATATTAAATAATATAAAATAAATTATAAAAAGTTTAAACCCAGAACAAGTGAATGTAACAGCAAGAAATATGAGTAATTAGAACAGCTGAGGAGGAACATTAGGGCTGCAATTGTTTCTAGTTACTGGGAAAGTACTTGAGTGAGGCTATAAAGGAGAGGCTGTCAGATTTGGAGATATAAGAAGAGAGGTGTGGATAATAATTTCTTCCAGTTTGCGGATGGTCAAACATATTTGACTCATACATCATATATGTGGAGTCTAAAGGAGGCTCCAAATACAATGTTGTATTTGCATATTTTAAAAGCAAAACAACCATTACAGTGTTGGGGGTGTTGTGTATATAGAAATACGTACTATTGTAAAGGCCCTAGGGGATTGATGTGGTCATGGATGTCTATACTGTGTCTCTCGCCATGCACAAATCGACCAGTTTACTTCCTTCAATTATCAAATAAATATAACAAATATACATAAAAGCTGAACCTTGTTTAAACAGTAAGTAGATTGAAAAAGATTCTGGCAATATTGCCAGAAAAGAATGGTCTGTTTTGCGTAAAACATTAAATGGATTGAGAAAATATTACCCAATTGTGTCCACAAACATTGATGCTGGTCAGATGCAATTTTTATTGCCAGTGTAAATGTTCTTTTACCTCATAAGGTCATGATTGTTATGAAAATAAAATTAATATCACATTAGCCCACTTCACCTAATATACATATATAAATAAAATATATTTTATGAAAATGAATAAAATAATCATAACAAAAATACCTTTTTTTGTGTTTGTTGTTGGGTCAATATTGTTATCAGACCAATTTAATATACCAGTATCGATCTGTTCATTTTGTACTTTTGCTGATTTGCTGGGGGTAATTATAATACCTGAAAATAAAATTATCATTTTCAACCATTCCACCTTAAAATAAATAATAAGATTGAAAAAATTAACAAATGAATACATACTATCAAATAAAATTATAGGGAGATAAATAGGTGAAACGGAATACATCTGAAGTGTGGTGCAGGTATGACTGCCGAATTTATACGACACTGAGGTACAAGCGTGTTTGGTGGTAGGCCGTTACCTCTCTATCATTACTTCAGTTTTCTAAACCAGATACCCTGTTTCTTTATTCAAGTAGCTACACATTTTCTTTAACAATGATAAGTGAATGCAAACAAGACTCATCCCTACAGAAAAAAAATTCTTTCCAGGAAATCATAGCCCAAGATTACTGCCTTAGTTTTTTAAATGAAGAAAACATAAACAATATCAAGAGATATTATTTGCTAAACCATCTTAGTAACTCACAATAAATTTTTGACAAATCAAAAAAATGGGCTCTCACTGGCTCATAATCATTGATGTTTCATGTAATGAAGGTTTAATTCAAAAAATAGAAAGTGAATGTATTTCATTTCTTGAATAGAAGTGGGTGGTTTCCGATAGGAAAGTTCACCATTCAATCCTAAATGGGAATAAAAAAAATTAAATTTCACAAGAAACAAAATTAAAATCTGGTTTATAATGTCATATGTATTGCCCCCCAAATAGGTTTAATATGAAATGTGATGATAAGAGATGGAAATTGTCTAAGGAAAGGTTGATAAATTAGTGGTAGCTGCTAAGGTGGGAAGAAACAGAACAGATCTCTGCGCACCCTCTAAGGGACAGGCACATCGGTATTATGCAGACGCTTCCGGGAGTCATTGTCTTTCAGACACAAGGAGGACTTACTGTTGAGATGGTGGTTGTGACCTACCTCGATTTAAATGTTGAAAGCGTAGTTTGTAATAATTAACATAGGTATTAATCATTTTTACTTAACCATTTTATACAAAAACAAGTATAAAAAGTAAGTCTTGTATATTCAATTTTTTCACAATTCCTTCCTTTGATCACAATTCCTTCCTTTGATCACAATGTCAATTTATTTAAAATGTATTACGTTGGATTAGAGGCAATTGGGACCATATCAATATATTGGATACATTTATGTATCGGTATTTGTGCAAGAATCAGGAATACAATAAAATCCATCAGTATGACAAATTTTGGCATCCTTAGGTAAAGAATTGAATGTAACATCTGGCATCCCTTGTATAAGATCAGAACTTAGCATTTTTTATCCCTTGTTCAAGAATCTTCGCACAGCAATACAGCCTTTAAGGAGTCATAAGAAACTAATTATTCCTACATGATTTTCAATTGGAATGTTTATACAAAGAGGAGTAATCAGCGATTCTCGACCACCCTCCACAGTGAATAGCCTAGAGAGAGTCAAAGTTTTATACCATTTGTTTAGTTTATTTTTATTATCAATTTCAATAAATAAACAAACCCTTTTGTTTATATTATATTAAAATGTTAACCCCCCCCCACAACAAAAAAAGAACTATTATACACAATGGCCTACCTAGAGCTTTTAACATCTGGGTGGGGACCTCCATTTGCCACCCTTCTTAACTAAATCAAAAACAAGAGTGGTTATTAACAATTATTGATCATAAATAAATAAATAACAACAGATTGTATTGCGATAAGGTGAAATATGTGTCCCCATATCTTATGAAAAATTAACGAATATTTTTACTTCTATGTTAATTTTGAAGGTGTAATTTCGTTAATAATTAATGTAGGTAAGCGATGTAATATATCTCTAGAATGAGAAAAATATTTTAAGTACAATGGACATGTCAAAAGTTAGAATTTTATAAGGGACTGGAGATGTTTAAAAAGAATATTTAATCTGATTTTCTTTTGGCAACTGCTCCTTAATAGGTGTTATTCTATGGGACAAAGGAATTAACTTTCAGATGCTGAACCCTCCTTTTGCATATGAATATCTTTTATCTCTCATATGTTATAATTAAACAATTTAAGAGAAATCTGTATGTAAAATTTGGAAATATTAACATTGGATTTCCTTCATATGGGAATTTTTCTTTTTATATATATATATAATTAAGGCTGGTGATGATGAAACGTTGAAATTAACGATGCATAAGTAAGCGTGTTTAAATATTTATTTTTCTTGCTTTATTTATAAATTTTGACATTGTCAAAATTTATATGATCTGTCAGTTGTTTTTCTATGAAAAGTATCGCTAGATCTCGATTTTACCACCAGGCGACGTATCTTTATATGGCCAATTCCAAAATTACGGCACAGATGGTATCTTTTTTCATCGATTAAGCGAAAAATATCGACGTGGGGTCAGCACGCGTTTTTGTTAAATTGCATAGTTATAATCACTGAGTCTGTTTTTTTTTCTCAGACAACATATGAACAATGTTCATAAAACATTATTATTTAATTTATTTTTAAATAACTATGAAAAAAATATACACCTAAAAAAAAAAGCCACATCAAAATACGTGCCGTGCCGCCCGGGGCGAACCTATTTACGCTACTGATATCACATAGAGACATTATTTAATAATTAAAATCAAACGATTTCTTTCAAAAGAAATTATTAAATTTTAAATCTAATGAATAACTCTAAGTTATAAAATAAAAATTCATTTAAATGTTTCTGAGATAGAAAAATCTCGATTCCTTCGTATTCCCTTCACGGGGCGTGGCAATTTAAACTATCCATTAATAAGCGATTTGTATGGTTAATAAATAGCTACCGAAACTGTACTTTTTAGAATTTCTTTTTTAGTTACTGTCTCCAATGTGTACCTAACCTTGAGGGAGGTAATTCAGAAGTAAAATCTTAAATAGATTCGTGTTCAAGAAATGAGGTAGACTTTTTTCATGTTGATAGTTTTCGAAATCGCATCTTAAATTCTAATTATCGTATTTAGGAGCGTTATATTCCGTAAAGATTTCGAATAGGTTAGACAATTCTTAAGACCCTCATTACAGTACACACATAGAGCCAGATAGGCGAGCTTCATATTTATTTGTAGACCTTGCCTATTTCAAAGTGAAGTATTTAATATTCGGCAGTTGATCTCAATTGACGTCTATTCGAAGCATTTTCTTGAAATGTCGGTTTTTTGCTAAAAATGGTAAACAACAAAACAATATCTTTTGCGGTCATAGTCCAATAGGATTTTAAGACATTATTTCCACATATCCCCTCTGGCTACCCACTTGCTTTCTCTACTCACTGGATCAAAGTGGACAGCGCTGAACTTTTGCTGACGGAAATTTTCCTTGGTTCAATGTATACTGTCCCGCTAGGACTCGTACATTTGCCTGAGAAAGGTAAAATACATCTCATCTAAAGGTGCTCTCATGTGATTTAATGGTAAGCGTAACAGCGTCATGAGTCGAAGATTCGGGGTTAAAACAAATTAAATTTGTCGATATTGACGGGAAGTGAATTTGCTTGACTGACATTAACTAATATAAGTGTATGGCCCCAAATTTCAGCTCTAAATAAGAGTAAATATTTAAAAAACAAACAAAAACCAACTTCAGAGCAAGCTAACTAAGGAAGCTAAGATATATATATCTTTCATAAACTATCATATGTAGTAACATGTGCAATTAACTGCTGAATATATATATATATATATATATATATATATATATATATATATATATATATATATATTTGCAATAGTATCGTTTATATTTAAAACACTAGTTAGGCATCATGATGCCAGGTTAGGTCATAAAATATAATTAATAAAAAAAAATATGGTTGAAGGGTGAGGTGAGGCAGCAAACATCTAATGTATCAATGAGGCACATCTCTTCCACTAGGAGTATCAGATACAGTGGTAAATATACATTCGGAAAGCGTATTCCATAGTGGAGGTATTAGTAGAAGTGAATAAGGGTTGCATTTCCCACGTCAGCCACAGCGGAGTAAGGACAGTCACAACGAGAAACATGGCTAATTGGTAAGTCCACGGGAGTTGCATAGTAACTTTTTTAAATAGCATTAATTTACACTATTCATTCCTACTAAAAGATTTCGTTGCATACCTTAAAGCAGTTATCACGGGACGTGAACTTCTCGCCAGTTGTTACCTTGAAATCCCGTAAAAGTGACCGCGACCGCACACGTAATTATTATGCCTATATCAGTTCTCTACTAACATGCGCCTGAAATGGCCCGTCCCACGTTCCCATAGATCATAACAATCTCCTGATAGCACAATCCATATTGAAAGTCAGCGTAATTAGCCCGTTATGTTATATAGCTGGCCACAATACCCATATTGCCCCGTTGTCTTGACTGTGAAGTCAATCTTGCTACGCCCGATGTCTCTACTTTGTGGCGCCCCCCTAATTTTAACATTCGTTTCGCAGTAATAGTCTTGGACTATTGGACAGCTCTATTCGCTCCAGCCCTTTTCATTGCTTCTGGCACATCTTATTATTTTATATGGCTTCCATTGTTTGATTTATGATTATCAGTTTCTATGGTTTTAACATTTTTTTGGGATCAAAACCGAAACAATTTTAAAGACATTGTGCAACTAGCTTCAGTATACCAACCCAATTCCATACTAAACACACCTCCCTCTAATCTTACATTCCTTGTACAGTTCAATCTTGATTATCCGGCGGTTTGGTGAAACAGGTATAGTTTTTTTAACACTCACAGGAGAAAAATTATGTTTCGGCCATAGACCCTTTACAAAAGAAACTTGAGTTAAAATCGAAGACTTAGGTCTTCTCCTAGAGCATGTTTACAACAAGGATTATTCTGGAGGATGTTGCCGCCTAAGACCTGTGTTCACTGTTCAGAGGAAAGCACCACATGCAGAAAAATGTGAAAAAACAGACTGACTTTTAGGTATTGTGTGAATTTCACAGAGTACCAGAGATGCTTTCAATGAAATGGTCCAAGCAAGGTTTTATTCCGACTGTAAAAAAGTTTTTAAAAAACACAACTTAAAAGCTTTGCTACTTCTGGGTACCCTAAAGGATTGTCAGGACAAAATGAAGATAAACAAATTCAAGTTCTGTTTGGAGGCATTAACACAAAACCACTCCTACATCCCATGGATCAAAATACAATAAAACAAATACAAATAAATTAAGAAACAATCTCTCCTTTGTCACAAGGGAGGAAAATTTTCAATCCTTTTCTGACGAAGAAATTGTTCCACGCACTGCGACAAAGTCTATGATGACTTGGATGCTTCAACTCAGCGAACTGTGACCAACAGTGAAGCATTTAACGCACTCAATGTCTGGACGAAATAACCCGAATAATTCAATATTGCAAGTGATGATTCATTATTGCTAAAAGGATGCAAGAATATGTTTTTTATAAAATGTTTAAAACTAAGAAACAAAAAACAATGATCAATTTACATAAACTTTTTTATGTAAGTATGTACACATTTTCATTGATATTTGTTTTTTTCTGAAATATCTATGTACATACGAAAATTGTTTTTTTTGCTCCCAATAATCCGTTAGTTGTCCAGTCCCATATGTTTCGGATAATCGAGATAGTACAATATATATTTGTATTCTTTGGATTTTAATGTAACAAAAGCTTTCCGTATTATATTATACTTTTTATAAATATATTTGTCATTATTACGACAATTACAATAAACTTAACCTGTGGTAAATTATTAGACCACAGGGTCTATTTACATATTGATATTGATTGCAATTAATTCCGATTAAGAGTTGTTAATTAATAAAATACAAATTTGTTGTGTACCCATAGTAGGGTTTCTATTAAAACCACAAGCACTTTTGACAAACGAGTGCTGTTCAGAGATGATTCGTCACTCTATTTTAAGTGAACCGTTGTTACAAAATATATATATTAAACCTTTACTATGCATCTCTATTTAATCTGAGCATCAACCAGTCATGAATTAGACATTCTGAAACAACCAAAATACATAGTGTAATTTTAAAACTTGAATAGATTGGCAAACCATCTCTGGAAAGCCCCAAATGATGGCAACAACTTTGTACCTATTAGATCTATAGAACTTTTTTTTATTCTCCTTCCAGTACATTCTCCAAACAGTTTTTTATTATTTAAAAAAGTTTATTAAAACTTCCATGCTGCAATGCAAATTTATTGCCTGATTATGTTACTAAACACTAATATATAAATAACACTATAAAACCTCATCTTATAATTTAAATTCCCAGGCTACACAAAATCTACATTTTTCTACCGCCTCCTCTTCAATTTTTTTTTTTTTTTTTTTTTTTTTTTAATTTGATAACTGAATCAGTAATTGAGGGAAGTTTACAGAGAAAAAATGAGGACATGGTTCTCTACAAAAGTTCGTTCCAAAGTGGATTTTCAAAAGATACATAAACATGAAATCAAGCAACATAGGCAAAAAATAAGTGGGTTGAGGAGATTGTGCAGCAGTGACAATAACATAATTCCAATAAACATAACAGGTAACAATTCATAAAATATATTGAATTATGTTTAAAGTTCTTGTATAGAACGGTTTATGAAACAAATACTGCATTCTGATATCTTTTTTAAACCAGGAAGCAAAAATTTATATGATGAAAAAATTTGATGTTTATGTATATATATATTCATATTACTCGCTATATATTAATTATTTATTAGATTGAGTTAGAATTAGACTGAATTTAATGAGGGGATTTTATGTTGAGTTGTTTTGAACGGGAAGAGTGGTTTGACCTAACCCAGAACCGGGTACTCACAGTAATAAATCCGGTCAACATTAGAAGTGGGAGTAGTTGGGTTTTTAAGTACTCATACCATGTACTGCAGTGCAATTGTACGGGTATACATTTAACTATTCTTTTATCGACATTAATTTTGTTTACTAATAAACCATCTTATTATACACAAATGGGGGGCTATTACTAGTGGACATTATTTAATCAGGCAACCCTCTAGGTATATGATATATTATTCATTATTTAAAATGATATTTGGCGTAAGCATGCAATTTAAAACCGACTTTTAGATCTGGGACAATCTTTATTTATTAATCGTTCTCCTCAGTGATGTTTGGTTGAATCCCCACAAGATAAATCCCAACTGGCTTCTCAGAGAGAGTCATTTAATGATCTCCTATCTTCAGTGCGGCCAGCAGCTTCCTCTCTCACCCCTTGCAATCCTGAATAGAATTCCTCACAGGTTTTTTTAACACTCTTGGAATGAACTTATCTTCTGTCCCTTTTGGTTGTCAACTCTAGCTTTATTCTAGGTTTCTTTTAGTTGCTAATATAAATATGGTATCTGATCATTCTCTTGGTTCATAACTGAAGAGTCATGGTGACCACATTAACTCCATATGAATTATCATAAAACACTTAAAATCATTTTTTCCATTTATATATTCTATACTACATATGTATTTTAGAAATCTAAGAATTATGTAGCAAAAATATTACTTCTTATGTTTTTGAACTTAAAACAAGGAAATTTTACAATATGAATCTAATATACTTCTACTAGACTAAAAAATTGAAGCATAATTTAATTTTATAAGGGATTATTTTATATTTATTTAATTTTAATATTTAACCTATAAATTACAATTTCTTCCTTGTCTTTTAGATTTCCAATTGGTTGAATTTTTGAATAGTGTGAACTATGATGAAGAGAAGGCAAAACGAATATTAGGAGTTCATTATAAGTTTAAAAGAGAAAATGAAGCCCTGTTTTCAATGCGAAGTCCATTCAATGATGATATTCAGGAAGTTTGGACTGTCTTGTAAGTTTTACATGAAATTTGGGGGGGGGGTCATAAAACTTTATCAATCCAAAGATAGATTCTTATATTGAAAGTCATCCATGCTTTCAGACTAACAGATTATGGTGTCCATAGTTGTATTGCTACATTTTAAATAAGACTTAGTTAAAGTATAGAAGTTACGTATAGAAAGAAAACCTAAGGGACATAAGACAGATTGAGCCACTTTTGGATAAGGCTTGAAATAATAAAATGTAATTTCCTAAATTATTTGATTTTACCTATTTGATTGATGTATACTTTTCTATTTTTATTTTCTACCAAATAGAAATTTTTTTATTATAAATATGTTATTATGTAAACAATCATAATCATAATTGAAGTAATTCAAATAATAATGGAAATATTTTACAGCTAGTTTTTATTATTTTTTTTTAGATTGACCATTCATTTATTCAATGTTATAATTCATAATAAATTTCAGAAATATGTTCAGCCTTCCTACAATAACGAATGGTGGAGAAAAAGTTGTTTACTTTGGTTTAAAAAATCCCGATCCATTGGCACTTAAAATTATCCCATCGATGAAATTGGTCACGATGGCAATAGAAGCGAGTTTAATAGCAGAAGGTTTGTACCCGGGATACGTAACTATACTCGACGCAACAGGCCTATCCATCCAACATATGCCTTTGTCAGCCATTCCTGCTATGAAGAAATTTCTTTACTATATCCAGGTACTAATTAACCTACACATGTATTACCAAATGTATCGATGGTATTCAGATTCCTCGTACTCCAATAATAATATATATTTGTATAATTACTAGCCAAAAAAAAATAGTGAAAGGGCCGGTATTTAAACCAAAGACACCCTGATTTCCAGCTAGGAGCTCTTTACAGTTTAGCCATCCCATGTTGTCATCAAATCTAGCAGCCTTAGGTAGCCTGGTCAATATTTGATCAGCTGGTCTTGTGTTCAAATATGTGGTTTCCAGTTCGAATTCCAGCCCTTCCACTAATTTTTCTTTGGCTAATAATTATGTAACTGGTGGGATTAAAGATACTGGGTAGTAATTATTAATATATATCTAAGTATTCATTTATATGTAAAAATACTCAATTTATGTACAGCATACCTATAATGGGACATTTCCTCAATACAAAAACTAAGAACTGATTCTGTATCTAAGATGCTTGTATCAAGCAATTAAATGTATTTCATTTGAAAATACTCTTTTATATAAGTCACACTTTAAATGTAATATTTAACTTTGTTTTTTTAATATCTTAAACTGTGAGTCCATTAATTAACTGCCTGATGTTTTGTGTCAGTCTTTGAGTGGTGTAAAAATAAATGTAATAACTGGCCTGCAATAATATTATATGTTTTATGGTAATACGAGGGAGTACCCAAAAGAAACCGAATTGATGTTGTAAGTCACAAAGTTTTTGTAGAACCGGGCTACGCCGCTAGGATCGTGTGTAAAGCAAATTTTTATCAGTTCATTTTTAACAGTCAGTATACCAAATGCCATCCCGATCTGCTTGAGTTAATTTATTTGTGACAGTTGTTTTGCATGCTCGTCGTTTTTGTGGCCGTGAAGTTTTGCTTCCTGCTCAGGAAAACTGGCACAGAAACACTTTAAATCTTAAAAGCGGCCTACAAGGATGATGCTATGGGGAAAACTCAAGTGTTTAAGTGGTTTTCCTGTTTTAAAAGTGAGGAAATGTCAATTAATGATCAACCTTGTTCTGGACGTCCTTTGACGGCCCAAACCAACAAGAATGTCAAAAATATTCACGAAATCATTCTGGAAGACTAGCGATGCACCATCGAAGAAGCTGTGGGGATGAGAAAGATGGCTGAAAAATGTGTTCCTCGACTGCTGACTGCACAGTTTTTTCTAAAGTTGAAGAACTAAAAACAAAAACGACTAAAAAATCTAGTCTTTTTTTGCTAGCGAAGATAGATTTACCACCATAAAATATCTTCATATGTGACGGCCACACTGTATTAACCTTAATACATGTATTTGTACTATTTATGTATACAATGCATACCATTTATAACTTTAATTTTAGGAAGGGATACCAATCAACATTACACAAGTTCACGTGATCAACCCCTCAGCAATCGTTACAAAAATATATAACATTTTGAAACCCTTTTTAAAACAGGATCTCATTCGAATTGTACGTAGTATGGATTTGAATTATTTATATATTATATAGAATTAGAGCTATATGCAGAATGAAAGTGTAATCTCAAAATCTGTGAGCACAGTAATGTTTGTGAATTGTCATATGAATTAATATTTGGTCACATTTTAATAGTAATAGTTTCAGGCACATCTCATGAGATACCACCCTACTAAAGTTCCAGGTTCTTCAAACCTTATCTCCTATGAGGCAGTTGATAATAAGTAAAAGTAAACTCTAGGTAAATTTAATAACAACTGAGGTATAATGAGTTTACAGTATATCAAGAGTGGATAGTTTTTTACTTCATAAAATTAAAGAGAATGAGTTCAATGGAGTATTTCATTAGGACAAAATGCTCAAATGTAAGAGAGGGAAGTATGTGAACTGTAAAATGATCAAAGACAAATGGCGTTAAATCTCAATATCAACAGGTCAATTGGGCTTTATAAGTTAATGAAACGTAGCTGGAACGGACAGCTATAACATGAAAGGAATCATTCATACCTTCAAGAATTAAGTTAAATATTAACTTTAACACATGGAAATTCAGTTAATAAATCAATTATGAGTCAAATTTTATAAATAGAATAAATGTCATAGAAAGAGAAAGTACAAATATTGTCCAGGTGAAGGCTAAGGACTCAGCCTGTGTTTCTTAAAACTGATTTAACAAACGACCTGTAAGTTATCAATGAATTCTCACACTACAATTATTACTGCTTTCCAAAAAAATCAAAATAAATAAATTATTGAGAAAAGAATACCCCATTTGAATTAAAGAACCAACCTGAATATTTCATCAAAGTTCGATTTTTCAAGGAATAAAAATAAACCCTGATGGCCCAAAATGGGAAAGATACAGAAAATTGGAGGATAGTAATTTTAACCAAGAAATGGAATTTTGAAGAGTTAAGAACAACATTATAGGATAAAATTAGATTATAATCTTTACTTGAGAATTAGGTCCTTAATTTAATATTTGAAATACTCCATAAAAGTACTAAATAAGTACAATAATAATATTAATGTCTAATATATATACATTTTTTTAACAGTTGAAATTTCACTCAGAAGGAATTGAAAATTTTTATAGTAGCGTGCCAAAAGAACTTTTGCCTCAGGAATTAGGTGGAACGCTTCAACTAATGCAGATCTATCAGAGTAAATATACACAAATGACAAATTTTCATTTTAATTAAGGTTAAAAAAGAGTATTCATAAGTCATAGGTAAGGAGCAATGACTTGAAAGGAATAGAAGCCATAGTTCATTAGCACTGTAGTCGTTAGTTTACCAATTATTTCACATTTACCATTTTATTTTGGGTAAGTGTAGCAAATTGATATCATAAACATTTTAACAGGAACCCTTTCCTAAAAAATATTCAAGTGGGATAGATATTATAAGCTTCAGTTGAGGGGTAGGATGTAAGTAAGTACCATGTAGCATAGTTTTCAGCATGTAACATCAATAATTACACTAATACAGTAATGTTTATAATACAATACAATGTCTTTTACACTAAGTGAGCCTATACATAGTATAAAATATATCTTTTTGTTTTCTTGAAGAATATTGGGAGGGGTCTTTCTTTATTTTATTTTATGGCTTTTTGTACACTAAACTAGGGGAAAAAAGGACTATCAATTTCAGGAGCAAATGGAAAGCTTCAATCAGTGGTTACCTAAAATTATAATTAACTTTCAGAAATTGTGGAGAGTGATGTTTTTTTGATCACGATAGGTTTTCACTAAAAAGAAGCCTAGTCATCTTCAAGAGAAATGAAATTAATGACAGAACGATGGTAAAACAGATTTAAAACCCATTATGCATCAGACAAAAAGAAGGAAACATACATAAGCATCCTTTTAATAAGATAGACATTAAATTGTATTGTTAACCACCATCTAAAAAAATCATTTGACTTTCAAAATGAGATCGTTGATTCTAGAATTTCTTTTGATGAAGTCAATTAATGGTATTACACTAATTGTTAAACAACCATTGAATCGGTTTGAAATTGAGTTCTGAAGTAATCCTCAGTTACTTCACAGTAATTACATTTTGATTTTTTTGTAAGTACAGGTTTTAACCTGTTTAACAATATGAAATCAAAAAGTAAAGGTTAAAATGAAACATCTGAATTTTATAAAGCATTTAAATAAATGCATTGTTAATGTGTAATATGTAATGTATGTACTGTTTACTGGAATATACTTCTTTATATTTTTATGCTTGCCTAGGTTCAATTAACAAGGATGTTTGTTTAGGTGAGTTCAAAGAGAAAGTTGACAGTCTAGAAGATTGGTACCAGTTGGAAGAGCAACAAAGGCAACTAAGATTAGTAGCATAATGTCATTAAAGGATATCTATTTGAAATACTTTTTTATTAGTGGGATTGATATGATATTGAATGTTGTTAGCTAAATCCAACCTATTTTTTTTCTCATAACAATTACCTTTTAAAAATAGCAGGTAGGTATTCATAATAATCCTGGTGAAGACAAACCGACTTAATTTAAAATTTAAAAGAACCTTATTTTACTACTGTTTTTGTGTAATATATTTCATTGCTTATGTTGACATAATTCAATTAAGTGCCCCAACCGTCTGTGTGTTTTGTTCACTATTACATACCTTGCAATGAGAATGTTAGAAGAAAAAGTTGTGATTTTTAAGGTACCGCTAGAAATAAAGGATTGAGTGCGAAGTTAGATGCTCGATAAATTTGTTCGGTCCAAGTTGAAGGGGTAGCTGTATCATACTATGGTTCAATGCTTCTATGCTGGGGATACATACCAACCAGTCTTTAAGATCATCCTCAATTAGGTCACACTTAAGTTGTCGGATTCTTTTATATAATCAACAAATTCAACCACTGGCAGACAGATGGGTAAAAGGTGTAGAAAATAACGGAATATCTTGAGATGTAACATTTAAGCTTATATTTTATATTAATTTTTGAAATAAACTAGTTTTATGCACAAAAACTTTTAACAATCTATTAGAGGATGTAGAAGAATAAGTATTATATTTAATATTTAAAAAGCAATTCCATAATAATTATTGATGTTATAAATCCATGAGTACATATCTTGTTAAATGACAGAAAATAACTTGGTATGAATAAGGCCACACACTCTATAATGAAAACCTAGCTCTAATTTGGTGGAATTCAGGTTTTTAGTTATCAGTTTTATGTTAGTTATGGTTCTAGATCTAAGCACTGCTTCCCTACATAAAACCTGACTTAAACAAATATGATGTAACTAGCAATTTTTTTTTCTACTGAAACAATTACTAAATACTAACTTAGTTGGTGTATATAAAATTACAAGTAAAATGAGTTAGATATCACAATTATGGGTTTTGTTAGGGTTGAAAAAACGATTTTATTGACAGTTTGTAATGAATTTTTGTAATAATAGTTCAATGAAGCCCCATCACAAAATACATATTATTAAACATCATTTGGAGGTCTTTAATTTGATACCCTACTTAATATGGTAGCCAATACTTACTTTATAATTACAACTAATTGATTAATAACTGACTCTTAATTATTTTTCATAAAGCTGATTTTATTTTTAGCACTTATTGGGTACCAAGTAATGCTTTCATGAAAAATATGAGGATCGCATTCTATCAACTGACATATACAAGTGCAAATGTTAATATTATGAATGTTGCCAGTCCATTTTTATGGTCTGATTTTTAATTATCCCCCCCTATCCTTAGGGATCAAAGAAATCGATTGAGCACATGCTAT
Organism: Acanthosoma haemorrhoidale; assembly: GCA_930367205.1. Taxonomy (NCBI): domain Eukaryota; kingdom Metazoa; phylum Arthropoda; class Insecta; order Hemiptera; family Acanthosomatidae; genus Acanthosoma; species Acanthosoma haemorrhoidale. The sequence goes on from OV884011.1 coordinate 77,729,227, forward strand.
GTAGTCGTTTTAATGACAATAAGTATTTTTTTCTATAAAAGTAATGAGAGTTTAAATGAAATAACAATATTACCGGACTACCGGACTCACCATATAGTTTTGAAAAAATGGACCAAAGTTATTATTTAAAAAATTGTAATTCTGCTCCACCACCTCATCCTCTAAAAAAGGAGGGAGGGGGAGAGGCTCTAATACAATTGCAAATCTTAAATTAAATTTTGTGGGGGGGCGCGAAAGAAAATGTAACATGAATACTTCAAGAGATGTCATTTGATGAGTCAACAATCACTCAATTGCCACATGAAAAATTTTGTCGGATATTTAAGGCTCTACCACTTTTAATTAAGGTCTGCACAATACACCTGTTTAGGAGATATAAATGAAAAATTCAACAATAATTTTGAAAGAGTAACATTTTGTACGAAAAGTTCGTAAGCTTGATGCTTCGTAACTCTTTACATACTAGTTGTAAAAAAAACCTTTTATGTAAATGCTGTAGAAAATTTAACAATCTACAACTTTAAATCCCAAATTTTCCCTCTAAAATCCAATCGTAAGACGATATGATCGAAAAACGCCAGATATTTCAGAATGCCAAATGTTTCTGGGGCGATGGCGAACCAAAGGAGGAGGGGGGGTCAAAAACTTGCAATCTCAGCCACGGGATCGACCTGTGACATAAAAAAAAAGTAGAACTACTTGACCTTTTGTAGTCAGTTTTTGTAACATCATTATGAAACGTCATAGAAATTTCTTGGATAAAATAAAGAATATCTAAATGAAAATCATTTACGGTAAATATAAACTTGGACTACAGTAGTGAGCAGTGGCGTAGCTATATCATCTGGGGCCGTGGCAAATTCCTTTAATGGGGGCCCTATCACTAAGCTTTATTATACTTACGAGTAGTTTAGTTACTCACAACCAATAATTTGTATTATGGTAGATATATTTTAATATTTTTATAGGTATAATATATATATATATAGCAATAGGTACAATATTAAAACAATATTTCTGAGCTCGCGGCCACTTGGGCCGGGGCCCTCTTGGGTCGGGGGCCCGTGGCATTTTGCCAGCCCTGCCACCCTGTAGTTACGCCTCTGGTAGTGAGGTACTTAAGTCGGGACACTGATAAAATAAACTTAGGTTACTCCTGTTCTTTAAGAGATTCATTTATTTGCATGGATATCATGCACAGACAGATTATATTCCCTGAAAAATAATCCGACATAATCTCTAAAACCTCTAGGAGATTAAGGAGACTCTCCAGTCCTGAACTCGGCCCTGCCTGTCAACTAATGGAACGTGTAGGATCCCACCAACCAGGCACTAAGCAGTCAACATCTCACTCATTAAACTTTTTTTCTATCAGCATAAGCTAATATCAAAATAAAATCATCCACTCATATGTAGATAATATAAATCCCTGAAAAAATTACACTTAACCTCGCTAGAAATTAAATGCAGCCAATGTCCTAAAAATTAGAACATTTCTTAACTCAAATTCTGAAGACAGTCTTTCTTCTGTCCGTCTGTGGGTTCAACAATAACAGGAAGTAGGCGAGAAAAAAAATTACAACGAAAAAAATTCCTTTTAGGGTATGAATAAAACGATCGCACGGGTACTATTTATCCTTTGACTAGTTATTATCATTTATATCAGTGTACTGAACTGTTTACCTCCGGACGATTGTCGAATAAGTTGTTACTGGCTGACTTACTGATATACATTACAGGAGGACAAAAGACTTAATGACATCGGACCCGAAGGACAGGAAGTGAAGTGGTGGGAGTGAGAGCGGCGGTAAAAATCCAAATAGACTTGGAGTCCTCGTCCGTCTGTCGACTGGAGCACTGGCAACTAATAGTGGAAACTGGTAAGTTTCTCTTCGCATAGCATAATTATGAGGGAAGGCTTTACTTTTAAACACATAGTCGTCTGTATGTATGTTCTACAGCAGCGGTCGTAGTAAATTCATATCAAGTGCAATATATCACACAATTAAGGGTTTCGTTACGGACAAGAAAATTATTTTAATGACACCTCAGCCCATCTCTTTAACTGTGCACAATTGTATTGTGTACTTGCAACTCCCACCCCGGAGAAAAAAATACTTCTCTATTTATATGTAATTACAATAATTAAAAATGAAGATGATTTTGAAACTTAAATTGTTAGTAATAACAATTCACTAAAGCCACAGCACACTAATGCAGATTATTAATCGGGAATTCAAGGCCTTCAATTTGATATCGTACTTAATACGATTAATTAATAACCGACCCTTTGTTAAATCATTTCATAAGGTTGTTTTTATTTTTAGTATATTTGGTGGAATCAATCAAGCGAAACTTTCATGTATTATGCCATTATCCCTGGGATCGCAAACAAATTGTGAACGTACTTGTAATAACAGTTTTAATGGCTTTTCGCAATTACTTATTTTTTTTTAATACTAATTAATTTATAAATAGTTTTCCTTTATTTTTCACTCGGTTGGTTTTACTTTTTAGCATTATTGGGTCACTAAACGGAATTACCATCTAATAACAAATAACTTACCTAATACCTTAAAAAACACTGTTAAGAGGTAAAGTTGCAAACACGTTGTTAGTGGCAGTTTTATTTTAGATATCGATATCTTTAATTTGATATCCTACTAAAAAATATATACAAATATTTATATTTGTTTTAATACCAACTAATTAATTAATGACAATTACTCTTGTTTTAAGGGGATGGATTTTTCATGTCTTCCCAATGAACATGGGACCTCTTCGTGAAATGTCTAGGCTCACAAAGACCAGGTACAGACACACCCAAGTAAAAAAGTGGGATTCTTATTCTGATAAAAACAATTCTGATTTGAAAATAAAAAATCAACGAACCCCTAATTCTGATTAAAAATAATAATAAAAAAAATCTGATTTTGGGAGGGTGGGAAATCAATGGAACCCTAAATCTGATTTTGAAAATGAATAATGAAATCCTAAAACTGTACTCAATATGAAAATTTTAATTTATTATTTCACAATATCCCAGATTAGACCGTGGATGATGGTTAACCCTTTATAGAATATTAAACGATAAAAAAAAGTAGAGCTTTTCTAATATTCTTGGTCTAGGTCGAAGCTCAGAACCTATTTTAACCCCAATAGACCAAAGAATTAGTGGTATCACAACTTTGTTTTTTCAATATATAATATATCGAGTGGATTGTTTATTGACAGATGTCGGCGTAAGTTATAAATTTTATGAAATTCTGACAATATTTTTTTTATAAACCTAAATAAATATCCCAACGAACAATCGAGTGGTATCTAAATTCACGGCTAATAATGACCTCCCAGATTAATTCCATTTATCTCATATCATTTTCTATTGCTTCATCGAGAGCAACTTTCTTATACACTAAATAACTTGAGACCTGTGAATTGTTAACGAAAGGGAAAACTTTTTTCACTTATAATTTATTTTCCAGACTTCCCGTAATTATATTGTAATCGACACATCATCATTAATCATGTTGTACCTCCCTGTCCCCTGGCATTTGCGAGTCCGGAAATGTCAATTTCCATTCCTAGCCATTTCCACAAAACAAGAGTAAGTGCTATCAATAATCAATTACTCTTGGTTACAAAATAAACATTTCCTCATGTTATTAATTGAGTATGAAATCTAAAGGTCTAGGCTTCGTGCTTAATTTGTACCATTTATTGGTGCTTTAGTGGGATAGTATTAACAAAAATTAATGTAATTGTTTTCGCATCCATAACGAGACCCTTCAGTAATCATGTAAGACTTGAATTTGATCAAGTTATCAATTGTCTTGTTTTTCCTACTGCTAACGAGCGTGAGAAATTCAATATTTTTGCCATTTCCAAATAAAAAAATCAAGGTTTATTGAAATCTGATATGTGGTATTATATAATAAATCGTATCTCCTTACTCACATATTTTTTTTACAATTCATGATTCTGTTTTAAATAAAGTTTTAGTTTCCTTCTATATATGACTACTATCACCTGAGTCAACCTCATTAAATCCAGTTTTAAAAATTGCGATAACATCAATTTGGGATTTATTTAGTGGCATATTACCTGTCCTAAATCAACGACAAAGCTTTATATAACCTCCCGATTAATTAGAGATAATTAATGATATTTAATTGATTGATTTGAACTTAAACAACAAATCTTTTTTATATTGTGCACCAACTACGTACACGCACAGTAGTGTACTGCTTTGGCGCATCCTTCAACGATCTTTAAGTACGTAATCGTTTCAATATTTCATTTAATCACTTTGACACATCTAGAAATTAGAACAGGTAATATGTCCAATGTCACTAGGGAAATCCCAAATTGTCGTTACATCGCGCAATGCTCAATTTTTTAAACTTAACTCAAACGAAACGAAAATTCGTAATGATTATAATTTTCTGCGTGATTTTCTAGCTATTCACGTCTTAAGGTGGGGCTATACTGATCGTTAAACATCTTGTCAAAATGTTGGCTCCAAAGTTAGGCACCCGTCGTCAATTGATGACCAATATTGATTGGAGTGAATTCTCCCAATTAAATTGATCCAACTGTACTGGCCGGTTGCCTGTAAGATGGAAGACAATAGGGTGTTAGGGGTAGCTATCACAAGGTTCTACTGTCCACATTAGATGGAGAAGTAGAAGAAGAAAAACATGACAGAAACTGGTATAAAACTATATTTTTATACATGCGAATAATTGTGTTTGTCATATTTAAAATAAAACAGGATTATTATTATTATTCGGCCATAGAAATGAGCTTTATGAATGGCTTCAAAACGGGAAGAATAACGTAATATTTTGCCAAGTTACAACCCATTCTTTCGAAAGAGATTAGCAAGCGAGGCTTTAAGCTCTGTTAAAATTTTTGGAAGAGAGGAGATTCCTACTTCTGAGACTGAACCCCTTACGAGGTAAACTATATATGTGTACATAAACTCAGCAGTAAACTGTGATGCATCAAACAATTAACGTTTATTACAGTAGGTACTATTTATATTCACGCTATTTGCAGGAGCACGTCTAGAAGAGATAAAATGATTGAGATAGCCAAGTAATTCCTATTTTAATGACAGTCAATTATTTGTTAAGCCGATTATTGACAAATACCTATAATGGTACTCCAAAGGCGGTAATATTTCTATTCTATTGTACACGGTGCTTGCAAGACACACACACGGACATTCAAGGCCAAACACATTTTTCCGTAACATAATTATAACTGTCCAGAGGCCCATTTTAAATGAAGTGGGTTGAGTAATAGACCCTGTGCTCACTAGTACCACAAAAAATGATCAAAAATAAACAGCGGGTGGATCAGGTTGATCATCCGTTGACAGAAAACTTTTCATCCCTACTTCGATGTAGCAGACCCCATCCTGAATAATACATGCACCTGTGAAATGCATAGGCTTATTTTATTTTAAGAGAAAAAACATGAAAAACAGCCGGGACATTGATCAGAAATTTTCTCGGGCTGGTCTGAGCAAGGCCATTTCACTCCAAATTGTGTGATCCGCCAAACCATAACTCCAACGATCAGAATAATACTTTTTAGGCTTTTTTGGCTGCTTGTGGGTTCTTCTTTCAACGAATAAAGAGGTCAATTTTTAGAGCTAATATACCCACAGTTCATGACAGTAGCGTTATATAACTGTCGATATAACACCTTGAAAAATTTTCTTTTTTCTCTATACTTTACATATTTTACATTTCGTTATCACCTTGCCATTTGAATTACTAACTTTACCCTTCAATAAAAAAAAATTTTGATAGCACAAAGGATGTATAGAAGGTAGTAAAAAAATTGGAAGTTATTACCTTAAAATGAATACATTGTATTAAAATGTAAGTTACGTAACATGACCTCCACTAATTCTACAAAACTTCTTCCTATAAAAACTAAAAACTGTGCTTTATCGCTCTCATAATTCAATGCTGATTTCGCTTGGAAGTTATTTCTTAATATTATGCATGCAGTTCAAGCCAACAAACTTATTCCATCAATACTGACTTGTAACGATCACGGAACACCAAAAGAGGAATTGCTTATCCCAACTGCACACTGGGCGGCTATTTATAAATTGCGTACATTGACAGTTGCACATTCGTTTGTTTTCATGACCATGCAGCATTTTGAATACGTCAAGATGTCCGTTTTGAATTAAAGGTGTTGAGAAATTACATGGACAACTGATAACAGGGAACTATAAACTTCAATATAACCTGATATAGTTAAGGCGAGAAAAATGTACTTCAGCACTCTGATCAACAACAATATTATATGCTTCCCTGCTGTTTTGGCATAAAGGACAAATTCAAATAGATTATTCGCAGAAAAAAAAGTTATGGAGCTTTGCGCCATTTTTAAAAAGATTTATTTTAATTCGCCATCTCATCTGTTCTCTTAACTTATATGCCTTTCTACAATTTTTAAACACTCCTCCAATTGTAGCTGTTTTTATGCGCATATCTGTCTGTTGCTTGAGGCCATTCAAGGGGGGGGGGCACTGCACACTGCATGTGGCTTTTGTGCAAACGAAACCATGCTAATTGTTGGGACTAATGCCATCAAGTAAATGCATAAACGTAAATGAAACCAGAACAAACAAAAAGGCACGACACGTGAGTGAAAAACTAGGGTGTTCTGCCTTAAAACAACAATAAAAGAGGGTTCTTGTAGTTTGTATTGACGATGGCAGAAAAATTCAAGGATTTTTTCCTGGAAGCAAAGATGTTATTGATCAGGACATTAGGGTCTTCGATTTGATGCATTATTCAATATAAAAAAATATTTATCTTTTAATCATCAAGAAATTAATGAGTCTTCATTATTGTTGACGGGCAAGTAGCAATGAGTTCAATTGTCATCTCTTACATCAATAGTGATTAACAAAAATAAATATTTTCGCTACTTTGAAAAGCAATTACCTAAATAACATCGTCAAAACAAAAGTTTCAGGTTTTTTTCTTTTTTGTGATAAGCGTCGATTACAAAGAGAATCGCGTGTATGACATTCAATAGTAGTTAGCTCTCAAGGTTCCTCAAAGGTCTAAATTATTGCATAACGTTTGCCTGTGCTATTAGGGATTCTGCCTACGGCTGATAAAGTAGTCATTTTTAATACTCATGACTTATATAAATCAAATATATTCGTCTATAATTATCATTGAGAATTCATTTTTATTTTCTATATAGCGTTAGTAGTCCACTCTAACCATATCAAGTATATCTTTATCGAGACTACAGTTTTCTATAAGAATGATCCACTTAAGTATCAAATGTCGGTTTCGTTATTCTATCGCCAGTTTTATGCTTATCAGAATATGTATTATTTTATTGTGATCTAACCAACAAATCTATATCTGAAATGTAAATTTTTGGTATATTTTTTGTTAAGCTTCGCAACACGTATGGTTTGCAGTAGATACATTCAAAATGGGGGGAAAATTCAAAGAATCTAGGCTTAAAACGTCATTCAAAATTTCCTATCTCCAGAATGTAGAGCGATTTCAAAAATTAAACCAGTATATCTCAAGGAAAATAAGATAATAGTGGGGGTTTATGTTGGCATATAGACATAAATATTTACATGAAAGTTTCATTTCGGCTTAAATTTACAAATAACACAGTGAAAAAAAGCAGAACAAAACAATTACTATTCTAAACAGAAACAAACAGGCAGGTTATTATCATGTAAACTATACAGAATCGGTGTAGGATCACTAAAAAAAAACACATTTAAGGAGTAAAAGGCCTCTTTTTTGTAAAAATCTTTATAATAAATAATTTTCACACCATTCATTTTTGAAAGGATTATGCACCAATAATCCTCAAGTCCTTATACATTTGACCTTGGATAATTCGAACCTCAATAACTTGAATAATCTTTGATAACATAATTTTTTTTCAATTCCCTCAAGAAAACCTTGTTTAGTAAAAAAATATATATAATTTCACTTCTATTAGTCGAAGGAACGAGCTATTTGCCTCTACAACTAAAAAAAAGCCACATTTATGGGTGTTGGGGATGTGCTGTAAATGAATTATGTGACAGTGGATCTACTGCACATCATCCCCCACCCCACCCTAAAACATGCGTCTTCCCCTCTCTTTACAATCAGCAAGTGTAGAACATATGTTAACAATAAGTCAACATAAATTAAAATTATCCAATATGTAAGTGAAGGAAACCAGAAGAAAACAAACATTTTGGTATTCGTTGCAGTACCCTGTCTACAATTTTGAAGAATGTAGTTGAACTTCAAATGAAGGTAGACTTTTATGCAAAAGAAAAAGAGACGCGGAATTATCTGATGTCGAAGAATGCATAGTTAAGTGGTTTAAGCAATGCCAAGACAAAAATATCAGTTTAGGGAATCCATTGTTAAGAGGAAAAGCTGAAAAACTCAAACTATGCATAACTCCAGGTGATTTCTCATTCTCTTGAAGTTCGAATTACCGAGAGTTGACTTATATTGATTGTTTGTTTCAATCGTTCATTAGAAAAGTCAATCTCCTGTTACGCTAAGGACATATGCAATGCTTTGCTTGTCCATTAACAACCACAACAGTAATTTTTTTCTTTTATTAAATTATTCAAGGACAACTTCCATCTTCTTTCATTATATAAAGTGGGTTAAATGAGTATTTAAATTACCATATTAATGTCAGTATGGTAAATAAATTATATTAGAATAATATATATGATATGATACATACCCGGAGCAGGAGAATATTTCAACTCATATCCTGGGATAATGATAATTGAGTGGCCTATACAAGTTTTCTGGATTTTTCTTCAATATATAAAAGATTGAATTTCAAAAGTATATACCATAAGACCTTCCTGACTCCATGACTGATTCCATAAGGATAGTTTCCTGACAATTCTCACCCCATTGGTAGTATTCACACCGTTTGATGGTAGTTGTTCCACAATAATTCAACAAATATTATAGAAACCGACCCAGACTAGCCATATCTATCTACAGACTAGATTTTACTAATATATATATTCAAGAATCAAGAAGTATTACAATGTAAGGATAGAAAACTAAAATTATGTAAGACCTCAGATCAACAACACATCTCATATTTATCCTTATCCTCTTAGAGTTTACGAAAGCATTTGAGACCCTCAACCATTCTATCCACCTAAACTACTATCCATGTCAATGAGTAGAAGAATGTTAGAAAATTGGCTTAGGTTGATGAAAGAGAGATGTTAGATTTTTATTATTTATTGCAATTTATTTTTTGCTTATTAGATCTTGGAAAATTAGCTTCTTACACTAGGACCTGATGTCCTCACAGATAGTATGTCAAAATGCCATTAATATATTTGATGAAACCCTCACAACTTTCTTTCATCATCTTAAGACAATTTCCCAACACCCTCTATTACTTATTTGTATAATCATGGCTCACAGTATTAGCTATTTCCTTTTTAAACAATGCTAAGAATCATTCAAAATAAAACAGTAATGAGAATATTTTCCCCTGCAACAGCGGCTAATCGATATCAAGGAACAAAACAGAAAATATATTTTCAAATGTATAAAACAGCCACATAAGATAATGTCCACAAAATTTTCAAGGTAAAATGCCCAAATAATAATGGTATGAATGATTTTCATAGCTTTGGATGCATATCTACCTGATCCATTTCCCTCCCATTGTAAGGTCATCACTTTCAGTGTGAACCATATGTAGTATATTACATTAAATCGAAATATATATAAAAATAACATAATGAATTTACAATTGCTAAAATGTAGTTGTTTTTATTGTGTGGGCAGATATTACTAGAAAATAATTTTCAAAATCCCTTGACTCTTTTGTAGGAAAATAAAATCCCTCCTCATTTATAAATTTTTTTTTTTTAGAAAATCAGAAGTATGTTAGATTCTGAATATTCTGATAAAAAATGGTGGTCAATGTCTGCAGAGCAACGGATGGAAGCTGATAAAAGAATCAAAAAGGAGGATATTGATGCTTTAAAAACTTGGCTGAGCAAGCAGCCACATTTACCTCATTTAACAGGTAATTTGAATTGAACCAAACTAAATAATGTTAACTTTTCACTTTAATGATCTTCTGATAAACAAAGTTGAAAGTTGTGTGGGTTTGTAAGAAGGATCTAAACCAGTAAATATACAAACGCTCTCTGTGGAAATAGAGCCTCTCAATTTTACTCCTTAGTCACTTAAACCCAACCAACCCCAGCTAGAACTAACATAAACGGTAAACATTCAAGTCTTGGTGACAAAAGCTACAGAAATATACAGAACCGACTCCTTCTTAATTAAGGAAAAGATATTTAATTTTCTAATAAAAGACTTTATTCTTCAGTTGAATATTAAACTTCCTTTAGATTACTCCTAAATTACCCATCAATGTTGTTGCCAATGGAAAGATGAAATAAATGTAATACAATACCTACTAAAAGTAGATGAGGGCGAGTATTGCTAAAAAATGTTAGCATGGGAATTAGAACCTACAACTATAGGCCGTCTAATAATAGTAATAATGTCTCTATTATCCTACAAATAGGCCTCTTAAGAACGAAAATTGCTATTACATAAAACCAATAAATAATTTATGATATTATGTAATTTCAGAAAATTTAACAATGAATTTCAAATAAAAGACACATACAATAAAAAATAGAAAATAAAACGTAAAATATTTTAGAAAAGGAATATAAATGTACATTAGAACCTACAGTAAAAAAACATTAACAATACAAATACTTATTTATTTTAATTTTATATAGTAGTATTTTTTTTGGGTTAACTTAAGATGATAAAAAAAATATGTTACAATGCTTGTCTGTATCCCATGAAATGGCCTAAAGGTGGAAGCAAGATTTCAATGGTTTAACACATATACATGGATTTTTTGACAAACTATTCACATCTCATTTGAATCTTCAGACCATCTCATATAGGAATCTGATGCAGGTATACATAATATGTCAACATATCATTCATAAATATACTTCCTTCTTTCACCAACCTTCCGATTCTCAACAAATACATTCACTCATATTTTAATTAAAGGATTAGTTATTTAGGGTGTAGACAATTATATTGTCAGATACTTCTTTATTATGAAATTAATATACAATTTTGTTTCAGATGAACTGCTTCAAGTGTTCTTAGCAGCTTGTAACTTTTCAATCGAACTCACAAAAAAAACTATGGATATCAATTATACATTAAGGACAAAACACCCTAAGATGTGGATGAACAGAGATATAGATGACCCCATCTTAGATATTCTACGTGATGTAGTGTTAGTAACAAATAATATGGTCAATTAAATTATCTTTGCATTAAATTAACTTTATTTCTTGACACGGATTTAACCAAGCAGGTAAAAGGTTAAATAAAAGTGTTATAATAAAACATATTATGCTTTATGCAAAGTAAATGCTGATGCTTGATTGTCTCATCTCTCAAAGATTTAAAAAGAAAATAATACTAAGCATTAAACAATGACATGATAAATTGCTATTGATTGAGCAGTCATATAGTTTGTGTTTTAAAAATATTCAAAATGTCTAGGTATGTTTAGATAGCTGATTAAGGCAACATTTATCAGAAGAGCCATAGGAATAGAATCTACTTTCAAACAAATACAGGGTAATCATCTGTCTGTCTGAGCATTGCATGATAGCAGTAGTAAAAATTATCAAATCAATCTGAAATTTTAAAGGTATATTATACAAAACCATGGATTACACTGCATTTGTTTAAGATATAGGAAGTATGCAAACAAAAATTAAATGTAAAAAAACTAGTTTGCATTTATCTTAACTAAACTGTCAACTTCTTTCTGATTTTCTCAAGTCATAGCTCAGAAGCTATTTTAGATTTAAAGTTTGTTTTTTTTTCACCCTTACCTAAGAACACAAAAATAATTTCAAATATTTTCTGACGCTGAGATTCCCATAACAACTCTCGATTTTGTTTCTCCATTATATATTTCTTTTATTTTGTTTATCTATACTTAAACAATACAATTTAGTTAATAAATAATGTAAACATTTCTTTGTCGGTACGATAAAATGGCAAACAATGACCAAAACACAAATGTGAGGCTATGGAATCATGATCAACCAGTACATATTTAGATATTGTCTTAAAAATGCATTACCGAGATAAAAATATATAATGCTAGTCATTTATTTTTCAGAAAATTTGGTATATTACCTCATAAAAAGGGGCGACCTATAGTATTCAGTTACAAAGTGCTCCCCATGGACCCTTCCGTTTATGATGTAGAACTAGTCCTTAAAATGTGTTATATGGTACAGGATTTGAGTCACCTACTGTTTGGACCGAATCCTGATGGGTTCATTTTTATTTTGGACATGGATAACATCACACTATCTCATATATTACATAATCCATTGACCACATATGCCACAGCCCTCAAATATGCACAGGTAAGTGGAATGAGTTTATATGCACTATGCACAGTAAATGTTACAAGAGATCAAATAACAACAACATAAATAAGAAGTAAATTAACTAGTTGATTATATAGAATAAAAATTAAATTAGATATCTGAATATTTAATTAATTGATTTAAAAATTGTTCTTGCATATAGTTTGTTAAGCTTATTTTTTTAAGGTGGGAAATAAACAACTACCATTATTTATTTTATAAGGTAAAAAGTAGAACAGTGCAGTAATAATATACATGATATATCAATTATTACAATCTAAGTCCACCTCAGTAAGTGGACTAAGTACATGCTCGATTGTGTAATTGTATGTTCTTACTTTTAAGAAAAAATCCCAGTTTGTAAATATTTATGACTAAATTCATTTCTATTCTACACAGAATAACTTCAGGAAAATAAAAAATAAACATTATTCAAGTAACAAAAGGCTATAGTCTGGCCAGTGATGATGATGTCATAAAATTAAAGTTTTTTGGTAAGAGGGGTGTGATAGGTTGAGACGGATAGGTTGATACGGAAGTTCAAAGTGAATTTGAGTACAATGTAATAATAATATTATTCAGAACTTATACAGTAAAACTAACTTTTTTCTGGTGAAATGGTTATTGGTATTGTTTGCATTGTAGCATATGTGGCTATGACAGATTGAGGGAGACGGGAAACAATAGGTAAAAACGGAATTTAAAAACTGAAAAGCAGGAAGAATGATGCATATTGAGAGGGACTAAGCTTCACTGATCAGAGGCATTGATGAGAAAGGAGCAGTCAAAGCATACAGATTTTTAGGAGTTAAGATCATTAGATAAAGAATAAAGTATGATAAAACAGAAAAAAATTGTTGTCTTGAGGAAGGAATAGTAGCTATTTCAACTCTGAATAGTGATGCAGAATATCTATAAGTCTCTAAAGATCCTAATGATAAACTGAAAGGAACACTTATTCAGGGGTTTGAGCCTATTTCACCTGATACATACAAGCGGGAAGAAAATTTTCTATTTTGATAGCTATTGCTCATACTATTGGATGAGGGTGGTTTGAATGATGATGGCATGGTTCATCTTCTATGGTCAAGTGTAATAGCAGTACTTACAATGACGAGGATGAGCGATATTTAAAAGTATTTTAACTGGTTAGAAGTGTGAAATTGTGCAATGCCATCTTAAATCACTTAAATGAACTTATTAACACGGCTCTAGTAAGTCTAACAAGCATTAAAAATAAGGCCATACACAAGTTTGTATACATGGGTACATTAGTTAAGTCAGTAATTATTACTTGTAGATTAAGCTTGTTATGTTATAGCTATGAAACTGAGTCAATAACTTAGACTACTCTTTAATTTATAAATTTTACAGGAAGGTTCCTGTTGCACCATTCGAGCATTGCATTTCATGAACGGTGGAACTATATTAGAAACATTTCTAAACATGTTAAGGCCATTTATTAATGCAGAAGTATGGAAAAAGGTAAGAATTTCATTTTTTACAATAATGATCTGATACAAGATATCATTAAGAGGAAGAGCATTGTAGATCATCTCAGCTTTCGCTGAAGCAGATAGTGATTAATAGCAAAGACGATCAATACAAAAGAACAAACTTTTAATAAATTGAAGTTGATATTAAGTAAAGAAACAACATAGGCTGGTGCGATTGAAAGAGGCATTTACAATAACAGTTGGAAAAAAATTTGTTTGGGAGAAGTTTTCAAATTAATAAACAAATTAGTAATGGTAAGCAACATTACAACAAACATTCCGTAAATTAGATTGGAAATAAGAAGTATGGATCAATCTGTATTATATATGTACTGTAATGTTCTAACTTAGAAGTGTTAGGAAGAAAACTTTACAATTATTTAAAAAAAATACAGTATAACCAGAAATCTATAAATCAGAGGCAAATATTTTTCTTTAATTTAATAAAAATTTCTAATTTACATACCAAAACTTAGGAAAGTTATGTAAATATATGTAATGTGAGCTTAATTTTGTTATAAGTGCTAATATTTAGTAAGGCTTAGTTATATTCTGCTTAGATTACACCACATGACAAAACATCAGGTCTAGAAAAGTATTTGGAACCGACAGAAATACCCAAAGATTATCATGGAGAAGGTCCTTCAATAAATGAAATGTCTGGTGAGTTAAATTTGAATAGATGCTCTGAAAAATATAGTATGAAAGCAATTTTTACTAGTATATAGTTTGGAAGAAAACAGTCAAAGATAAAAAGCTAATTTGAGATAAATATTTAATATTTTAGAGTTAATTATTTATTGTGCTTATGATAATCACAAAACATTGTTAATTTGAGGCTAGAATCTTTCAAATTATATGATTACACATATAGAAATTGAGATCTTGATATATGTAAGTTTTGGCTACATCATTAGTTTACTTTTTAGTTAATATATTTATTTAATTCTTATCCAACATTTTTCTAAAGCATTTGAAATTCTTGCAGAAAAATATTTCAAAGTGGTGAGAGAATACAGGCCTTGGTTTGCCTATGAGGAAACACTTCGAGTAAAGGAAGATAAACGACTCGCAGGAAGCAGTATTACAGATGGATTGCAAGGGTCATTCCGTAAATTAGATTTAGATTGAAAATAAGAAGTATGGATCAATCTGTATTATATATGTACTGTAATGTTCTAACTTATAAGTGTTAGGAAGAAACTTTACAATTATTTAAAAAAAAAGTGAAAAACAGTATAACCAGAAATCTCTTTTTATGTATATGAGATTTAACTAATATAAACAAAATTATTTTTGATATGTCATGTGTTCATGATGTTCATTGAATAATAAATGTATCGACAAATAAAAAATTAAGGTTGTAGTTTGTCTGCATAGTCAGTGGAAATAAAAATGTATATCATGTATCTCATTTTTTATGCCATACCTCAAAACTCCTTGTTACTTCCTCCATCTTTCCATATTTTGACAACTTACAAATGGGGATTCTCCCTACATATCAAAGAAAGATTATAACAACTTACGATTTCTTCTACCTATGGTTGGGATCCTGAGAGACTTGTGCGTTTCTCGTCATTATTTAAAGTTAAAATGGCTATTCCCTTTTTCTAGAAGACAATACTTCCTATACCAAACCATACTAATCGAATCACCAGATTACAAAAATAATCTCCTTAATTTTAAATTCACTCACACAACTCTAGATCCTGCTTATTAGATATCAATTTCCCTGTCAACAGCTCTTTTATTGTTTGTGCCCCAAACGTTTAGAACATTCCAATTTACAAATCCCATCTTTACAAATTTCCATTTCCTCTCAACCCAATATTGTCTAATGTTCCCTAATATGAGTGCCATATCACCACCGTCACAATGTACGAGGTTTGATAAAAAAAGGAACGAGAATTTTAGTTTATCTTAAACATTTTTTATTTATTCATCGATAGCAATTTTGTCACCTTCAAAGCAATCCCCCACAGATATAATACACTTGTGCCAGGGTGTTTTCCAATCTTCGAAGCACTTCGAAACTCATTTTTCGATATAGCTCTTAGCTCCTTCAATCATTCTTCTTTTATCTCATTAATAGTGTCAAAACGTCGTCCTTTTAAGGTTTTTACAACTTCAACAAAAAAACAGGGAGCTATGTTCGGCGAATATGGTGGCTGAGGTAACACAACAGTGTTGTTTTTTGCTAAAAAATTACGAACAATCAGTGAGGTGTGAGCGGGAGGGAGAGTTTGTGATGCAATTTCCACGAATTATTTAGCTACAATTCCAGTCGTTTTCGTCGGATCGGTTCACGTAAACGGCGCATTACTTCCAAGTAATATACTTTATTGACCTACGACCTTTTGGCAGGAACTCACGATGCACAGCACCATTGAAATCGAAAAAAACAGCGAGAAGAACCTTCACTTTATCGAACGTGTCGAATTTTTTTTCGGTCTTGGACAACCAAAAATTAGGCCGTTTCCATTGCGAAGATTGCGCCTTGGTTTCCACGTCATACCCATAACCCATGTTTCGTCACCTATTAAGATGCATTTAACAAACTCTGGATTGTTGGTTACTTCCTTCAGAAATTCTTTGGCGATATCCACATGATGTTTTTTTTTGGTCGAAATTCAACAATTTTGGAACGAACTTTGCTGCCACACGTTTTATGCCCAAAACTTCCGAAACATCGCTTGGCATGATCCAAACGATAATTATATTATACGATTATAATTAACTTCATCAGAAACCGCTCTTACAGTAATTTTGCTATCGTCCAGAATCATTTTTTTAAAACTTCTTCGACGTTGTAGACGTTTATTGAAGTGTTAGGGCGCCCAGAGCGATCAACATCTACAACCTCTTCACGGCCCTCTTTGAAACGTCCATACCACCATACCAAAAGACACTGTAAACATTTCAAAAACTTTACTGCACTTTATTTCATTTTTTTGGCAAAATGTAATCTTTGATACATTTTTTTTCGAAACTAAAAATCGCCGAGAGCACTAAAGACATGTATAACCTTAGCGAATGTAACTAATGTTTACTGTTATATTGAAAACAGATGCAAATTTCAACGTATTTCAGAGACATGTGTATCAACATGATAAAAAAAAAAAATTTTAGCATCGGAATCATAACACCCACGAAATAAAAAAAAATCTCGTTACTTTTTGATCAAAAACCTCATGTAAACCAACAAAAAATTAATGTATTTATCTAAAATATTAAGAACCATTTTAATTACCAACATCGGACAATGGTCGTATAGTTATAATTATAATTAGAATGATTTATGATGGATTTCTTGAATCCAGAAAAAGTTCATGTAATTTTGTTCATTACATCGCTTAATGCTCTCCAGCCACTAAAAAAATTGTTTCTAAGTTTTTGACAGTTTTATGTACCAGAAGGGTGGGTGTTGCCTTCACCTAGTGTCGGCATTCGCCAGTCTTTGCCAGGATGCCTCAAGACCATTTTTTAATACATTACAAGATAAATTACTAACTTACATGCACGTCTCGGTTCCCTATTTCAGTTAATAGTATCAAGTATTTTTTTTGGGGGGGGGATGGGATATAAGGGCTGTCATACTTTTAGAAAAATCCTAGATCCCTTGCCCTTAGGGAGTTGTCCATTACATATTAACGCTTCAACTTTATAGAACAGAACTTCCCTTCTAGGACGGAAGGCATGAAGATCCAGATGTGCAAGATGGGCGGTGGCTACCTGAAGGACTCCCTACCACTCTTGTCCCTGATGGACCAGCAACAGTAGGGAGGGTGGGGGTGAGGTTGAAAAAACCTGCTGGGGGGGACGCATGCGCACAGGGCCACTGTTAGTCATTCACTGCCTGTGAGCGTTCAGTAGTCACAACTGTTTCTTCCGCTGACTCTGTACAGCAGACGAAAGCCACTTCTCACGGGATATAAAAGGCAGTTTGTCAGGTTGGTACACAAGCACAATACATCATACACCATTTAAAACCAATAAGCAGTAGATATTCTTGATAAACTGGCAACACTGTTTTTTTCATTGTTTTTTGTTAATTGTTTCAATTTCTCCGCGGTTCTACAATGTTTTGAAAACTAATTGACGACTGGTCGCCGACGTACAACTGACTAATACAGATTAAAAGTATCCTAGAAACATATGGGAATCTGGAAGTATTGGAGCCGCTAATCAAAACATGTTCAGGGACTGCAAACAATGGGAGGAATGTAAACAAGAAAGGTGAACTACCATTATAGTTCTGAAGGTCCAGTAAATCCCATGACGGTCACAGATACATTCCCAAAAAAATACAGTAAAACTATATCTAAGAAGAACAGATAGTACTAACCAAAACACAACTGTATTAATGTATTTAACTTTTATTTGTATTTTACGTGATAACATAATGTTTACGAGGAACAGACCAGGTAGATTATTTCCATGACGCAGCTGAAGTTCCTCACCTTGAAACAGGTATTAATTAGACAAAAAATAGAAAATCTACGACCCACGATAGAAAAAACCCCCAAGATCTTTTGGATATAATACGTTTCAGTTGATAAGAAAATATAAATTATTGATTTATAAATCTAGTGGGATGTAAAAAATGTAAGGTTGTTGTCTTGTCAATGAATTTTTCGAGAAGATTATGCTTCATATCCTTAACTGTTATCTTCATTGGAATCTCAAAAACTAAGTTCACACGTACAGTTATTATAAGGAATTATGACAGATAAATAAGCATTCGTATATTTAAAGAAACAGAACAAATGTTAGATGACGCTTTCGCGTAAGTCAACACCGACAGCTCAATTCGACAGAGAATATACCCCCTGTCAAAAAGAGGGTCAAGGTCGCGAACACCTGAAGGAGGGAAAACCATTCGCTGAGGTTAGAATTTCGTTTTAAGTTATTTTAGCTCTTTTTAATGTCCACATGCATTTCTCTCTCAAAGATGTTGACTAGGAGAAATAATTAGCTGAGTGAATAATCTATCGTTTTAATGCGAGCTTAACTAATTTGATAATAGCATTCCCTACGGATTAAAAATGTGAAGGCACACAAGGTCTTTAATTTTTGTGACAAACATGTCAAAGTTCATCACGCAGGGAATTTTTTTTCGTATTTAAAAATTATCGTTATTTTTAAGGATTTTAGCAAATTTCATTATGCAATGTAGGGCACTATAATGATGTAACCTGGCCAGATACCATTGTTATAATATTTTCAACGCTAAACTCAGATCTGAAATCCTTCTTTTTCTGTCACGTCTAGGTTTTTAAAAATCACAAATTATTATTAAAATTGTCTCCTTTTGAGTGTTTAAAGTTAAAACTTTAGGAAATTTAGGTTAACACATATCGGATACAAATGTGAGTAGGTATGATGTTCATAACATTACACAGCCTGAGCTTGATGTGCTAAACGCGATAAAATATACCGTCTTGTTAAAAAGTTGAAATGAGAATCCTATTTACAGCAGCAATAGGAAGAATCACTAGACAATTACAAAATATGAGCACGAAGGAATGTAACTAAAATAACCTTTTTGTGGGATAAAGAATGAATGAGGAGAGCGATTTAATCAAGAAATAGTGACCATGGGACGATATGGGAACCTAACTAAGGCTCCTCATTATAGAGATAACAGACCGAAGTTGGCCTTCTCCAGGAGAAAAACCTTTTTTGAATTGTAAATCACACAGTCTCAATTTAAATGGTTGCTAATAAACTTCATACCACCTCTATTCATTATTTAAATTAAATCCTCCAATTCCTGAAGTACTTATCACCATTTGAAATGATACAAAAGTTTGGTAAGAAAAATGCGATATTTGAAAAACCTAGACGTGTGAGGTTTCTAGTTTGAATATAGCGATGAAAATGAAATAGCAATTATTACGTCCGGCCGGATATCGTTATCGCATCCTCTAGTTAAATATAATATAATTCTTGAACGAGACAAAAACAAATCTGTGTGAAAGGAGAGGGGGGGAAGTATATTTCTTTCAGTGGGAAAAATCATGTAATATTCACTCAAAGGTAGTTTCAGCTGTTGGAAAAAAAAAAAAAATGTTTTTGTTAGCTTGTTCAAATTCCGAATTTGAATTTTTTTTAGAACATATGCCTATGTATTACGATTAAATAGTGATCTATTACTTCATTCACGTTTAACATGGAATAGAGATGAAGATATCAAGTTATGCAGCTATTTTTTTTCTAACTACTTGTAGTTAGATAATTATAATAGTAGATAATTATATTAAACAAAATATTTAGCCCCTCACTGACATGGGCAGGTGTTGGTACCAACCACCCTGGAGGAGAGATAACATAGATGCTAGTGATGTCCTAATCATATCATTAGTGAATTCACTGCCGGCCCTTGAAAACACAAAGTACGAAAATGCGTACTGATATCTATTTTTTTTTAAATTGGAAAGTGAGAAGTATCACACAATTAAAAATTTTTTGAACTTACTAGCTAGTAACTCATCCTGAAATAAAACACCACCAATAAATAAAAAAAAAAAAACTTTGATTAAATGACGTTTTATACCTTATTTGCAAACTGTAATACATTAGTTTTGCAACTATTGCACACTTGCAATATAAACATTAGTTTTTTATTTATTAAATAATTAATAAAGGACCCTTCCTTACTTAAGATGTAGCATATTCCAGATCAGATAACTTGCTAGGTTATCAGATAACTAATTAATTTTGAGTGTAGTTTCTGTTTGGGGTGTGCAATCTAATGAAATAAAACTAATGTAGTTTCATTAGTGTCGCCTAATATTATTTTATGGAGTTAGTAGTATTTACATGTAAAAATATGTCTTGGGACATCGAATAGATATGGCATGGAAACACCACGTTACATTTCATGTCTCTAGGATAGAACAGGGGACTAACGGTGATACACACAGACAGGGGCACACACGAGGGAAATATAAGGGTTTCAGGTTTTGAAAAAAGAAGTCCCTAATACAAAACCATAATAAAGAAAATCCTGTGGGAATTGTTCGATTGAGCAGCAAGTCCATGACGTAGCCGGTGCAGTATGTGGCTGAAATGGATTTTATACTGCGGGAGAACATTCCTGCCTCGACATAAGCTAGATAGAGTTCTCTACCAAAATTGGTTCTTTCTGAGCCCAAATTTGTGGAATCCCTACTGTTGGAATTCAAGCAAAATAGAATAATCACATATACATTCGATCGATCGAAATCTTTTGGGCCTTTTTTAAAAAAAAGAGAACTTTCCAAAAATACCAGCCTTCCATTGAATATTTACATGTTTTCTAAGATGTTGAAATTTCCAAGTAGTTAATCAATTAATGGAACTTAATTATTGCGTCGCTAGGCTGTAACTAGGAACACCAATACAAAATGTCATCCACCCCTCTGGTGAAAAGTCGGCGGCTCCATAAAAGTTGCTAACATGATATTCTTGACAGTTAAACGACTTCGTTAAATTACAATAGAAAAAACTACCAATGGAGCCTCTATGCAAATATTCTGCCTCCTGGTCAGACAGCAGACTAGAATCACCAGAAAAGAATGTGGAAACCTCACATGTTTTTTTTTCCAGTTCGGAATGTGTTAAATTATAATAAATATAATATTTATAATTTTTAACGAAATGTCCATACATTTAGTAGTTGAATTTATAACGTAGATATACAGAATTGTTATTTGCATTCATATGCTATGTTTAATAACGCTGTGATTTGTTTTATTTTGTTTATTTGATGTTTTTACTAACACTGATATATTTTAAATCCATGAAGATTTAATGTACCGCTTGTATATGGCTGCTTTACTAACGCAGTTTACCCGCGTACAAGTTAAAATTATCCGTGCAGATGGCCTAAGCAAAGATGTTTATATTTTAAACGAAATATTAATTGTAAATAAGGGGAATGACAACAACATTAATACATTAGTGACGGTGCAACCGAACTAGAATAGTAATAAATACTTTTTAAAATAAAATAAACATTTTGGAAGCTATCACAAATATACACATATATATTACATATACAATAGAACACTCGTAGTTTATCTTGTATCGTGTCAGTCTAAATAAACATTGATGATTAACTTTCTAAATTCTAAACTTCTGGATTAACAGTAGGGGATATTTTCATAACAGAGCTCCCTGAAATCTTATGGAAATTCAATATGATGCAATTCAAATTATATATTATTTTGTAAAAATCTAACCAATACGAATTGAGTAAACAAAAAAAAAATCATTAAGCAAGGTCAAAGAGTTGATATTATTGAGAATACGGAGATGCTTTACTTACGAACTTGTCACCCCCCCCCCCACAAGAAATTCAACATTTTGCAAAAAAACAGAACCAGCGATAGAGATTAGAATTATCACAGTGTTTTTATTTCGTTATATTTTAGCTATTTCTATTGATTGAAATGTTACCTATAATAGTGACCACTAAAATGAGGATAATATACATTAATATTCAAGACTATGCTGTGCAGATAGTGTCAATACATACGGGTAAGCGAAACAAAACATGACTAGAATAATTAATACTCATGTAGATTACCATTCCCGTGCACTCTCTATGCTTACTAATAAAAGATGATCATATTGAGGTTTTAAATGTGTTTAGGGTTTTATTTTTTTTTTTCAAAACCAGAAACCCTAAGGTTTTCAACGGTGTTGTCTGTATTTTCTTGCCTTTTTGAGACCCCTGTACAAGGTAGAGAGGTGGAATTTTACATGTATGTCCCATTTCAGCCTATCTCCACAAAACATGAGTGAGTATCATTAATTAATTTAGTTAATTACAATTTTGAGGGTACCTACATACACGTAATTAAATATATCGAAGCCCTGATCAACAATATATATAATTATAAACTATAATTACGAAAATTCATTAACTCGAACAGTGTTTTTTTTTTATATAGAGGCATGCTATATTGGATGATAGTTAAACTTGATGCCCTCATGATGCTACAAAATAATGAAGTATCATTCATTAATTGATTAGTCATTTTCTATTCATATCTAAGTAGGGCATCAAATTAAAGATGTCAATGCATCGATAATCGAAAATATGGACAGTAAGTAAGTAATTTAATTTAAGCGTATAAAACCGTCAAGCAAATAGTTTTCGCGAACAACAAAATCCTCAATCGTATCCATCACACGGCTTGAATTTTTCAGATTAGACAGAAGGCACATAACTCAAAATAACAGTAACGTATACGATAAGTGGAGGGAGGAAGCCGAACAACCAAAAATGTTTATGATCCTATTAAATGACCATCAAACTATAAACTTATATAAAAGGAGAGTTCTCCGCTATGGTCTATTGTAGTGTCCGTACAAAGGGTTCACTCACTTCATCAGTGCAATCGTTACTCATCGCTGCAATTTTCACAATTATACAATTCCAAATAAAATATTCTTGGCCACATTTTTAAAACATAATGTGTCCTTGGAAGGGACATTAAAAAACAACCAGTTCTCAACAAGTGGAAGAGCAATTAAAAACAACGAGGCTCTCCTTGTACAACAGCCAAGGTAAAGCGTTAAATAATTTCATCAATCGGTTCGAATCCCGAGGGATTGTTCTATATGCCAGTGAGTGGTTTGTTTGAGAGCAAACGAGAGGAGAATAGGCACAGCTGCATATTAATTGAAGTACCCTGCAGGTATAGCGTCCCGCATTCGTATACAAGTGGAGGGGGGAAGCCAAATAAACAAAAAAATTCACGATCCTATTAAATGACGAGCACACTGTAATCTTATATAAAAGAATGGATTAGCCACTATCACATTACTTTAAATTAGATCAGAATTATCCATGCCAGTGTAATGATTACTGTCCCTGCGATAATAGCATTTCAGCAAAAGTAAAAATAAGTGTTCATTTTTTAAAATAATTTTTGGAAAACTTAAAATTTTCAATTGGCATTATTGTATTGTCTTCATGAAAGGTTCGAAACATTTCAGCATAAAATTATTAGTAGATGGAATGATCATTAGCTTGGCCATTTATCTCCATTTAACCGACAAAAATTTGTTAAGATCAATTATGAATTAGATTCAATTTAAAATAAATAAATAAAAACGAAATATAGATCTTGGGTGGTAAGTGAAGAAACAACATCCCGAATTACTAAGGGGACTCCGTGTAAGTTTCTGAAGTAATCATTGAACATTAAAAAAAAAAAAAAAATCTGTATTTTATCAACAATCCTTTATCTAGTTGAATTTACTTTTTCTTTCCCGTCATTTATATGTGCTAAACGATGAAAGAAAAATCAGAACTTTGAACATTATGAAGCGTCTGAGGTACGAGGGTGGTCTGAAAACTTTCCGACCTAACAAAGCTTTTATTTATTTTATTATCATCTTCATGTTGAGGTCGGAAACTTTTCAGACCACCTGTGTAGTCTTAACGGACCCGAACTATTTCACCACATTTAATATTATTTTTCACGTTACTGTATTTTAACAATCGCCTTTAAAAATTCATTTAATTTGATAATAGTATCATCGATAGGTTTCAGTGCCTGATAAGATATTGTTGTATAATTACGTAATAGACCCCTAATGAGTGGCAATGCAATGGAGACTATATCTGTTATAACAAAAAATGCTAACTTCGAAGCGGAATTGTCGGAAATCAATGTTCCATTAATTATGTAACCATGTACGCATACCGTTCATGCACCTCTAAGCCTTTAAAAGAGAAACTTTAACTGCGTAGATTATAAAAATTTAAGGTAATCTACAATACTTATAAGTTGTGGTTACTTTTAATTATGTCCTACTGGTATAACTTTTAAAAATAATTGCGGGGGGGGGGGGACTACTCATCGTTCGCAGACGCTTCTACTCTTCCGCTCAGATTGTTTTCTTTCCTCTGACTAAACGCTGTTCCACTTGAACTATATGCCCACAGTTGAACAATGATGTTACTTTTAACACGATTAGAAAAGGACTTCCATAGGCTCGAAATTAAAAATTAATTAAAATAAATCTACTATTTGCGAATTAGCGCTTGGTAAATATGTTTGAAAACTAGTACAGGTCCAAAAAAAAAAAAAAGAAGGTATTGAACTTTAGAACATTTTGATTGCATTAAAGAACCATTGAATAAACATTTCTATCTTGACTGCACCAAATTTAGCGAACCAAAAATAACTTTTATAGTCTAGGACAGCGAAACAATTAATAATTGAGGGGCTTGCCGCAAGAAGGAGGCAGCTCCATTTTTTAAATTTAGGGAAAGAAAAAATAAATACAGCTCTATAAGATTCCTCTTTTTTGCCCTGAATCGGTTCAGAAATTGAGAGAGCTAACACCCGGAGCTACATTGTTCTTGCACAGAACGCAAAAATTATTTATTTTTTTTACATAAGATATGTCATAAGATACTCAAAAAGGTAGAAAATGGACCTGCCCCCCTTCTTGCTCTTGCTGCAAACCCTTCAATTATTTACTATATTCGTATATTTTAAGACATATTGAGCAATGTATTTAAAACTAACGCAACATGAATAAACAATTAACAGCATTTCACTGCAGTTATGACATTTTTGAAATTTAATAAGCAATATATGCAGAGTACAGAAAAGATAGCTTCCATTTAAATAACATGCTTTTGAAAATACTCCATAAATAAGTTGCTAATACGATAATAATAAGAGTTCAATAAATATTTGTAATTAAAGTCTCAACAGACGTTACATATAGACAATTAAGGCATACATAGATATATTTAATGAACCATAACAGATAATGTTTCAGTGTGATGCAAGATAGTGAATTTCAATCAGTAAATGACGAAACACTCGAGATAAAAAAGCAGCTCGCAGAAGCATATGAAAAAACAGCTATTATTATAATCTTGGTTCTAACCATCATCAATAACAATGGAGATGATGGCGATTCATGGTCAACAATGAAAGTCTGTTTCCTTGCTAGAGCTAGACCTCATTAAGATCTCTGTTTATAATTCGAGACACATAGTCCATTATTTTTGTTAACTCCTCACCTCTGACGTTGTGATGCGTACACTTGTTAACTGCATAAATATGTACAAATTTACTGTCAATGCGGCCAATTGGAGATAATACAAAAGGGGAATTCAAGTAATGAATACCATCAAAAGTAGGGGGGGGGGGGGTCAATATTTTATGTATAGCATTATTACCCTTGAGTATTACTTATAAAAAATTCAAATACAGGGGATCCCCGTGACAGTGGTGAGGGCACATAAATAATAATATTCAAACATCAATCTTAATTATTTTACTGCAATTTGGAAATTCGAATTGATGTTTCCATACAAGCCGTGATAGCGGAAATGCATATCAAGAAGGCAACGTTGTACAAAGATGGAGTGAAGTGTACGTGGTCCGTGAGGCAACCAACCCCATCTAAGACACGGATCCCGTGCTAGCTGATTAAAAAAAAAACTATTCCCTTACGATAGCTGCGGTTAAATACCATCTTTAAATATAATGGTAACACAGTAAAATGATGAGCAAAAATTGCAAAAGAAGTAAGCTAACTTTGAATCATGTAAGCAAAACATAAATGAACTGTCTGTTCAGAATAATTTAGGGCCACCTTTAATTTTCTTTTTCTTCACTCAATAGTAACCCCGCTTGCCGTTACGTTATAGTTACTTAGGTTAGCTTTTATAAATACGCAAGAAACAAAAAATATTATCAAAATTTGCTAATATTTAAAAAAAATGTAATTCAGCAAAACTGAAAAATTCACTGTATCGGCTCAAATCCCCTTATAAGGGAAACCGTATGGTCTCAAAAGCAACCAGACTTTGATTCTAAATTAATTCATGTGAAATTACATTGCATAAACAGTTTATTACCCTTTGATTTATGTATATATCTCACTACTGCAATTTTCCTAATGTATCCCCACTTAGGGAATATTCACAATAGGTGTTTGACACAAAAGGTTTGTTGTGAAGTATTTTTCGTTTTGACTCTATTGACTAAAATTTTAGTTTTTATGAAAATTACAATTAGGAAATTATCAAAAATATTTAGGCCGGTGGAGGGAGGGATGAGAACCAGTGAATTATCTGCCCACCACTTAGCAAAGTAAAAGAGGCTCCATCACTGGTGTATTTCTATATTTTAGGTTTACACAAGATTTAAAAAAAAAACCAGAAATACTTATATTTTCTTCCTTATATTGTATGCATTGAGTGGAGTGGTAAAGGAGTTTCCTCTATTCGACCCAGAGACATAACAAATATCCTCATCCCCATAAATATAAATTAATTACTTGGTAATAGTAAAATAGAAGAGTATCAATTTTTAGGTTTCGACGTTACCGTCGATAGTACTTAAGTGTTGACTATAATAACACTAAGTCCTATCATTAAATAGTGTTGACCACATTTTCACAGGAGTAACTTGTGTGACATATCACTCTTGATTTTGTTTTTTTGGTAAAATCTCTATACAAGAAAGAGCTCAGGGCTGACCGCAGTGTCTTATGGTTTCCCCCAAACTGTTATTGGTCGATCCGACGTCACCCACCAAATTGTTCAGTTGAGCAATTCGGGACGTCCCCGTTGACGTCATCGACTAACATCATGTTCGGTCGATTCTCGCCTTTAATACGTGCTAACCGCCACATATAACACCTTCCTTAACATAAGCTTCGTCCTTATGTTACAATGTACAGTAAATATTTTCCACGGAGATTGAAATGCAAAAATGCCAAAATGGGGAGATATAACTCACGGGGCCATGTGCCTTGTATTTATTGATTCGGAAAAGGCATGTGATAGCGTGCTAAGAGAGAGAAACTCGGGGGCCTTGAGGATTGCCAACACAAGTGAGCCCAGTACACGAATTAGAGCAGATCCCATCACGAATATGTTTGTGTCAAGCAAGGGAATCTGCTTTTACTGGAATAGTGATACTAAAAAGATTAATCCAGTGTCGTAGTATTTCCACCATATTGTTAAAAATATGTGTTTAGTAGTTTAGTTGTAGGTTTTCGAGGTAGCCTTGAAACAAAAAAAATATAAGAAGGGAATAATCGGTAGCGATAGTTACATTTACAGCCTTCTTTTTCAAGATGATCGAGGTAGGCATTACCTCAAGATACTGAAAATGCAAATTTTAAGTGGTTTAAATTACAGTCACGCGCAATTATGAGACTAATTCTAGGGATAAGATAGCCAAGATTGAGATCAGAGCTACTTCAACGGTCAACTCAGGCAGAGTATATGGCTGAAATCAGAAAGAGGAAGTGACGATGTTAAGGAAGCTTGCTTGGAACCATACAGGAAAATGTAGAATATTAGACCAGGAAATCTACCGCTAAATAAGACTAACAACTACAAGAAACCTGGATGGAACTGCGACTGTTGGATCAGGACTGACACGAATGAATAGGCGCTGTTGGGGCTTTAAGGACATTTAACAATACACAAAACGGCTAATAAATAGTGCGACAGTGGAAAGCATTCTTTTAAATAGCAGGACTCAGTAATGTAGATAAAGGAGGAGCCTAACTGCTGCATAGATGGATTCTCGGGAATGATCCGAGCTTAAATTTAGGTAAGAAAGGATAAGAGGATGGGGTGAAAAAAAATAACAAAAATATTACCCCAAGATGATCGAAAATAGACACGAGAGTGATTGTTCAAGGTAAATATCGTTTCGGGACAATCATCAGGCATTAATGGCAAAACAATAAAAAAAATTGTGATCTACCTTTACGAACCAATAATGAGTTATAAAGAACGAATCCGAACAGGAGTGTCTTAACGGACAGTTCATCCAATTTGGCAAAAACCGAGCTGTTTCTGGCTTAAGAATTGTTTGGTAACTTGCCCAAAATAATGTTCGGATCTCTAAGGCGAAAATCAGTTCAATATTGTTTTACAATTTTATAGATTTACAATTTAATATGATTTATTTTTTCAATTTATTTAATGCCAATCACAATGAGAGAGGCTCTACTTTCAAATAGACTCGAGTAAATAGTATTTTCTAAATGTAAATATATGACCCCTCTCCACATGATCAAGGACGCACGAGAGGCGGTATTTCGTAAAAATATATTCTAAAAAACAAATCTTTGGCAGCCAACAATAGAAATTTATTATGTAATATAGTTCGGACCGTTTTCGAAAATTTAATAAGAAATTATCGCAGTGTACACACAAGCCTATATTGTAAAACAGTAAATGTAAAATTGTGAATATGGTATAATGTGATCTTTAGTCTCAATTGCTCTTCTAGGGCAGATTTTAATTTTATTCAAATAAAGGTTTATTATTACTAAAAATAGTAATAGCTCTTAGCGTTTATATATATTAAGCTTGTTAAAATTATAAATACGTTGATTTCTTATTTTTAAGGAGGAAAATGAGCGAGGTGCGATTCCCTTGGAAGGTGACGGCCGAACAGGAGTACGACAAGGACCCCAAACTGAAACGGGAGGACGTATTAACACTGCTAGAATGGATGAAGTCTTTGAAGTACCTGCCTAAAGTAGACGGTATGAATGAATACCTTATCTATTTCATTTAACTTTATTTATTAAAAATACATTTTCACAAATATTTAAAAAAATGGTATTTAATCCACAATTATAAACTTAATATGTGCAAAACTGATGTCAATAAATGAAGACGGAAAAGAACTGCTTCGGTCGTGGGAAGGTGAAGTACTGTTGAAACAGTAAAAAATAAATAAATACATGACTGGCGAAGGACAACAAGGTGAACAAGGAATGACTTACATTTTTTTCCCTATCCAACTTCAATTTGGTTTAATCACAGTAGTTTGATATGTAAACATACTTAAACACAAAGATCTATTTCCTGTACCAGGTCCAATAATTGTTTAGTGGAATTTATGAGATTCTACTAAAAATAAACATTGGGTAACTAAATAATCAATAAGGTCATGTCCTGGAATAAGTTATTTAAAACTATTAGTTACTACAATTAAAAATAAATAAATATTTCGAAATCATATTTGTCATCTGTTGGAATTATCATAGTTCATTTGAATTCTTGAAAAAAATCTATTATTTTAAACGGTTATTTACCGTTTCAGCCCTTATATCCCATGGGTAATTAAAGCTTCAGTTAATTACAAGGGAGATAGAAGCTCTCGACGGTTTTGCCTATTAGTTAGTTGCTGGATCGGGTTATATCTGGCTGGCGCAGAGCGACTCAGATCGATGAGATCACATTGAGGTAGGCATCACTGACAAAACCATCGATTTAGTCAGAGACAAAAAAAAAAACCATTTAAGTAAAGTGTGATTTTAATGATACATAGGATTTTAATGATTTATTGACTTTAAAACTTATATAGCGATCGAAATTCTTCAGTCTATGTGTTCTACGGCAGCGTCCGTAAAACTGGTACAATCGACCTGAAATGTTTAAGATATATATTTAACAGCGACCCGGGCTACAATGTGTATTTTTTAGTTGATATATGATAAGGTAAGGTACGTGAAAAAATCGGCCGCGTGTCCCATAATTGTCGTACCTAAAAGCTAACTCAAGTCACAGCTGTTTAAGAAGCTATTTAAAATTCAAAGTTCTACCTTTTCCCCAAGGTTAAAGACGGAAACGTGGTATTTTTGGATAAAGCAATAGAAATAGGGTAGTGCCGTTTTTTTTAAAGCTACTTATAATCATTTGAGTGCTTTACAAGATATTTTCAATGATTCACACGCACCTACCTAGACGACCACCTTTCGAAACTGTATATATATTTTCTGTGAATATATATATCATGAATATCACTTTAGACCACAATCGATTAAAGAACAACCATTAAATAATAATAATTATTATTGAAACAGCTTTTAACTTTTTCGCAACGAGTTGATAAATTACCCCAAGAAATATTCTTCATTGACAGAGGACTATAGAGGAAGGTAGTGGAATGGGAAGCTAATCAATCCATCATAACTCCAATGCCGCTCGCTACAAATAGACAATGAATAAGAGGGGACTCAAACCAATAAATTATGAATGGATAATATCAATAGATAGATACAAAGATAATTAATTATAAATAGGTAACATTATTAACAAGCATTAGCTGTGGTTTGTAATCACGCCATTTTAACACATAATAAGAAATTGACGGTATGTAAATAAGTATTTAGTTTTCGTAAATGTGTGATTATTTCTTAAAATTATTTATTTTGGTTTCAAAAACTATACACTGGGGAAATCATATTAATTTATAAGTATACCGTCGAACTCTAGTTAAAATATAAAATATTGCATTAGTAAACCAAAATATTCAAACTAATTCAATTGGATTAATAATTATTGGTTCAAGTGGGAAAAAAGTCAATTTAGACAGATATATCCTTTCATATATCGAGACCACCTTCCTCTATAGTACTCTGTCAATAAAGAATATTTCTTGGGGTGATTTATGAACTCGTTGCGAAAAAGTTAAAAACTATTCCAATAATAATAATAATAATTCAAATTTAATAGATTTTCTTTAATATATTGTGATATTTATGATTTATATATTTAAAAAAAATTAAGGACGTAGAAAGTGAAGGCACAGTTTCGAAATGTGTTCTAGGTGTAGATATATTTTTTTGTAGGTAAAAGAAACATACCAGATTTTCTTTAAATCAACCCGGTTTACCAACAACCCACATACATCACTCCCTAACCCATTAGCTAATGACCGCAATCGTGCCTGGATAGCCTATTATATATTTCCTTGCGTATACATTATGACAGAGCCAGTTCCTTATGAACTTTATTAAGGCGGTAGGAGCAATCATGTTCAAAGACCTGTGTATGTGGTTGGGAAAGTAGACACTACTGTTCCGGAGGCTTGCACCACCTGTGCATCGGGGAAAAAGAGCTAGTCAATTATGTAACGAAACCGTTATGTAAACTGGACCGCATCGACAAATTAATGCAACGTTCTAAATTAACAGAGCATCCGTGTCAGAATCCCTATTCTTGCATAATGATAAATAACATTTGTAATTGGCGTCTATCTACCTGTAGCTCTTAGTAATCACTGATCTCTCTAGTGTCTAAATAAGTATTTTGTCATATAATATATTATATTATAGTACCTTGATTGTGCAGGGAACTAATATGGTCTTGCGTATAGTCAGAAATTGACTGCTAACGAATAGACCCGAATCGTCCAGTGAGTAAGCATCTCGCTCCCCGCACAAGGAAAATTTCTTCGCAAACGAGCGGTCGGGAATGATCTACTACCAAACGTCTGATTTTTAGCAGAATCCTGGTGTTAGTTAGAACTCCTAAAGTCAGGGATAGTTTATTATACGAATCCCAATAACAAATGCTCGACCAGATATATTACGGCAGCGATGATATAAAGCGATGTCTATAAACAAAATCGGATAACTGTATATCATCGCCGTTCCGTCACGGTGGTTTTCGTATTCGCAAGGAGAATATCCTTCGTGTTCGTTATGTCATTGGCCGGCCTTTTAGTTGACTACCTATCCCGACAAGATAGGCTTTAAATGTTTTCCCATGTAAAGGAAACTTTAAAGAAGATAAAAAAAAAAAAGGTTTAGTAGTTGCATTAACAGAAACTACTCGAATTGTCAAAAAGTTCAAATAGATTTTTGGAAATATCATTGCTATCTACATGAATCTCCTCACCCAGGGCAGGAGTGATTTCTGCTAATTCAAGGTCAGTTGCGAGTTTATCTTAAAATTGATTAAAAAACTATAACGATTTAAAAAAATTAAAATTACTTTGCAATAATTTTATAAGCAAATCGCCAATGGAAAAAAAAAAAAATAAATAAATGAAGCCATTTTGGTTTTTATCAAGGAAAGATTTTATATATAGAGAAGTAAAAAAAAGTCTACTTTTGTCATAAATTCCACTGATACTTTCAAGAATCCTGTATCTTATGAAAAGTAATTAGCACTGAGAGAACAGCTACAGCTTGGTTGATGAACCTAGATGACTCTTGGTAATGGAAAACATAAAGTTATGGGATTGAAGCAACATTGTCAGTGTTAGTAGCGAAACTCAAAACTTACTGTTGTGTTCTTGTGATTGGTTATGTGCTGTGTTTTATTGGTGAATCATTTAAATCTAACCATACAACTAGAAAATTCCTTTACTTTCCAACAACGGGTTACATATTCAAGCAGAAACTCTTGAGCCCTTCATGTTCTTCGACACTTACCCAAAATCTTACCAGTGTCACTTGTATGACCTTCCTGCCAACTTCACGGATGTATCTTGTCCAGGGTAGTCCTAATGTTCTCTGACCCAGATGATGGAGTATTTATGTAAAAATTACAGGCCAAACTTTCTCCTGACATCATCTGATTCATTCTCTCCTGGAGATCGTTGCAGACCATATTTAGGTGAGGCTTGTCCATTGACTCATCTCGGAACCATCACTTGCACTCAGCTATAAAAGTCTACCTTCATAGATCACGTTTTCAACACATCAGGATAGATTCCATCATTACCGGAAAACTTTCCTTCTTATTTTCATATAAGGTGGATCATTTAACAATATTAGGTATGCTTATAGCTCTATCTCAGAATTACTTGTTCAGCTTTCCAGGCATTACAGAAGTACTAAAAAAATTACACTTTGTCCCAAACTACCTTTTCCACTGGGTGATTAAAATCAGGACATCTAACAGCCATGTAGTCTGTTTTGAGAAGGTTTATTTTAAGGTGCCTAATTTAAACTATATTATTAATGAGATATACTGTAGCAAGTATATAGAACTTGTGAAATATATTTCAGAGGAAATGATATGCCATTTTCTACACGCTTGTTATTATGATGTGGAGCAAGCAAAGAAGACGATAGAAACATTTTACACTTACAAGACAACTATGCCAGATTTTTTCGACAACTGGGATCCAACGGCAAGTGATATTCAGGAGACAATTAATGATATTATGTAAGTAATCTGTTATTACCTGTCCCCTTAACTAATTACTATTACTATTAATACTGCTACTAGCTAACATCACCCTTATTAAAATAAAGGGAGAAACTTTATAAATAGCCTTTATGACATAATAACATAAATGGCTCTTCATTGATGATATAACGAAGCATAAAATTGATTTAAAAATCTCCCAACCTGACTAACTATTGATTAATAAACTGGAATCACCCTGTATGTATATAACTGATGATTTAAATTTATTTTTCTAGTATAGCAGCACCTTTACCACTATTGACTAAAGAAGGTAACAGAGTAATTGTATGTAAACTAAACGATACCTCTACAGAACGATTTGTGTACCCAGTAACTATACGATGGATACTTATGTCGTGTATCCATGCTGTTTGGGACCATGGCATCATAAACGGCTATGAAATTGTTTATGATTCTACCGGATATAGCATGTCTCATCTGTTAAAATGTTCGCTTACCCATGTAAGAAACTACATCAATTATGGTAAGGTGAGTTGAACTACAATATAATAGGTCAGCGGACAAAGTAATTTGTTTTGTTGACATGAAATACTTATCAAATATTAATAGTAATAATACATAAAAAAAAATTTTGTTTACAGAATGCTTCGCCAATAAGAGTAGTTAAAATCGTTTTTATTAATACGAGTCCTGTAGTTAAAAAATTGATTTCAATAGTCAAACCGTTCTTGAGCAAAGATCTTGTTAATATGGTAATGTCATCAAACTGCTTACAATTTATTTATGCCAATAATCACAGATAAATATTCCTGATAATAAATATTTTGGTAGATGTCTTTCTACACTTCTCCTGATTCATATTTTGGAGAGATGCAACCAGAAACAGTTCCTGAGGATTATGGTGGTACAGGCTTACCATTGTTGTCACTTCACAGTGAGTCAATTATTGTTTTTAGTTTATAATTAATTATATTGTCTATGATAATATATAATCATAGAACAAATCTAATCATATTTTAGAGTAAATAATATTTTTTTAATCACATCAAAATTAATAGATGCTATGTTATTTCATTGGGCATAAGCAAAGTGAACTTTTTTTTTACTGTGAAAAAATTGTAGAAGATTTGCATATTTTAATAGTTGTGCTAATGGTTCAAATAAATATATAACAACTGGCTTTTTGACGACCAATCAAAATATATATTAACTACATACAATTACTTTTTTAGGAGAATCCGTAAAGAGGGTAACAACTTCTAAACAGTGGCTAATTGAAGAAGAAAAACTAAGAATTGATGAAGCAATGAAAAATGGCAAGTCGAAAAAAGAAAGCAGTGCGTGCATAGAGAAGTCATTTAAAAGATTAGAAATAGATTAAGAGTTGGTTGATTTTAGAATTTTTATTAGACAATAAGATTAAAAGACTGTTTAATGTCAATATTTTAATTAAAATTTTAAAAAAGGAGATGTAATTACTAAATTTCAATAATGTTCTAAATAAAGTGGTTTCCATCATTTTTGTTAAAAAAGCAATGTACTTTATTTATTATATTTCATAATAAAGCCAAAAAATGAACAACATGATGAGAATTCCTTGATTTTTATTCCCAAATATTTACCTTAACACGGGTAAAAATGAGGTGTTAAAGCTGTAACATTGAACTCAATGGGTATATGAACTTGACAGAATAAAAACCAACTTATTGTTGAGCATGGAGTAAGAAGCTTTACTTTCAAACATTTACACGACTATCGTCTATCATCGTGCATTCAGTTTATTCACCAACACTCAGAATCAAATCAGGCATGTATATAAAAAATTAACTAGAACAACAAACTTGCAATGATTTCTTGAATCTATTATCATTCACTCGTCACACTAATTCTCAGAAAAGCACAGTCTTTTCGGTACAAAAAGATATATATTTAATTTGTTATAAGCCTTGAATGGATAAAATTACTAATTTTTAGAAATAGCTTCTGAGGGAGCTAATAAATTAGAAAACCCTTATATTTAACTTATTCGTTGCTAATAAGTATAGAGACCTTGGTTTGATTCCCAAATCCTCTATGTATTTTTTTAAGGGGGATGCGTCTGATCAAGGTTCACTCAGCATCAAAGGGGAAAATGAATAGCTTCTTGAATCATAAAGTAACAAACCCGGTTCAGAATAACGAAATAAAGGTTGAGAGGTGACAACCAAGCTTTGGTCATACTAGCATCTCAGCACAATCTAGTAACTACAGCAGAACCCTTGGTTAGCCTTCACTCTTCATGAAGTGTTGGACCACAAATTTAATTAATCTATTTTAAAATTAAATGTATTTGCCTTTATCAATGGTAGGCTATTATTAAAAAAGTATATGTTTTTTTTACTAAATAATGATACAACTATAATTATTTGTTATCTAAGGTAACTATGAACTATAATAAGACTTACTTGAAGCATCATCTGAATTGACATCAACAACCTTGTTGGGCAGCTTAGAAAGAACTTCAAGTGCAAGAGCAGGACATCCGGCTTTGAAGTGAGCATGTGCAGTTGTGAAGTACAGCTGTCTTTCCAATGGTGTGATCGAATCTTCAACCAGCAACTTCAATAAAATAAAATTTGTTAATACCAATCGGAATATTTTTCAACACATTTTAATACAAAAATTATCAGGAATAAATATCAATGCCATAGTTTAAATACCTTTAAAGCAGGCAGGGGGGGGGGTAACCTTTTTGGGTTGTGGCCCACAATCATGGTTCCACATACTTGTGCAGGACTAAGACCTACACACCCATGTTAAAAGTGCAATTTACAGAACTTACAACAACTTATATTTTCTATGCATATTGAATACAATAGCAGTAAAAGATTCCAGCCAGCACCTTGCCAATCTATTTTTAGCTTCCCAAACACATCTTATCCTGTAGTCATTGTTCGTAGTTGACGGATGTCAAGGAGTTCTTCAGACGTTTCAAGATTCTTGTTGACAATAAGAATGTAAACAACCAGCTTTTTAACAGATGATTTGTTGTCACAACATTCATCCTAAGCCAAAGAAAAATATTTGCAACTCAAAAGTTTGGAAAATACTGTGAGCTCTTCTGCCATCTCGTTAATGTACCACATTACCATAGTTTGAGACAAAGCTATTACGACCACTAGTTAAGAAATTTTTGGATTGTTTGTCTGTTTGCAAATATTTTTAAGCTAGGTTTTATAAATTGCTCTGCATCAGGGTATGGTTTCATTTCTTGTACTATCAGAGTAGATTTCATTGGAAGCTGTTACCATTGAAGAAAGCTCATTCATTACTTTGTTTTTTTTAATATTAATCGTTGGCCATAAAACTATTTTTTATTTTTTTCAATGATACCTGATCAATCTCAAGACTGATCCAACCGGATATTTAAAATCATAATGATTCATCATGAAGTGCCTTTCCATAATGTATGTTTTAGGCACTGAAACATTTCCCCCACAGATCTAACACACTGGTTTTGATATGTTGATGATAAACCAAACTGCTCCTACCCTTTTTGCACTTGCCAACTTCAAATATAAGTTGACCGAATTACATGTTGGTGGGCCAATTATGGGTTGATTAGATAAACTTAAAAAAAAAACCCTTAGCGAGTTGGTCATGGGGCACACCCAGAAAGGCGTCAGGTTAGCTACCTCTGCTGTAAAGAAACACTGTTTAGTTGGTAATATTGTGTGATAAGATAGGTATATAGGGTAATATTCAAAAGAAGTCTGGTTGGTAACAATGTGTGTGTACCAGCTCCCTAGTTTGCTGTTTTTAAGAAGAATTAAAAAATTGTAAATTCATTTCTTTTCCTGATAATAATTAAATGGAGATTGGCCAGGTTAAATATATGTTATTTTTCTATACTCTGAGCAAACTAATGAAACCATAATAATTTTTACAAAACTTTTGTTGACAAAATACTAAACAATAAAGTCAGGCTGTTCATGTAAGTCAAGTTGCTGGAACACATGGATTATCCATCTGTTGATATTGAGAATAACTAATTTTGATAAAATATATAAATATTAATAAAATTCTAATAGAAATATAGTTATAACTGAAGTATTTTGGAATTACCTGCCTGTCACCATTTGTAGATTTTGATTCCTTGCCATAAGTAAACCCAGCTAAAGCAACAGTATGCTTCTTTTTGTCTTGATAAGTTGTAGCTAGTGTGTGTCGAATTAACAAAGGATGGGTTCTCAGGTACACATAGAAGTTGAAAACATTTGGGTTAGCTGTAACAAAAGATTTGAATTACTTTGAATAATGTTTAATAATAAGATTAACAATTAATTTGATTAACAAAGGATAACTATTGAGGTTGGCAAGAAAGTAATTTAGTGTGAAATAAAACTTCATTTTTTCTATTAAAAAAAATGAACTTTAATCAGCCAAATATCTTCCATTCTGTTTGATGGCCTTTTGACATCTTTCTAGTAACTTCATGATCCTGTGCTCAAAGAACTTCTGGTCCTTATCAGCAAAAAACTCAACCAAGTGCAATTCGAGGCCATCATTATTACTGAAATTTATACCATTTAAGAAGTTTTTGAAACTTTAAAATAAATGATAATACGATGATGCAAGGTTGGGGCTGTATGGGAGATGCGACATAATTTCCCTACCAAGCTCCAATAGTTTCTTATGTGTTGCTAAAGATGTGTGAGGCCTCGGATTGTTGTGGCGGAACCCAAATATCCAGCTTCTTAACAAGCCCAAGACGTCTTATAAGATTTTCTATTGTTGTGTGTAATACATTTAATTGTTTTGCAATCTTTCGCACAGTTATATGACAATTTGATTCAATTATTGCTTTCATTTTGTCATCATCAACTTCAGAAGGTCGACCAGAATGTTGGTCATCTTTCAGTGAAAAATCTCCAGTACGAAATTTTTTAAGCCAATTCAGACACATGTGTTCTGTTAAATAATCAACACCATAAACTTTACATTTCTCTTAGTGACCCTCAGCGGCTTTCTTGCCTTTATGAAAATAAAAGAGTTAAATGTGTCGAAAATGCTTATTTTTGCACTGAATGTTAAAACTGACAGTTGTAAACAAAATTACACGGAATTTCTTTATATAGCAACCTGAAGGTATCGACTACCAAATCTCACAAGAAAAAAATTTTAACTGACAAAGGAATAACGAAACAAACATAACGCTATCTACTGGCGCAAACCGAAATCACTTTCTTGCCAACCCAGTAGTTTTGAAATACCTTTCCACAAATATTTTTTATAGCACAGCAATGTATTTATTTAATATCTTCTTAACATTTAGTTTTGTTGTGATTTAAATAATTATTACACTTAATTAGATGATTTGGGTTCATGGCTGATTGTTAGTTAATAATTTACCTGTTGATCCTTCTTGCTTATCGTCATCTGAGTAATGTTGATGCATTGTTCCCACGTTGGTTTGCAAAAGTGTGTTAAGACTGCCAGTAGGGTCTTTCAAGATCCAAAGAGCCATTGATCTCAGAAAAGGATCAGGGTGTACATGTGAGGTATCTTGATTCTCCCCTTTGGCATCACAGCCAAGAATTTCCTTAGAAATAATAAAAATGGATTAGTTTATCCGACATTAGAAAAAAGTAGGAAGTTCTAGAGTCCAACTACAGTTTTTTGTAAATAACATGATAAATAAATTACTTCATATAGCAACTTCTTTAGATTTTGCGGGGTCGAGTCCATTTCACCTTCATAAAGTCTAGCTATAACCATGGCAAGTTGAAGATCATCCAATTTGTTCAAACAGACCTAGAACAATAATATAATAAAATATTGAATTTATTAGTAAAAACTAATTTTTATATTATAAATAAATTTTAAAAAACTTTTTAAATTAATAATTATAAAAATTTTATAAAATAAGGTATAATTGAATGGTATTATTTAGTTAAGCAGTTCTTCCTCCTTTTAAGTTCAAACTAGAATAAACCAACAAAACACAATGATACAGACCTCAATGGCATCACGCAAGGCA
This sequence comes from Acanthosoma haemorrhoidale, assembly GCA_930367205.1. Lineage (NCBI taxonomy): Eukaryota > Metazoa > Arthropoda > Insecta > Hemiptera > Acanthosomatidae > Acanthosoma > Acanthosoma haemorrhoidale. Next base: position 77,769,195 of record OV884011.1, read on the forward strand.
CCAGCTAATAAGAAGAAAGCAGCAGCATGTTCAAATCTCTGTTTGCCAAGTAAAGCAAATGCATTCTTGAGAGCTGCCTTCCTCCATCTGTTAAGTGAGACACACATTACAAATTATTTGACTCTAGAAAATTATAGACCAATCAATCTGCTGAGCTGAGTAGGAAAATAAATTTAATAATGTATTCCCTCTTTATTTTGAAGCTGAACACTCTTACCATACAATGTAGCTCATTTGAAAAAAAGCAAATGACATTAAAAAAAAACAAGTTTTGCCAAAAAAAAGAAGTTGATTTTGACACCTTCAAAGCATAGAGATTATTAAAATGTTTGAAATTACCTATCTTCAGTGAAATCATTAGAGAAGAATTGAGTCATTCTTTCATCTCTCTTAGATCGGAACAAACCCCAAACCAAAGATTTTTTCTTCATGGCAAGATAGAAAATGGCAGCATCCAAAGGGTCCTGGTTCGCTTGAAAAGAAGCTTTTGCAACCTAAAAACAAATTCAAGTACCATTAATGATGATCTATGATCAGGTTCAAATTTAAATGCTAGCAAATATAGAACAAACTTAAAATTAAATAATTTAACCTACACTCTACATACACCTGGTGGTCATAGAGGGACAGACTAAGAAGAAGAAAATTTATAATTATAACCTATAATTTGACACCCTTGATCGCTATTTCCTACCATCAAAAGTACAATTGATGTCACTGCTCTGCCATGGATCTCTCCTCTTCAGTATTTATGACTAAAACTCCTCTTTAACTTTACAACTTACTCCAATTAAAATCAGCAATCAAATCTCACTAGATCGTGTCCATCAGACCTTTATTTCTCATCCCTGGTGGGATATTAGTTATGCTTCCTTTAACCATTATTTTCTTCACTGGTATCACTGTCACAAACCTTTGGGGCTCTATTCCCACCAATATTTGTCATTTATCAATTCCTCTAATCTTTAAATCAATACTTTACCATTTCTATAACTCCTTCCAATATGACAATTCATAATTCAACATTATTATTCTTTTTATTTTTCTATTAATTTGATGCATTCCCTATTTTAATACATCCCAGGAGCCTTTCATGCTCTTTTTGCTGCTTCTAATAATTCCTATAATTTCTTGTTTCAATCTTATGCTGTTGATCCATTGAAGTCATATTATGTTTTTTATTATTTATATGCTGATCATATCAGTGTAATTTATGGCATATATTTCTCTTTTTTGTCAGCTAGACAAGTATGTCACTTTTTTTTTTTCATTTCACCTTGGCATAATTGCCCTTACATATTGTAACCAACTGTCCATCATATTAGATCTATCATTAACATAGATAATCAGAGATTTTTAAGTGCTTAGTATTAAGGCGTAACTATAAAAGAAAACAATCTTCAATAACTAGATCTATCAAACTAGACTCTATGAAAATTAAATGAAAAATTTCATGAGTTAGAAACATCAAAATCTCTGACCATCTCTGTATTTGATTGTTGTTTAATATTTCAATGATTTCATTAAAAATCAATATTATTTTTCTTAAAAAACTAAATCTTAACTCTGCTTATCCAAGATATTATGACAAGATGAAGTGTAATGAATGGATCCCAGAAATGAATCATTAGACTGGTGAAGGGAAAGCTGACAGCAGATAACCTCCTGAAAGAATATATGAGGCCTTTAGAATCAAAACCAGCTATTTCCAGAAATTTTACAAAAACAACCCTGATTTACATAAAAATGATGATATTGTTGACAATGAAAACTTATCTTAAAACAATCATGGCTCTCGGTTCTTTCCAAAAACATTTATCCGAACTCAAATGCCTGGATTGGGGTTGTTTTTTAACCAAATGATACAAAAAAAGTATTACCTTTTCAATGCATTGTTTGAGAGTTGTATAATTCCGAATCCACCAACCAACACCTAACTCTTTAAGGCGACTCCAACGCGGGCTCCCTTTTGCGTAAGATGGGATAAGCTGCAGAAGTTCTTCTTCTGATTCAGAATGGAAAGCCCAGACAAGATTATTACTCGCTATTCCTTGTCGTTGGAACTGAGCTCGCTGTGAAAGTGGCAAGCAACGTACTAAATAATTGTAATGTTTCATAGCCAGAAGGAATCTAAGCCCACAGTCATCTAAGGAATCTGAAAATTTTCATTGAACAATAAGCTATAGTATTTAATGAAATATTTATATTTAAAAAAAAATAAATTATTGTTTTTTATGTATATGGGGTGTCATGCCCTGCTCGTCTATCCTGGCAGTAGTCATATACTAATTTAAGCCTCCATTTAGGATTTTGAACCCAAAACCTCTACATCATGAAGTGGTAACACTAATTATTTTACTATATGAAACACCTATTAAATAAGTTGTAACAGATTATACGAGTAACACATTCTGCTTACTTTGCACTTTTATATTACTGGTACTTAAAAATCAAGGATAGGAATGTGTGGATCAGTTTCTGCTGAAAAATCTCAGGACATTAAATTTCCCTTAAGTTTGGATTATTTTTGGCAAAATAAATAAAATTTGGGAACAGCGGAGACATTATTATTATAATATATTACAAAGTTTTGTAATGAAAAATACTTAAATTTTGGTTTTACACTTAGTTGTATACATTTTTTTATAAAGTATATTTATGTTCACCTTTTTTGTTTGTTTTGGAAGCAATTGATAATGGGACCTGTAAATACAAACAGACATTATGGGCAATGAGAGTTGTTTCATTACATTTACCTTTGATCTTCCCTAAAAATAAATAAGATTAACTTTTAGTGTTACTGTCAATTGGAAAGAATACTAACACCAACTAGAAATGAACGCTATACTTTTATTTCAACATAAACACTAGGTACTTGGTCATACTAAAAACTATAAAATATAACTGGGGAGTTTTCATCGACTTCCCTTACTTTAAGTTGCCTGTTATCAGATAAGGCAACCACAATTTCTTACTTTTATTTTCCAACACTTCCCCTAAATAAAAATAATTTCTCCGATCAGAACACTCCACTTCACTCATAAGATGGAATGCACTAGCCCGGCACCACTTCACAAGGTAGAGTGTTGACACTGATGAGACTTCTCAGGCATACAAAGCTTGGTTCGGCAAAAAAGACTTCGTGAGAATATCTGCTTTCTGGTCCATTGAAGATACTTGAACTTCTCCATTTCTCTCTTGAACCTCTCTATTTTCTATCTTTTCACAGAAAAAAACTTCATTCTTATGTTTGTATGTTTGGTGCGGTTGTGAAATGTTGGATTGAGTAACAACTGATTTCACAGTGATTGTCAATCTTTAGCACCGTAGGCTTAATTTCTGTAAGGAGAGACATCTCCTGAACTAAACTGCTTCCCCCACAGCCAAGCTTCCTGCTATAACCTTGCCTCAGTGGTTGACAAGGCCACGGACCATTGTTTCCTACTTGATCATGTTATCAGTAAATTCCCATATTTGTACGTAACTCCTGAGGTAGATCATTGACTGTCCACATCACTTTCATAGCCTGCATCTGAAAAATCTTCCAGTCTTGCTTCATGTTTTCTGAAGTGTAATCCTAGTGATGATATGTGCTTTAGATACTTTAAAAGTCTTCGCGTCATATCTCAGTCTCCCTTCTTGGGGTATTCAAGCTTCTGGGATAAACAGTTAACAGTGAGTGCAATATCTGCCAAAAAAAACAATGGCAAGAGGGATGAAATTGCTTCATGATAAGGTACTGTTCTTTCTAAATCCTTGGTGTTAGTGTTTAAATATTCACCTCACTCAATTGGAGTAGAAACACAATTACTACCTAACATTCTGAAATTTTTCAAAATCCTCCCAGTACTGAGAGACACTAAAATTATTTAGCTTCATTTTATCTCTAGAGAATATTAATCCATAATCTACATGAAGTGTAATAATTAATGACTTGTCAGTTCTAATGTATAGACATGGGTCACTTTCACTTTGATTACACCCACAATTGTGAAGAAAGTTAGAGAACATTTTATTCCAGTATCTGTTTGCTTGACATTGACCATAGATAGTTTTCTTAAGAAGACAAACCTTGTCTTCACCCTCTTATAAAACCCAGTGATTGTTTCATGAAGATCTCCTCAGTTAAGTCCCCGTGTAAGAAGGCACTTTGAATGTCTAACTGGAGTATATCTAGACCATCCTGGATGGCAACACCTAACATTGTTCTGTGACCTACCGTACCGTTGGACTAAAGGTTTCATTGACATAGATTCCTTGCTGATGGTCGAACCCTTTAGTAATAAGGCATGCTCTAAATCTGTCAACTGAACAATATTTTATTTTATATACCCAGTGAGAGTCAAGGATTTTTCTCCTCCTCGGGTCATGGAACCAATTTCCAAGTAACACTTCCTTATAGGGCTTGAATTTCTTTCTTCATCGCATGATGCCACTGCTTTGCCTCTCAACAACTAATAGCTTCATTAAAAGAATTAGGCTCTTCATGAATTGCTGACAAAGCCTAATCTTCCAGGTGGTTTCAGTCTGTCTCTATTCCTTAGACGATATTTTTCTTCATTGGTTACTGTCCCTGTTCCTTGATTATCTTTTCTTTAAGTTTCTTGAATTTCAATTGTTTGCCGTGATGATGTCAGGCACTAGTTCAATCATGCCAGAAATATTTACAGAATTGTTTTTATTATTTGATGCACAAGACTCCCACAACTTTAAAAGTTGACCCCTGTGGCACCATTAATGTCAAAGGAAAACTTAAAACAATTCCTGCTCATAATTTATAATATTTATGCAAAAGTTGAAACGTTAAATTTTTTATCCATTAATAAAATTTTTCAAAAAGGGTTTAATGTAAAATTTAACAATCATATAGCGGAAATTAGAAATCAGGAAAATTGTCTAATGCTACAGGCCAGGCAAAAATGGAATCAACAGACTTGACACTCGTCCAAATTCAGAATTTTCTGCTCCCTCTGGCACAGAAGTCTTGACCATCTGAGTAGGACTAACATGAAGCTGATATTGGAAAATAATAACAGATATGAGTATGACTAGTGGTGTGAACATTATAACAATAGATAGTTAACCATGTGTTATACGCAGAGAGGGGAATCAAACACGAACACCATTTGAGAGTAGCAAATTAAGAGCCAGAAATCCTTATGACTTAATTCACGCTGACATAGGTGGGCCCATGGAGAATATGTCTACTGGCGGAAGCAGATATTTCTGTTCAATAATAGATGACTACTCCATCAAAATGTTTTTACATTTTATCTCGAATATATATCAGACTCTGGATGTGTTTAAACAATTTAAGAAAATGGTCGAAAACCAGACAGGACAGAAATCATCTAGTTGCAAGAAAGCCTTCATTGCAAACCTCCATTCCCCATAGTTTCTGTGCCCTATTAATTTTTCAAGGGTAATGTTTGTCATAGCCATGATTAAACTACCAACCTAGGTGTGACTGGGCCCATAACCTGTTAATTGGAAATAATAACACCAACTAGAAATTAACACTGTACTTCTAATTAAATATAAACCCTAGGTACAGACAGGGTCATACTCAAAACAATAAAATATAACTGGGGAGTTTTCAAGATTACTCCTTGGTAAGGTTGCCCATTATCAGACAAGGCAACCATTTTTTATTTCCTGCTTAAGAGCAAAAATATATAATAGAACCCTTTACCTGAAGTCACACCATTTTCAGGAAGACCAGTTAAGTTTTCTTTAGCAATTGCAGATTTTGCGGCATCAATGGCAAATCTTTCTGCAAAGTCCGTATTACATGTAGAAACAGTGTCTGCGAGAGCTAAAAGGTGCATCTGATCTAAGGACGATAATCCGGGGAGGTGTGTATGTGTTAGAAGACGAGATAGAAGTCTACCCTAGAAAAGACATAAAAAAAAATGTATAACAGTATGATCATCTCACTGCTTCAATCAACAAAGTGAAATTAATATTACATTAATTACATAAGGCAGAATATCAACAAAGGTAAAAATTCAAGTCAATGACTATAAACGACAATGCTTTCTAATAGATGTAATACAAATGATAACTTTAACAACAAACAGTCAAATTATTCAGTATAGACTAGATTATGAAACATTGAAGTTAAAAAAAAAAATTAGAAGAAATGAGAAGTGATTGATCATCTAACAAATTCTAGAAACCCCCACTTCATCACTCCTCTAGTTTACCACTCAATAGATTCCTTCAAAATGATAAATGTTGAATAAGATTCACACAATTTCTTCCTGTACTTCACAGCAAAGACAGGAGTAAGAAACCCAATAATGATAAAACTGAAGCTGTTTTATGATTATTTCTTCTAATTATTTTTTTGAAAAAGTTAGGCTGAATTTCTGAACCTATGAAATGAAAGAAGACTTTATTTTTTAATCAAGCATTAAAAGCTTCAATTTCAACCTTCAAGCTAATCTTAGATCATCTGGAATCCCCAATTAATGCTGATCATTGGAACTCTATCACAATAAAATACAGAAAATATTATATTATAATTTCCAAACTGTTAACAAACCTGTCTGGGACCAAAATGTGAAAGGCTGCTGGTAAGATCTGGGCCGGAAGGTCTTCTATCTGCTCGACACAAAGCTTCATCTTCGTCTTCGTCAACTAGCAGGTCTTCCAAATGATCTTCCCCAAGAATATTTTCATTTTCAAAAAGTTCATTATAGTGCTGAGAAACAGAAAAATAATTTTTAATAGCATAGAGATTATACAAGAATTATTGTAGAAATTATTGGTTGAATTAAGTTTTGCATAAGATAGAATAAGAAGTATATATGTAAAAAAAAAAAATCAATGGGGAAAAAAGTCAGTCCTGTTTTTATCTAAGATTTCTCATGTGATAGCACAGAAGCTATTTAGATTAAAATTTCTGGTTAATACAACACCTTAAAGATGGTAAGGCAAAAAGAATTTAAAATATATTCTTGAATATAAAGTGTTGGAAGCTGACAATAAAAATTGTGTGTTGGTCGAGCTAATTCAAATTGGAATTTTTCAGTCAATATTTTAGGCATAAATAATTTATTCAAAATTTTTCAAGAAGTTTTTGCGAGCAGTGGCATTGCTTACATAACATTTTTAACATCTTTAGCTGTCGAGATATTTTAATCTGAAGTTTTGAAGAATTCTCATTTCAGATTAAAATATCAAATAAACAGTAACTGTCAGTGTAAGCAGAAGAAATATCATGGCTTCATCTTCTTTTAGAGTAGTAGGGAAATGAGAATTGTATTTCACATCAAGATGCAAGGAAAGAAAAGCTATTAGTAAAATCACAGAATCCTTGTTGTTTGTGCCAAAAACAAATTAAAAAAAGTATTTACTGTGTTAACTCCCAATTGAACTTATTAATCACAGTGTAAAATTGGATCCCGATCCGTCCAACAATCAAGACAAGGCATGCATATCAACCATTCATATAAACAAACTCTTTTATGAATATACATTACAATAGTAAATATGAGAATCATACTGGATTGTCCTCGGAGGTTTGTGGTTTTAATGTTTCTTTGTCCGCTGCCAATAAAGTCCAAAGTGGTAGAGGAGGTATTGATGTGATTTCAGCATAGTCAAGTGTTAATTCTTCAGGTATAGCGGTAGTAGAACCACGTTGTTCTAGAGGGCTTGTTGTGCCTAGAAAACATGAAATTTTGAATGTTTATCAAAAAAATTTAGTCCATTAATCTCTATAGAAATATTAAGGTGAATAAATAATTTATTAACCTGCACCATAGCTGACAGAAAGTGTCCTTGATCTTGACCAACCTCTCTGTTTAGTAAGATTTTCTTCATCTGACATTGAGCAGACAACTTGGCCTTGTTGTACGCTGCATGTCCCTGATATACACCTGAGAACAACACATTTTCTCACCTTAATTAAAAAAAATACAACAAACTATTCTAAAATAATGTTTTATCAATCCAATTACCCTATATTAACTTATAAACAAAAGTAGTATATTTTGCTAAATACCTAACAAGGTGAGCTAAGATGGCCTTGACCCATCTGATCTTTCCTGAGTTCAGTAATTCCATAAGCTGTTTTGGATGATACTGTGGTAAAACAGGACATGCGATTCGACTAGCCTCAAAAAGGCCATAGTCAGGCATATACGATTCCAAGCTCTGATCTGTGTTAGGTTGACCTCCTAATCAAGATGAAAATATACTTTTAATTAATTTGACAAATCAATCAAATGATCAATTCTCTATTATTTATTTGGTGTATTCAAATTCAATGAAATCATCACAAATATTAAATCATCATTCTATCACAAGGGTATCTATAATACAAACTAATATTGCAACATATAAAAATTGATCCTGGACAAATATAACTGGGATTTATCGTTTTTATATACTTTCCACAGGCCCATTGCTTTAATGTCCCTCTTTCATTCCTGGTTCTCCAACTAACAAACTAACTCAAAACATTATATGAGTAATATTCAAGAAATGAAATAAACAATTTCTAGGGCTTCAAATCATGTTTTGTGTCTATATTTAAAATAAAAAGATTAAATTTAGAAAATATAATGAATATATTTAGAATGTGAATGTATTAGCCGACTAAGAATTGAGACTACTGTTGGAAAACCCTAGTTATAAAGCATACAAAGAGCTATAGAATACAGCTACTTGAAGATCACTGAGGCGGAGCACACCTCCAAGAAATTTCTAGTGTTGGATGCTTAATATACTGATGTTATATTTTCAGAAGAAATAAACCAACAAGAAGATTTAACATTATCTTAATAATTATATATAGTATTAAATGACATTTTTAGTCACTGAATAGAACCTGAAAACCCTAATAAAAAATTAAATTCATTCATTAGAATTAAACATTTAATATTTTTTACTCTTAATAAATTTGAAATAAAAATCCTTTTTAAAATTGTAGAGTTTTGTGTTTAATATCTTCTCTTAATTAATGGAATCAATAACATTTCAGGAGCTGAACAAGGTGTGAATTAAATTTCAGTTCAGTATAAATAAAAGTAACAGCAGAAAAATCATACTAACCAGATGAAGCATTCGACTTCTTCTTTTTACTTTCGACAGAGAGGAGCGTTAAATTGATGGAGCTGACTCTTGAGAGATGTGGCATTGAACTAACATTTGCCAATCTCCTTTGGGAAGATTCCTGTATAAATAATGAAGTGATTATTGAAATAATTGATGTGGATACATTAATAATTGATGTACGAAAATAACTCAGTAATGAAGTGCAGTGAGCTGCTAAAAAGTTGTAAATGTCCTAATATCTACATATTAAAAAAATATACAAAAGGTGTATTGCCTGTGCTAAACTTCGAAGATCTTCATCCCTCAGATTACGAGTATCTTGTAACTCTTCACTCTCTTGATGAGGTAATCTATGGCCATTGGATAAACCACATTTAACACGGACTATATCATAAAAAGAAAAAAATTAGAAACACTGAATATTTATTTAGATATAAATGCCAGTAAGTCACGAAAAGCTTACAAGCATCTGGTTTCCATTGTGAATAAACATGCATTTCAGAGTCCATTCCGACGACAAGTATCCCATCCCGGACCCAAGATATTTGCATAGGAAGAGGTGGAAGGCAATCGGCAGTTTGTAAGTCAATCTTCCGCAGTTTCATCCACCTTAAAGAAAATAACAAACAATTTACAAATGGCTGAGGCTTCACACAGTAACACTGGGGGACAAAAAATTTGTTTTTTCTGTCTCAGGAAAAAAAATAACTGATTCTGATAGTAATTTTTCTCCTAAATTGAAATATAATACTGTGTTTTCCCCATTATGATAGGTTTCCGAGAGAAAGGAATTTTCAGTTTCAAACATTTTAATACTTTCTGCATTATTAACTACACAATATTTAAATATTTGACAAGACAACTATATTCTGATGGTTGGAATAAAATAAAACCCTTTTGCCTAGAAAAAAATAAAGATAATATAAGCTGTATGAATTGTAATGCTATTTTGAAAATGAACTGCCATTTCTCAAGGTAAACCTTTGTAAAAAGTAAGGAGTTAACCATTTGTTAAAAAAAAAAAACACAAAAAAGTATAAAAATAGGATTGTTGTGGTTTCTTGTTCTTGTTTTATCACTGATATTTGGAAAATGGTTTATTTCACTCAAATATTTAACAGAAAAGTTTTTGTAGTAAATTAAAAAAAATTTTTTTCTGAAAAACCAATTAAGGTAGGTGATTAAAAAATTACCTAATTATTAAAAAATAATGAAGATAACTATATCTCAAAAACTAAAGCTGTTAAAAATGTACCTGACAATTGGTATTTATTTATATTATTCTTGAAAAATAATGTACTAATTGCTTCAACATGTTTCATTAGTCATAAAATGATGATCATTATCATATAAATATCTTTCCATATAAATAATTGACTAGTTTTTAAGGGTAGAGAGAATCGAGTACAAAAGTATACTGAAATTACTTATGATACATACCTGATTTCATCAACAAAGTTCGGAGCAGCCAATGAAGATGCTTTTCTTAAAATTGGTCGACTATTAGTAGTTTGTGATTCTTTCATTGCTTTCATATTAGCCTGAGCTATATCACTTGAGACAGGGGTGAAAAGCATTACCTAAAACCAATTCATTATTAGAAAAATAAAATAAAAGATTTAAGAAAAATTGTTATTATCAGATTTTGAGCGTAAACACCTTGCTTCCGACACCAACAGTCAGTATATGTGAGCCGTCCTCTTTTGAAACCCAATCCAATTGTACTAAATGTTTCTGAGTGAGAGGACAAGTATTGCCATTTTCTATTATTGACTTCCTCAGCGATTGAAGAGTACTAAAACTAGGGACAGCAAGCAGGCCTAAAACAATAATTAAATAGAATAATAACAAAGAAACATGGAATAATACATAAAATAATAAAGTAAAAGTGTTTACATTACTACAAAATAATTCTATGCAATGCAAAACTTAATATTTTTGTGTTACTGTAATAAAAAACTAAAACTAAAAGTGTATTTACAATTAGAGAAAAGCAATTTGTACAATATGATTGAATAGTTATCAGTGCAACTAGTGTGAAACATAATACTTTATGAACGGGGAGTATATATAGACAAGTAAAAAAATACTAGTTAACTCGAGGATCAGTCAAGCACAAGAAAGTACTTTTTCAAGCTAGTGTAAACAAATTAATAAAAAAATTGTTATTTTTCAGCACTCCCAGCAGTACAGGTAAAAATTTTTCTAAATGAAAATGTGAGAAAAAGGAGTTTTTTGTAGCTTGTATATGAGAAAAAATAATTTAAATCAGTGACATTGATTTTTTTATAATAGAAACTAGAAAACTGAAAGCGCAGACACTTTATTATTTATACTTGAGAATTAAAATAAATTTAAATACAAATTGATAAGGTGAAATAAGAACTAAATTCAAAGTGAAAAAGTGTGGACAAGATATAAATATAGATAGCACTTATGAAAAAATAAATCTATTTTTTTTTTCAAGCTCAAACAAAGATGAGGCTAATAGATAAACAATGAAGGGCAATCAAACCTATTAAAATAAAAACCTGATAAATATCTAAGTACAAATAATTGATGACAAACTAAATACATTTAGTAGGAATAAATTGCCAAATTTAATTTTTTTTTGTGGATTTAAATTTTATTGTACCTACATATTTAGTTTTGACTATTAGATGACATGAAAGAAAGCTAGAAAAAACCTGAGTATTAAGTAAATTAAAATAAAATATTTAGTATTTGGTGTTCTTCATAAATTGGAAACAATACTTTTTAATAAAATTGATTGATTTATATGTTTGTTTCCTCCTATTAATTATTGTATTAGTAAACATTTTATTTCATTTAGATGCCCCAAAAGGGTGCATATATAAAATTTCAGAACATTTTATCAACCAAGCAAGGTTCATATTAAATTCCAAATCATGATGGCACCCGCCCGGACAGGGTATCATAAATAATAAAATATATGAGTGTGATACACATTGATTTTTTATTGGATTTTTTTATAAAGGATAATTGAGGCCTCTATCACACTGAAACAAACCTGATTTGATCCAAGTCAATCTCAATCTTCCCCTCTTTTCATGGAAGCTCATGTGCTTCAAACATGTATGCAACTACATATCATTAATTATTGTCTTAGAAGGAGTGGTAATCAGTAAATAACTAGTAAACTAGTAAATAGTTCCTGCTGTAAGTTGGAGTTCATGAGAATAGTTCTATTAAGATGGTTTATCAATTTTAATTAAGTATTAAGTATTTCATATATGTAATACTTTTTTGTTTTTCTAGAACCAATTCCTTACAGTTTCAGTTAACTGTGCATAGCACTGCAACTAGGCGACACAAATAGTAATTAGTATGACTACAAGAGAAGATGCAAGTTTAAAATTGTAATGCCATGCATCAAGAAGACCAAGTTTTTATTTGAAAATGCAGGCAACTATGAAAAATTAGTCAAATTAAACTATTAATGCTTGTATATAAACATCCAGTAAAAATCTTTTTACTATTTTAAGTTACATAGAATATAACTTCATAAAAAATAGTTTTTAACTACAGTAAACACATTACTATAATGACCCAGCTTTAATATACAATTAGCTTTCAGAGTGCATGAAACAATCAAGGTGAATTAAAACAGTGATAGTAGGGTGATAGTATGAAATAAATGTGGTTTAATCAGTACTATACAACGGCATATGTAATATATGATAAGTGAACTAATGAAAAATAAGTTTGTGAAAGTGATGGACAAGACTTGTACAGGGCTAGGCACATACAAAGCTTCTAATATTAGACAACACATTGGAAAATTAATTTGGTGCATCATATAATATTTTTAAAGGCATATTAAAAAAAAAATTAAAACAAAACAACATCCCACTGTAAGATGCTATGCTTATATATGTACCTATGTGAGTCAAATAAGTCCACACTTTGTTTGTAATATGATTTGAGGAATCTAAAGATGCGACAGCTGTAACAAAATTATACCGACAACTCAGAGATGTTTTTCAACAATTAATAATAATATAAAGAAAGGGGTTGGAGAGGAAGAAAAGTATTATTGATAGAAAGAACAAATGTTATTTGACTGGGTAACAAATTGCAAAGCTACTCAGTCTAAAGCTTGGCCTCATGGCTACCAGTTATTGTTCTTTGAATTTTTTAATACTCTTTTGTGAATTATGTTTTTATTTTATTATTGCTTACGGTTATGTCACACTAGTATTCTACCCATCACCAAGCAACCATCCATCACCTAAATACAATATAATCAAATTCTCATGCACAAGTTAAGAACATACTTTGAAAAATTTCACTAAACAATAAATTGTTGGCCATTGCATATTAAACATACAATAAGTACTTTTTCAAAAAATAACCTAACTTTTCTTCTTTGATGCCTATATTGTTATTATGGTCTTGCTTTATTCGTAGGCTCTTGTTGCATTTCCTAATCAGAATACGTTTACGACATTTAGGTTCTTCCACAGATGCTATTCACTGATATTGCTGAATTTTCTAATAACTGATTTACACAATAATAAATTTTGATTTAAATGTGGGAAACATTTCTCGTAGCCGCACAAAATAATTAAAGATGTTCTACATTAACTCCTACTAACACAATGACAATGATCCAGCCCATGATGAACTGCTCACTGTTCATTATATTTTTATCCCAGCTGAATCCATTTCATCCTACATCATGTTCAGAAAAAAATCTTCTCAGAGAAGTTTTTCCTGTGATACTTTTTACTCAAAATGTATCCACCTCCATTACCTTCCAAATAAATTATAACTAATAACTGAAACTATCAAGAACTAGGCACCCTTTTCAACACATTCCACCTCAGATAGATAATTATTTGTTAGCATATTATAAAATATAAACAAAAGAATTTCTAGAGAAAAGTAAATTATTCTCCTCAAAGCAGGTTCAACGACCAGAGAGCTAGCTAACTAAATTCTTTATACCTAGTTCCCTTAAAGAAAGAATGTCTGTTTGAAATCACATAGAAGTTAGACAAAACATGTTAGACAGAGTGTCACATTAAAAAAAGCAGTTTTCAGGGAGTTTCGTGTTACACTATATACTCATTACCACAAAATGAACATAAATTAAAATTTTTTTTCAAAAATAAATGAGTTTTTCAACTATGAGTAGCCAACTATTTTTCTTAACAAATGTTTATCAAATAGACAAGACTCCTTGTTATACATAATTGGTGTTGTAAAAAAACAAAATTATGTTGAAAAATATTGAAATATCAATCACAAACTTATAAAATCAATTATGTAAGTTAAAATATAAGTAATAAATTTAAATATTACATTTTAAATTAAACTAAAGACTCATCACACACAAACAAAATTTAATCTTTAATTTAAACGTTTTTTTATCAAACATCTTATTAATAATCGAATATGAAATCAACATCGACAAAACAATTAAATTACTGAGATAAACTACATAGGATGTACTATAAGATATTGGATTTTTTTTCTCAGGAGTAAAAGTTACAGTAAAAATGTTGAGCGATGAATTATATTTTTAAACAAAGATTCTAAAATTTTCTAACCATTTCCAAAAGTGTGACAAAAGGGAACATTGTGGTCAAATCCCATATGAAGTTGTATTAGGCTTGGGTCCTAAACTCTACCCTGTACTTCTCTCTCAACCATCAAGTTGTTTACCTAAATGGCTTTTTTATGTATTGAAAAACAAATCACTCTCAAATATGCGATAACGTTAACTAATTTATTTAGGACTCATTCATTTGTAGAAATAATAAAATAAATCTTACCTCTCGTCTTTGAAATATAATTTGTATGGCAGAAAATAGAATATTGATAATATAATTAACCATGTTGGCAAATTATTATAAGAAAGGGCTGCCAGGTACAGCAATTCAACAAGACAATATTAAAAAAAAATACATGAATTAAAATAATATTGAGGTATTAATTTTCAAATTGATTGCACCCTAAATCGAGAATGATTAATGAAAAATTACCTGCTCCAGTTTTAACAAGATTGTTTCCTTCCCCTGGTGTAGTGACTTCTCCGTTCCTTCTAGTATCCAGCTCTTCTGAAGATATGGCTTTAATGAAATTAGTCTGCAAGCGCTGTTTCTTGGTGAAAAATGTTTGATCATATAGGTAACTAAGGTCCAAGTTTTGATCGATCTGAATACGAGGTAGATGGATGTTCTTTAGATAAATTGTGTCTTCAAGAATCCATTCGGAGCCTAGGTATCATGATAAAGGAGTTAAATCAGTATATAAAAAAAAATTTTATTCAGCCACAACTTTAAATTAAATCACATGAATTAAGTTGTAACTTTTATTTGAATTTATTTTATCTGGCTACATCTGATTAATATTTTGTTTTGATATTGGAGATATTATAAAAAGAAGTCGTCATTAATTATAATGCAAAAGAAATCATGGAAGTCCTATTTCATAAAGAATTAGAGAAAGTGAAAGTTTGGCTAGATTTTCTAACACGCAGCAACTAATTTGACTAAAGGGATTAGAGATATCAAACGCATACCAATAAAAAACTAAACGACCAAATAGCTAGCCATATATTGTTGTGATATTTTAAAATGATGATTTTTAATAATGTTTGTTTAAATAAACTCGGAATTAGCGAGCATTGAATAACGTAATAACGATCCGTGATTCATTTTTGAAAGTATGAACGTTTTTACTGTCGTCATATTAATTATTAATAATTGAAATAAAAATAATATCATATTTAATATAAACATTTATTATATAAACTTCTAAATTAAGCAAAGTAATAAATATCCTAAACAACTGGCATTAAATAACGAGTTGAAAGTCAAGAAGGCAGCGGAGAGATGCAGATATATAATAAGCCGACATAGACCAAGAAAGATACATTCTTTCTTTCGTCCGGAGCAGACACAGAAGGGACTACCAGGTAGCTAGACGCTAGCCGCCTCGTGGTGAGCTGACTTTCACTTTCACCAGATGCGACAACAAAGATGATTCGGATCAAGCAAATGAAGATCACCACACGAAGATTATCCACAAGAAGCACTGGCCAGTATTAGTATAGAGTTACGAATAATTTACAAGGTACCATTTTAATGTTAGTTTTAATAGTATTCTTTATTACGTACGTATTTTGTTTTTGTATATCAATTTTAGTTATTCAATGAATAACCAATATTCCTTTTGCCAGAAGTTTCCTATATAATTATTAACAGAACCCTGATATAACGTTAAAGTTATTAAATATAAAGTTTTTTAAATTATATGAAAGAATATATAATTAAAATAATATTAATAAATAAGCAAATATTAGAATATTATATTACAATATATAAATGATGTATAAAATATATTATAAACAATATTTTATATATGTTAATTTTATCTAAAACTGGAGAAATTGTCATAAAAAAGTAACCTGACAATTAAATCAAGTGGTGTTTGTGTTCAGTACAACCCCGATTGTCCATGCTTTGATCATCAGGTTACTCGATCATTTTGGATGAACCAAAGTGTTTTTTAAGAAAGTTCCGAATGTCCCCAATATTAGTGCAAAAATGGACTTACTAGTAAAGCTGATGGTCCAACTACCCATCTCACCCATCTAAATTCATTTTAAAAACAGATGACAGACAAATTTTCATCTGCTATCTACCTCCTAATGTAACTTTGTTAATTCAGCCCGAGATTCAAGCAGTGAAAACCACTTTAAAAATAAGGTACAAGGCTTTATTTTACTTGAAAAAAAATGGGAAATACATGAAGGATGTCTTGAAAATATGGATGATAGAAGATGTGATTTTCACTGCAGTGTAGCATGGGAAAGATTGTCTTCAATTATAAGAAATGACATCCATTTATGAAGTAAGCCTGGCATTTCCCAAAGCAATATTTTGGCTATTGAGGCGGATTCATTTGATTCAACCATAGAAAAAGTGATTAAAGACAATAGAAAAGTGTTAGAAACAGCTTATCATCCTATTATATTGCTATTAGAAGCTTATCATAAACTTTCAAGAACAGCTTATCATCTTTTTTGAAAATTGATATTCTTAATATCGAAAAATTATAGCTTTAAGAAGCATAAGAACAGAGGTTAGAAAAATAAAATCTGAGAGTTAAAAACAAAAACTAATAAGAGATGACAACATACTTTTAATTAAGTAGTGTTTGTATTTGTTTTTTTCTATATGTATGTACATTTGTACTTTATGAAAATAAAAATATATTTGTTGTAATCATGAAATTGAAAAAAAAAACGTGAATAAATTGTTTTTTTTTTTGTTAATTTATGCAAAGTTAGGCTATAAAAACGTATTTTTCGATTATCCAGAAATACTGTCTTTGCCATTACCCCCCAGATAATCAAGGTTGTACTGTATTTAAATTTGTTAGTAAAAGTTCACACATCTGTCATCAGATGGCACCGGTTGCCAGCGTATCAGTATTGCCATATATGTTATCAGAAAGCTACTGGGTTCTTAATTATAATAGAAATAAAACATACCCCAAGTAAGACTTTCTTTCTCTACTAGTTAAATAATAAAAACAAAAATTTTGATTGTTACGGTTTAAATTAATGAAAAAGAACGAAACTCACCTCCAGTGCTTTCACATTCGTAAATCGCAACACATAAGTTGACAAATCTGGATTCTGGATCTTTCCTTGATGGTCTTGTAAAAGATTTTCCATACTTGTAAGCACAGGCTATTCGCCCACTATAAGCAGCACTTATATTAAGTGGTTGTCCTGAAACATTATTTATATCATTTAGGAAAAAAACAAAAAAGAAAAATTTTCAAATTCAAAGCAATAAGTCTAGTCTTTTAAACTACACTAAAAACTAACACTATTGCTCTTGATCATGAATAAAATTTTCATGGAATTTAAATTTAAGAAAAAATGTAAACAAAACACATAGCTGGTAATAGCAAACATTTATTCATAATATCGTCGGCCCTAAGGCAGAAAGGAATGTGCAAATTTCTAATTTTGAGAAAGCAAGGTTTGAAGTTTCCTTTGACTTACAAAAATCATGTTGGAAACTTCCCTAATCAAACCTACGATCTTTGCTCATCAATGATGTTGTTTCATAGCATAGTACGTAAAATAGAATAATTGTGTATAATTTATTTATTTATTATTTGTTCCGGCATTTGTGCACCGCGGCCTCACTGAGACCTATTGTGCGCCGTCCATGTCCCTGTCCTATATATGTGACAGGCCCACGGCCTTTGCAAATCTGAGGATACTGAATGGATTGATCAGTTCACATAGTTTGGGGTCTACAATGCGATCACTACCAAAGTGAAGGTATCGCCTTCTAGCTAAGTTATCACAGTCACATATTATATGACGTGCCGTTTCTCCCTCTTTCTTGCAGAATCTGCAGATTGGTGATCCCACTATCCCCAAATTAAAGAGGTGTTTATTTAACCGACAGTGACCTGTATAGAGTCCTGTCACACTTTTGAGTGTCCACCTGTCCATTGATAGAAGTGCTGAGCTTCTTCTCTTACAGGGTCCATTAAGAAACAGTTTCGAGTGTTCCTGTTTCTTAGTTTCTCTCCAAGAAAGTCTTGCCTTGTCCTCTAAAGCTAATTTTATAGGCCTTTTAGCGTAGCTGAGGCTGATACCACATATGGGTTCAGGTGCAAGAGGTGTCTGTTCTGAGCCCACCCTTGCAAGGCCATCTGCCTTCTCATTGCCTGTGATGCCTGTGTGTCCTGGCACCCAGTCGATTCTAACCTTATTGGCTAGCGAGAGTGTGTTTAAGTTGTTTTTACACTCCTCAACCAAATAAGATCTGGTCGTATAGCTTCTCAGGGCGCCAATGGCTGCCTGGCTATCCGTGAAAATTGTGATCAGTCTGTTTCTTACACCCTCCCCAATTAAGGTTTGGGTACAGACATTGATCGCCATCACTTCGGCCTGAAAGACCGAGGTGTGTCTACCTAAAGGAATAGAAATCCCAGATTCTGGTTTATCTTTCCTCCATATGCCGGCCCCTGATCCGTTTTCTGTTAGTGAGCCGTCTGTATAGCAATTAATCCCATTACACAGTTTATGTGGTTTGGTCTTTGTGTTTTCCGCACAGTATAAAACGTCTGTGTGTTTCTTAACTTGTAGGTCAGAGTGCATTGACAGCACCTCGTCCTCATCAATTCTTCTGAACAAGTTCCCATGTCCCATGTGAGTCATGACTTTGGATCTTGTTCCTGATTTCGCAAGTCTGTAAGCCACGTTCAAGGCTTGCGCTTCTACTTCTATGTGCAGTGGATTCAAGTTCAATAAGACTTCCATTGCAGCAGTAGGAGTTGTACTCATGGCACCAGTGATCATGAGACATGAAAGCCTCTGTAATTTGCCAAGCAAAGTTCTATTTTTACTAATACTACCTCTGTGCCACCACACCATAGAGGCATAGAGCACCATTGGTCTAACTGCTGCGGTATATAGCCAGAATAGCATTCTGGGTTGTAGTCCCCAGGTCCTACCCACAGCCCTTTTACATGCATAGAGGCATCGAAGTGCCTTCATAGTAGTATTCCTGATGTGTTTAGACCAGTCCAATTTTCTATCCAGAGTAACCCCTAGATGCTTTACCTCACTACAAATGCTTACCTGTGTCCCCCCTATATAGGGTGGTCTAACTATGTGTATAATTACATATCACCACCAAGCACATAAGTGAAATTTGATTTTTTTTTCACATTATGGTTTTACCTTTGGACCAACCATGTATTATGCTATGCCTTAAGCCCATAAGTTCATATATATATATATTTCATACAACTTAACTTAATAATAGTGTACCTTGGTTTGTCAAATATTATTCTTAGATATATATTTTGGATTATTTGAAGTTTGTAATAGTAAGACTGACTAAGCTCCAACAAGGCGCTGCATAAGAAGATAATAAGTGCTTTACCAACTAATTGTAAATGAGCAATTCAGTCTGTGTATTAAGATTAGAATTTCTATTGATAAATGGGAAGAGGATAGATATAGCTGATTTTACAGTTGCGCATATATGGTTTTAATGTGGTGTGAAAATGAGTCAGTAGTCTAGGCAAATTCCACCCAAGGTATTATACAACATGCTGCCACTCTAATTCTTTATTCATAACACTATTTAATTTACAATTTTAGGTATTTTTTTGGGCAAAATATTACTTCGATTTTGTTTGGTTTTTTATTTCTACTTAAATAAATATTTATATAAAGAAGCCTGTTTATAGTTGTCTATAAACTGTACCCGCCTTTTAACAGTTGTATCACACCTCCAGGATGGTGTGATCAAAGCTTTCCAGGAGGAGAAGACCCAACTAGAAGACGTTGGTGGTAGGAATGTCATTGATAAAGGTATTAAACAGTATCAGCGATAAGGTGAACCCTTCAGACAGCATGGTCAGCATTACTATACAGTCAAATTTATCTTGACCAGAGAAGCATAGAATGTTCTATTTGATAAGTATAAGCTTATTATTTGTATTAAGGGCTCAGGAAACCGGCAATAAATCATTTTAAAAAGCAGAACCTCATGCCAGACAATGTTGTTTGCTTTTTCCCGGTCAACAAGTACCATTCCCATGTGTTTTTTAATACTAAAATTATGGTTAACAGTATTTACAACTCTGGATAACTGACCTGAAATAAAATAGATGTTTCTAAAATCTAATTGATCTTATTGATTAGGTTTCTTGAGTCTATAGAGTATTTGATTTGCTCTATTATTATGACTTCACATAATTTGCAAATAATATTTTGTTGTGATATTTGAATTGTGAGATTTGAATTTAAATTTGAAAAATTAGCGAGCATAAAAGGGTGGCAAATGACCCATGGAAAAGTAGGAGGTTTTAAAAAGGAAGAGGGGTTAGTTGTTGTTCTGCTGGAAAGAGGATAGGTTAGCGTTCTTCTATTGGAGCTCATGAGACAAGGACTGTGAAAATTAAGATAGTGAAAATTGTAGAAGATAGAAGAAATTGTATTAAGATGATGGCCGGAAATTGATGGCTTTGAATGGTCTTTGCAAGGTTAAATATTATTATTGTTTTTCAGGGTTTTTTTTTTCGAAAATAATAAATAATAAAAACGAATGAAAGTCTAAACGTTTGCTGATTTCGGTTAAATAGACTATACCTATATTGGGAAATTATTTCAATAATACATTGCTGATACAGTTTTCCTTAGGATTCTTTTAAAGTTTTAATCTTAGTAATTAGCTTTAGCTGGGATTAATTGGCTTTAGTGGTTCAGATGTGGAGCTACTTTTCAAAAATCCTTTTTGGCCCTAACAACTTTTTTTATCATAACTGACTGTGCCCAGTCCTGTACCTTTTCTGTGAACTGTTCCAAAATGAGTGGGAAGAAAGTCCTACCCTACTTATCTTATCAGCCTTCTTCTCTACCTTATCTTATCACAATAATAAGCTCTGTTATTATTTTGTGACAGAAAAATTAAGGTTTTAAAATGCCTGAAATTCCATGAAATGAAATGACCATATGGTCATGGTAAAGCTGTAAGTACACTATTCTAATAATGGCTTTGTGATTCATTGGTAACTTTCACAGTTCAATCCTTCTGGAAGCTTTTCTTAATTGGCTTTTAAATCTAACAATTGCCTTAATGATTTTTCATTCACTGATAATCAACATAGGAAGGGGAGTAAAAGGACTTAACTTAAACTGTCTACAAAAAGTTAGTTAAATAATTATTGATTAAATTAGTGAAAGGCACAGTATTTAATCACGGCTGGTCTCCTTGATAGAGCAGCAGTATCAGCATCACAGAAATCAGAAGGTTTTAGGTTCTAGGTTCAAATCCCGCCCATCCCATTACTTTTTTCTTTTATCCAATAATTATTAAAATTTATAACAGTGGAGTTACATATCACAACTAATAATTATTAACTAGAAGTCTAATTAATATATTTTTGAATTAGACACTATTAAGTATAAGTTTAAAACTTGACAATCAAGTTTTAAGTAAGCTTAGTATAATAAATTATTTACCTGAAATTTCAATTACGGATTCCTTGTCTTTCCTCAACATTTCCCATTCTGCCCATTCATAACTCATCTCAATTTTACCATCTTTGTTCTTTTTTTTTTCAACATTGCAGTTCCAAAACCTATAAATTAGATTAATAGCTAGTTATTTATCATATAAAATTTAATCAACATATTATTTGAGCGAGCTTTTTTATTTTCGTAATATTACTTCATTTGCTTAATTTTTAATTATTAAGGGATGATAATCCCTGTATAATCGTAAAAAGCAATAATGGACATTAAAAACTGTATGAAAACCAGTTTTTGATTAATTAATTATTAACTATTGTCATATTGGCCTCTGTTGGATAATTAGTGCTTGCAGTACCCCAGGTTGAAAACAAGAAACTATGTGATTGTACTAAAGAATTTGAATATTATTACTTTATAACATTACTAACAAGAAAAGTTTGTTCATGTTATCGTAATAATTAAAAAATAAGATCTTCACATACAAAAATTGTTTTTTTATAGTTAATATTAAGATACTGTCGGGTAGTTATCAGATGTGTGAGTCCCCAAGGTGGGGAGGTGACGCCTGCCACAGGCTAGGGTCACTACAACCTCTAGCCACCATCCAGCGAGCGCCAAGAAAGAGATAAGCGGGCGGCCTAGTCGGCGGGCAGCTTAATTCGTTTTGATCTGACTCCATAAGATCTTAGAAGGTGTGCCCCGACAAAGCACTAAGTTCAGGAGAAGAGGAACAGGGAGGCTTATAGGTAGTTTATGTGGTCTTGGAATGATGGAGGGTAGGCGAAAACCGTCCAGATCCCAAAGGCGAGTGTGAACCGGAGAGAGGCAGACTGGATTGCCGCTACTAGGTAAAGTTTGTAGGGTCACGGCAACCGTCGTCCGCGAGGGAGAGGTCTCTTCCAAGGAGGTGCTAGTTTTAGCGAGACAAAGGCAGAGATTCCCACTTAGAACATGTGGGGTCTGACAACGCCGGACTAAAACATAGCGAGGCTAGGAGAGAGAGCGAGATGCAGAGGTAGTTGAAATAAGAAGGCCATGATTTGAGTAGAGCTGCAAGCGCCAGTGCAGAGAGAGAGAGAGAGGCAAGGGAGAGATCATAATTTTTACATCTAACATGAATATAGTTTTAAAAACCATTTATTTTTGGTTTACTTTACTGTTTATTGATTGAAATAATGAACTCAGATGCTTTTGTTTGGTCATGACCTATCAGTGAACTTTCAAATTGTAAGAAAGGACTACTAACCAACAATATTCTGCCCTTATAAGTTTCTTGAAACTTATAAATTGTTTATAATTAAATTATTATAATAAACAGGCAGTTAGTTGCTGTAACAACCGCTTTTATATGAGAAATAAATACGTAATTCAGAATGGAGAGAGTAATTAGGAACATAGAATGGGGTATTAGTGATTTTTCAAAAGATTTTTGATTGAAGGGACTGAAAATCTGCAATATTGGACGGTTTGCTCACCTTTTGGTTAAAGTACCTATGTCATGGCTTGTGCCTAATGTTAGTTTTGATCTATTGTCAAGAAGTCATGTAAGTTGCATTTTTGTTAACTTTTTATCATGAAGTTGTGATGCACTTTAGCGAATTAAGTCTTCTGTTTCAAGAATCAGGCTGAGCTAATCCTCATTATTTTTTGTAGAAATTTGGATTTGGTTAACAGAAGTAACTGGGGGGCACTCAGATATTCTTAAAGTTAATGTGATAAAAGTGTTTTTGTCCTTATTTAAATTAGCTAAAACTAAAAAAAAAATTGACAATTTTAATTTTCCTGATTATCTCATTATTTATTATTTAAGTAAATTATTTAAATAAATGTGGCAAGACAACTAATTCTATGATGTTCTCAAAGAGAAGGTAGCTAACCTTATGGTAGAGTCAGAACAGGCAGTAACAATGATATATGGTGCAAAACAGGCAGGATAGATGGATGCTGAAGAAAGATGGCCACCAGCAGGTGCAGCATGAATAACATCCACTCCATCAGGTAAAGGCAGCTCTTGCATACAGACCTAAAGGAATTTCAGGAAGTACTAATAACTGATGGTTCTAGCATGAAAATTGAAAATAGGAAGTATTTGTCAAGCCTAAAGTATCTATTTTTAAAAAGGTGAGGGTCGATGTGTGGCTATAAAAATGATTCAATCGATCCGAAATTTAAAAGGTATATTCAACAACACTTAACATTGGACTAGTTTGGTTAAAATATAATAATACGAAATATGAAAAAAATCTTGTTTCTCTGTTAGAACATTATAAAATCTCAGCACAGATGCTATCTAAGATTTAAAGTTCTGACTTTTTCTGCACAGTTAAGTACATAAAAAAATAATAAATTCAAAAATATAAAGTTTTATGAACCAACAATAGAAATGTATTTAATGCTGTTTGAACTGACTTTTTTTGACAATTTAGTGTTGTAACCTACAAAAAAAATGGAGGGCTTCGAATCTTTTGATCAACAAATGAGGTGTGCTTAATAGTTATATAATCTTGTAAAGACAGCTACATTAATATAGGCAAGTTGGGTACATCATAAGAATTAATGCTAAGAAGTTCTGAACAATATTAATATAGAGTAAAATCAATCATACAACTTTACCAATGCAAAGAAAATAATGAAAACTTACGGGGCAAAGTGTCACATACAAAAATTTATATTTTAAATTAAGTCTCTCTTCACTGAATACAAAACAAAATAACAATGAACTTATTTAATTTTAAAATGTTAACGAAGGAGTGACACCTCCAACAAACCTTTGTAGTCGATATTGTAACATGAGGAGTGTGACCAAAAGCTGATGTATGGCCTTCCTCTTCCATGCCTGTACCTGGGCGGCCAGATTCTCCTTCATCGTCATCTTGTACCAGCCTGCTATCAGGCACGTACAACATACTGTCCGAGAGATCTATAAATATATTTTTTTAAATTAATTAAAGAAAAATTACTGCATCACCCAAGTAAGGGTGATTATAGTCCCATATTTGTAATTGCAGTCCATTAAAAGTCCCTAAATGAAATACCTATCATTAATCAGGACATCAAGATCTTTAATCTGATATCTTATTCATTATGATAGGAAATTATTTATGTTTAATTACTAAGTGATTAACTAATGGCCCTTCATTATTTTTCATAGGGTTGCTAACATTTTTAGTGTCATTGGGGTATCAAATTGAACTACCATACAAAATAAAATATCGGTGTTAACAATATGTTAATGACAGTTTTCATAACCTTGTATAACTATAGTTGAAAAAACAACATAATTACATATTGTTAATCACTACATTGAGATCTTGAATTTGATCCTCCACGCAAAGTTATAAAAAAAGAAAATTTTTTTTTAATACCAATTTAATGCTCACTTACGCATGCAATTTTTACTCTTAGTTATTACTCTCCAATATGGTATACTAAAAATATGAATGACCATACTAAAAACCATTGGCAAATACATAAGAAATGTTAGTTTCAATAAAAGATTTTGGAAGGATGCAACGAGTAGTGAGAAAAGCAATGTAAAATACACAAATCTTGGCTTTGAAATATGAACCTTTTCCTCTTGTTACAATTAGTTTAAAAATTTAAATACATAGTCATATTGTGATTAATACCTATTTAGTTTTATAAAAAATAGCTCTAGAAACAGATCTGTACAATTCTAACCAGAGATATGATTTTAAAATTATTATCAAGCCAAGAATCTACAGAAACTCGCAAAATAAGAGAGGTTTTGAGCTTTTGTGATGTGTAAGCCATCATGTTGAAGGTAGGAAAGGACCCAGTTTATAAATGCTTAGTGAGCAGAATTTGATACAACTTACAATCTTGCCAACGGTTTGGTAAATGTCAAGCTGAGCTAACAACTATATTTTCTTAAAAACATAAATATTTTCAACTTACCACTGAAATCTGGCTGGGAAGCAATGACAAGCCTCCATGTATGAATAGCTGTGCCGGTTTCTGTCCTTTCCAAAACAACTAAATAAAACGGCTCTTCGAACTCTGCAGACTGCTGAAGGTCAACCATTGCACTCAGAGAGGACTCTAACAACCCTAAACTTCCGTTCAAGTTATTAACAGAGTTAACGGCTCTGTCTGCTGTACTTTCCCTTTCCCCGGATATTAGCTGAGCTTGAAAAACATGAAGTAACTGAGTATTTTGCCAATCCTGAAAATTAATAATAATACGCACAAATTAGATATATAAATCACTAATATAAGGGATACCTTTAATTATGTAAGTAAATTCAAATCACTTGTGGCCCTTTAAATTGTTCAGGAGTTAGTAAGCTGATTTGGAGCACTAGTGATCCTAGATATGTAGACCTTGGTGGGAGGTAGATAGGCATTAAGGAAAAATTAACACTTGTCAAGAAGTTCATTGGAGTATTTCCAGCATTTGGACCCAGATAATGACAGCATATTCATTACTTTTTCAATTTTTGACAATGGTAAGATAATTTTATTTATATGTTTGGAAGTGAGCTGATTTAATACTTTATTCCCGCTAGTGTAGTAGCGCTATAGTTCGAATGAAGAAATATAATGAAGAAAAGTAGAAAAGTAGTTAGTTTAATTTGCATTTACCCCAGCTCAGCCCGGTGTCTAGGATTTTAATTTGTTTTTATGTTTTAGATTAATTTTTGAATAATTATCTTCACATAAATAATTTACGAATGTTATTATCATTCCCTTTTTTTATTGCTGCATTCCATATTCTCTGATTTTCTGTACTGATAGGGCTCCCTTACAAATATGGAGTAGTGACTACATTTACTATCGAAAGTAAAATAAAAAAAAAGTATTGCTTACATGAGTAGCATCTGATATAGCATCAAGCTGAATGATACAACCAGGTCGTGCAGTAGACTGTTGAGAAACTATTTTTATTCTATCATGAAGTGTGACATGCTTTCCATCATCTTCAGAAGACATTTCAGTCGACAAGCTCATCAAAGATCCCTAAAATAAAAAAAAATCACATTAAGTAATTTATTTTCATAATAGTGAGAAGATAACTATAGCAAGCAGGGAATACATCGGCTATAAGACAAGACATATCCTTTACACAACAGTTAAACATATGTACCATTATTCGAGACCGCCTTTCAGAGGAAGAAACTTCAGCTAAAAGTGTCCTGGCATCTATAACAGCTTGGTAAACTCGAAGGCTTTCCCCATCAGAAGCAACGAAGCAAGCACTCGGTGAATTAGAAAGGTTGCCTAATGTTGTACTGGAAAAAATTGAAGTAAAAATAAATAATAATGAATACAATTCTAAATTGACTATTTTGATTTGACACCTTTAAGTAATCCCACTAAGGTAAAGAAAGGCGGTGTTCCTCCCCAGAGTAGGAATGCTGACTAAATTTTGAGAGTATGTTACAGAACAGGATCTGTCCAGCCAGCTACATCGTCAAAGTTATCCAACATTTTATTTTCTCTACTTACCACAATTTGTGCATGTATAAAAAAACCGGTAAAAGTATAAAAGCATTGGTTGTGAAATCACAAAAATTTTATTTTTAAAAAAAGACAACTTGTAATAAATGTTACAGCAAATAACAAGAATATAAATAAATAGTACGTTATTTAAATTTTATTTATAGAAATTATTTAAACTAATAAAAGACAATTCAAAAACTAATGAGAATTATTTCATTGCAATAACATGAAAATAATAGAAATTATTTTAAATAATAAAATATAATTGAAAAAATGAATAGAAATTTTTTATTCTTAGTTTTTGAAGGTCCTAGGTCGTGTGTTATGATAACTGTCTTCTGCGTTATTGTATGTAGGAATCACAGTCCTGCTCACAAGATGATCCAGCTTGTGACACACCTACTAGATTTTGAATCACATGATTGAATTTGTCAAAAGGATCTTCAGCTACTGCCTCTGGAATATTCTCGCAAGAAGTGAAGAAGCTTCACTGCCACCTTTCTTGCAACTGCAGGAAACTAGCTGGTAGCAGTGACCAATGTGCAGCGCCTTTAGTCATTGGACTTAAGACCAGAAAAGCTTTGTTCCCTTCTTCATTCAAGTGGATTTTGGTTCTGACGCAACCAACTTTGAATCTGATGATGACTTCTAAGTGCATTAAACTTAACCTGTATCTTCTGTAGATGGCAGTCTTACAAGATTAAATTTACTTTTTAAGGCAGATTTTGCGAAAACCAGGTATCTCAATCAGTCCAGTGATTCAATCAACAATAAGATATTTTCCAGGCTCAATAATGGATTCTTGAGAGGCTTAAGGGTTTCTGAATTTTGCAGAATGGTCCTTCAAATGTGGCGGCTGCAAAGGGTCGGGTCGTACTTCTATGATTTGGTTGAGTATCATGAACCTGCTTTATTGCCTCTCCATGGTTTGTGGAAGAATATGTTTTCATGTTTGGAGGAATATGTTAGCCCAGTAAGCAGAACAAGATAATCAGAGGCCCACAATTACAATTACTGTATAATTCCCCAGGTATCTGTCAAATATAGGGTCTTTCATTAAGTGCTTCTTATCTTTAAATTTAAATAAAACAAAGTGTGTATGAGATATCATCAAAAATTTTTATTTGTTTTAAAGGCCTATTGATGCCATTATGTATGAAATATAACATCGTGCAAAGGTCCACCACGGCTTCGCTGGGTGGCGCGGATCCTAAATGTCCAATTTTCCATGACTCTGGCACATAAATCAGGCTGAGTTTGACCGATGGCATGGGTTACGTTGGCTTTGAGGACCGTTGTGATTTGTGGCTTATTCGTATAGACCTGCGACTTAAGAAAACCCCACAAGAAAAAGACTAATAAGGCCAAATCGCATGATCTCGGTGGCCAGTTCACATCACCTCCACGTGAAATGAGCATTCCCTCAAATTGCTCGTTCAGAATGTCCAATGTGACATGAGCTGTGTCACGTCACACGCCTCCTGTTGAGACCACATGTTGGTGTCCATATTCAAATTCAGACCAAAAGTTGGTAATCATCGACCTATAGCATTCGCCGTTGACGGTGATGGCTTGGCCAATGTTGTTCTCAAAGAAATATGGACCGATGACGCCGCCAGCCCAAAATCCACACCAAACAGTGACTTTTTCGGAATGCATTGGACGCTCTTGGATCTCATGTGGATTGGTATCCTCCCTAATTTGACAATTTTACTTGTTGGCGAACCCATTCATCCAGAAATGGACCTCTCGCTGAAGATGATTTTTCGATGAAAATTAGGGTCAGTTTCCAACTGCTCCAGGGCCCACATTCAGCGAACACACGTCATTGTCTATGGTTGTTTACCTTCATCTCCTGGGTCAATTGAATTTTGTATGGGATTGAATATGTAGAAACTGGCTAGCCCATAAAGATCATTTAAAATAACCAGATACTACAACTGGATTATAAAATAACTTGTTTTTAATTGATTCAAATTAATTAGTAGAGGAGTTGGTAAATCAATAAAAAAGGTAAATCATTAAAATTAAAATGGTAAGTCGGAACATTATGTATGGTTCCTGGTTAATAATTAAAAAAATATAACACATTTTTGTAAAAAACGTATGATTTTCTTTAATATAAACTTTTATTATTTAAATAAATAAATAGGAAGGCTGTAAGGATGGATATTATAGAGTATTTAAGATAGTGTGTATCTAAGATAGTGTTTGTCTATGATTTTCAAACAAATGTTAATGATTCTGAATGTCCATAGGGAATGGTGTTATATTGTGTTAACTGAACCAAATTAAATATTGTTTCATAAACCTTGGTAGCAGAGTGGGTATCCATGCCACATTAGAAAAAGCTGATATCTGCGGGGAATTGATTCTGGCAAGCTCTGAAACTCCTCCGGACTTGGATAGTGGCCCTACGGCATCAACTCTCCAAAGAATCAATTCGGAACAAAAACCCTACAACAAAACAAAGTATTGTCTAGAAGTTAATAAATGATATATTGAATAATTAGAAGTAGTTAGAACCAGCTTACTGATGGTGTGGGATTGACATTTCCTTCAGGTAGATTGTGATGCGATGTGGTTAAGAGAAGAGGTAAGACTGGGTGGCAAGTTATGTCATTCACCCTGAACCTGTGCCCTGAAGCTCGTGATGCATGGCCAATACTCAGAACCTGTAAATAATAATAGTAATATATTATATCAGTTTAATAGAATATATACTGAGAAAATAAATTATCAAGGAGATAAAACATTTGGCTACACAACAGGTGGGCCCATACAATGGTCACTTCCCACTAGGCTGGTAGTACATAGACAAATATACTATTGGATGTGATAATTACCTGTTATCATTCAAACAAAACATTAGTCAATATTGTAATTGTATACACAAGGACCTCGTTTCCTGGTCCTGTTTGATCAGATTTGTAGACTCGCCAGCTATAAACAAGTCTGGGGTACAGTGTTGAGCTTGATCCTGACCCATCACTTGCAAAAGCAAACAAATGGAGCAGGCCTTCCCTTTCACGTCTTCCCTATGAATTAGTATAACATGGCTTCCCTCTTAGTTGAAGACGGCCACTTGTCATTTTGTTTATCGTGTGTGGTTCAACCGGATTGTTTTTCTTAGATTTAAAACTGGCTAGTTTAAAATTTTATAATAATTTTAAGTTTAAATCTGAGATGTGATGTTAAACAGGTTAGAAAATCAATGTATTTTTAGTGTGAGTGTTAAGTGTAAAAATTAAATAATAAAAAAAATTATATATACTGTTGTGATATTTGATGTTTTCAATTTAATTTATCAAGACTTTGAATTTGAAAAATTAGCGGAAATAAAAGGGTGGCACAAACAAAAGAGGAGGTTATGAAAAACAAGATGGCCTTAGTGGTTGTTCAGCTGGTAACACCGTGAGATGATGTAAAATTAGAGTTGTTGTTCTGTTCTGATAAAAGGATGAAGGATAGCATTATTCCATTGGTGAGAGCATGAGGCAAAGATAGTGAAAATTGAACAATTTTTATTTAATAGAGATTTGGAAGGTGGAAGAAGATTAGCAGGAAGGAATTTTATCCAGAGAAGTAGGATTGAAGAGATAGAATTGGATTACTGACAGCATGGCAAAGTGAAGAAACAAGAAGAAGAATATATACAAACTAGTAAATCTGGCCATTAGAGAGTTAATGTTAAGGTAAATTATAAAATTTGTAGTTTTGTATCATAGACGTGATTGTGTATTTAAATAAAATGAGGGTGAATTTTGTAAAATCTGAGTTTCCTTTTGCCAGAGTTTTCTTTTTATATTAACAAGAACCTATAAACCTCAGATTAAATTAAAATTAATCAAATTAAATAAAAACATAGCAATACATACATATATTGTTGTGATATTGTGATTTTTGATGTTGCTTTTGATATAAACTCAAAATTAGCAGGCATAAATGTATGGTATACGACCCATGGCTCACGGTTCATTTATGTTTTGAACACTATTCGTTGCGTTATGTCCCATATTAATAGTTATCAAATAAACGATATCAAGAATTAAATATAAATAATTTAATATTGGATTTGTTAATTTTAAAACAAGAAAATTTAATCATATATGAGACAACAAGCATTGGAAAACCAAAGAGGTTAACAGATACAATATGGCAACAGAGCGTATAAAATCTAGGATCACCCCGGGATCGCTCTCATTCATTTTGACCCGGCAATCATAGAAGACATACCAGGACCACGCTCGGCACCAACCAAGACGACAACGAGACATATGGGAACCACGCGCTGCAGCTAAGAACAAAGGAACAAAGAAGAATTCACCAAAGGACGCACAACAAAGAAAAACTGGCCAGTCGCGATAATAATAAGGTACAATTTAACTTTAGTTTTTTACCGTGTTATTTTATTACATACGTACTAAGATGTATATTCAATCCATAAATCAATTTGTTAATAAACAATTTTCCTTTTGCCAAAAGTTTCCTTTTTATATTAACAGAACCTCAGATTAAAGTTAAATATAAAAGATAAAAAACATAATAATATATATTTTTAAATAATTATGAAGTTATATATTTTTTAAACATATTTTTGAAGGAGGAAAAAATGTAATGTTATTCTTAATATCAAGAAATATTAAAGTTATTATTACTATTAAAGTTAATATTAAAGATATTGTTATGATATTTTAATGTGATGATTTTTAATGGTGTTTGTTTAAATAAACTCGGAAAAAGCAAGCGTTGAAACCGTAATAACGATCCGTGGTTCATGCCTATGAAAGTATGAACGTTTTATTGTTGTCATATTAATTATTAATATTTATAATAAAAATAATATCATAATTAATATAAACATTTATTTTATAAACTACGTAAATTAAGCAAAGTATAAATATCCGAACAACCAAAGAGATCAAGAGTCAAGAAGGCAGCGGTAGGTAGAGAGAAACCGGCATGAGGACGAAAAACAAACACTCTTTCATCTGGAACCGAAGAGACAGGAGGCACGCAAACCCAGGTAGCGACCCACGCTAAGGACTGGTGGTGCATCAGAGAGAAGCGACCCCAGACTTGCATCCAGACGATACGTATGGAACCACGTGCTGCAGCTAAGAGGAAGACAATCTGAATCATGCAATAGAAGATACCACCGAAGATATCAACACAGAGAAGCACTGGCCAGTATAATTACGTAAATTTAGATTTAATATAATTCTTTTATTACGTACGTAGTTTATTTGTATATCAATTTTTATATATTCAATGTGTGTAAATAAAACCATTATTCCTTTTGCCAGAAGTTTCCTATAATTTTATTAACAGAACCTTGAGATAACGTTAAAGTTAAAAATATAAAGTTTTTAAATTATATGAAAAACTATAGAAATAATAAATATTAGAATAATATATTTATAAAATTAGATTATATTTGCTATTAAAGGTTAGATTCCGCACGTGGGAAGATAATAGATAGCGGAGATAAGAACAGTCAATGATAAGAACTTAGGTGGAAGTGGGAAATAGCAATTTAAGGTAACTGCAAAATATATATACGCCCTATTCGGGTAAGAGTGACTGAAGAAGGGGGAGACCCAGACACAACGAGAAGAAGTATGATGATAGGCATGGCTAAGAGTTGGAACCATTAAGGGGTGAGATCCCTTGATATTCCATTCTTGAAGTGTGTCAGGCAGGTTTATGAAGGAATAGCGAAGAATACCGAAGAGGCGGAAGAAAGAAGTCCCTTATTGATGAGTCCACTAGGTAAGTGTCCGTACCGAATCTGTAAGTACTCGAACTCATTCTTCAATTAATTTTCTGCCGTTAGAGACAGTTAGATTCATAATTCATACTTCAAAGTTCAGCGTTAATTAATGAAATTATTAATGTAAAAGATACAAATAAATTAAATTATGAATGTTAGTTTGTCTGTACCCAACCCTACACTATAGTACCTACTTACCACTATAGTAATACACTACCAACCCCAACTCTACCCAACCCTTTTTTATAATTATTAAAAGAATAGCGAATTCAAAAATAAATCAATAGTTAATAAATTGTTTATTACTAAATATTAAAACCTGATATTTTTAACAAAGAAGTTATTTGGTGTCCCCACGTTGGTCATATATTGACCTACAACCAACCCTAAGAGGTTAAAGTAAGAATTTAATTTGGGGATTTCATTATCAGTTAAAATATATTAATAATATCTCGACTAGTAATAACACTTCAATATGTTTTAAAAAAAGTGTTTTAGTTCATAATTAATGTAAAAATTGTAGTAAGCAAAAATGCAAAAAAAAAAACCTTTTCACAATGAAAAAACTGATAAGGATACTGATCCTTT
Organism: Acanthosoma haemorrhoidale; assembly: GCA_930367205.1. NCBI lineage: Eukaryota > Metazoa > Arthropoda > Insecta > Hemiptera > Acanthosomatidae > Acanthosoma > Acanthosoma haemorrhoidale. Next base: position 77,803,136 of record OV884011.1, read on the forward strand.
GATAAACTAGTATCAGGTTGGCCAAAAGTCCGTTCGGTTTTTGTCGTCACGAAACTTCAAGCAGTCTAATATGTATCTAACTTCAGTCCATCCCTTGCGAGTGCGCTCTCGTCTGATACTAGACACTTCAACGTAGTTTGACGCGAAATTCCGACGCGACTGATTGTATTTTGTGTGTTTTAACAAACACTATCGACACCTGATGCTTTTTTATTTTAAAAAAGGCAAGAAAGCAGTGCAAACTTCCAGGAAGATAAGTGCTGTATACGGAGAGGATGCTGTTACAGAATGTGTGCCAGAAGTGGTTTTCAAGATTTCGATCGGGAAATTTTTCGGTTCAAGACGCAACTCACTCTGGCCAGCCAACTGAGATTAACAGCGACAAAGTGAAGGAATTAGTCGACACCAATCCCCGTTATACAACTAGGGAGATCGCAGTTATCCTCAAAATATCCAAATCGAGTGTTGAAAACCATCTGCATCAACTTGGCCACGTGAGCAGGCTCGATGTTTGGGTTCCCCATCAACTTAGTGAGGCTAACCTCGCCCAAAGGATTTCTATCTGCAATTCGTTGTGGAAACGTGAAGAAAATGATCCTTTTTTGAAGAGAATGATGACAGGGAACGAAAAATGGATCGTCTATAACAATGTGGAGAATTACCACAAACAACCCCCAAAGCAGGACTTCACCCAAAGAAGGCTATGCTCTCGATTTGGTGGGATTGGAGGGGTGGTATCTTTTACGAACTTTTTCCCACGAACAGGACCATCAATTCGGTTGTGTACTGTGACCAGCAGGACAAATTAAATCCAGCGATCCACCAGAAGCGTCCAACCGTAAGGGGGATGTCTTCTATCACGACAATGCTAGACGGCACACTTCTTTGCAGACGCAGCAGAAGTTACTGGAGCTTGGCTGGGAAGTTTTGCCGCACCCTCCATATTTGCACCTTCAGATTTCCACCTGTTTCGGTCTCTTCAAAATTCATTGAATGGACAGACCTTCAACCTTCAACTCTGAAGAAGACGTAAAAATCCACTTGGAAAATTTTTTTGCCAGTAAAGACAGGAAATTCTTTGAGCAAGAAATTATGAATCTGCCCATGAGATGGCAGAACATACTGGAACAAAACGGCAATTATATCATTGATTGAATAAATCGCTATATATATGCTGTCCCAAAGTCTTGGTGATTATCTAGAAATTTCAATCGAACAATTTACAACTATCTTGTTGAATTGGTTAGCTTATATTAGCGCAGAAACTTGGCAGTTCAAGGTTGCTTTCCAAACATCCTAAAAAAAAAGTAAATCGGTGACTGGCATATTACATAGTAACCTGATCATACGGAGAAGAACCAAGAAGAAGTTGAGGCCTATCAGTGCTAGGTGACACAGAGGCTAGAAAGCTGGGACGGGCTGTGATGAGGAGCCCTCCAGATTCCTATACAAAACTAGTATACCAAGGAAACCTAGAAGGGTACTCTGTATTGAGGGAGAGTAGACAGTACAAGGGACATGATTACGTGCAAAGCTGCAATAAACAGGCTAGAGTGAGTGACCAAAGTTCTTAAATGACCTGAGAAGCCAAAGGAGTAAGTATCTTTACTTTTAAAATATTAAAAGAAAAATAGAAGATTACCTGTGAGAATTTTGTTTTTTCGGCAAATGTTAATTGCCAAAGATTCAGAGTTCCATTAGAATGTTTTGTGACCATAGAAAGAGTAGGGGAAGGCGGTGCAGCGAGCATATCTTGGAGCAATGTCTTGTCATTAGTAGTTCCATTAGCAGGGGTATCTGTTTTGGTGTCTTCATCTCCTTCCTCTTCTAAGCCCTCTACTTCAGTTTTCTGACCGGTTTCAGTGTCTTCTTCTACCACACATGGTAGAGTAGTTGCTGGGTGATTTAAATCGCCTTCTGGTTCTAAATGACAGAATAAATTGTACAATTTTCTATAGTTTAATAATGAATTGAATTAAAATAAATAGGCCTTGAAATTGGTTGATTGGTTGTTTAACTAATCTTTTAAAACAAATACACCCTATTAGGCATTCAGAAATAATATTATATATAGTTTATTATGTGAACATGGTTTGAAATACTAATACTATTCATATCAGGGTAAGACTGATTGATTTCATGAATAAATATTATCAATAGTTTTGACAGTTACGACTAAAATAATCTCAGAAATGCATTTGAATGGTAAAAACTCTTGCGAGAGTGAGTCAACAAAGAGATTTTAAAAATAAAAATAAAAATTTTAATACATTAATCAATTAATTGAACTAAAATAAATATTTGACAATTGGAACGCAAGGCAGAAAAACACCAATAGAAGCCCTCAACATCACACATTTAAGACTATCCATTATTAGAATTAACCAATAAAACAATCTCATTCATAATGTCATAATGCCAATAATTAATAGTTACAATCATTTCATCTTTAATCTAGCAGAGTACCTGGCTAGAAGGTGAATTAGTGTGTTTCATAATTTTATTCCATGTATTTAGTTTTCTTAGATTAATGCATGTTTTTTGTTGATAGTTATTACCACCATATATACAGTTCACTATTACCTACAGAGTGGACACAGAGTGCCTTAGATAACTTATATAATAATGTAAATGCATTACCATTGACTGGTGATCTAGAAGCTGAAACAGATTTTACAACGTCCCTGAAGACAAGCTGTAGGTGACAACAAGATGTATGATAAAGACAAATATTATTTGACATTGTAATAGCATCTCCTAGAGGAAAAGCAGATGGGATACGTGTCGAAAATGAAACTTGAGCCTGACGAAAACTACCAGGATGATATTCATCCAGCCAATCCACGACCCTGAAAGTGATAATACGTTAAACAGTTATGATATTCAAAGTTTGTATATTTTACTTTATTGATTTGTTTGATTTATTTTTAATTTAGTCGATTAATGTTAAAATAATACCATATAAGAAAGCTCCCATCTATAGGATGTATAGCGAACAATAGATCAGGACTATGATGCCAATCTCGCAAAAGATTTTCAATTTTCACATCAAGTGAATCAGGAGGATGCGTAGACATTGGGCCTGCATCAGTAATTAATGAATTGATGGATGTAGCATTACTGAAAAAACAATAAATAATTATTATAAATCATGACATATTATAACATCAACAAATGATTATTATTTATGTTTAATACCTTAAGGTCTGATGACTACTTGAAGGGAAACTTCCCCCAGGATGATGGTCATCGCTGCCTCCGCTTTCGTCCTGGGATACTGACTTTGAAACTTTATTCGTTTTCTTTTTACCTGAAAATGATAAAGTATATCAGGGGACAGAGCAATTAAGACATGTATTGTTGTGATATTTGAATTGTGAGATTTGAATTTGAAAAATTAACGGGCATAAAAGGGCGGCAAACGACCCGTAGATAACAAAAGAGGAGGTTATGAAAAACAAGATGGCCTTAGTGGTTGTTCAGCTGGTAACACCATGAGATGATGTAAGGGAGTTAGTTATTCTTCTGCTGAAAGGATGAAGGTTAGCGTCCTTCCATTGGTGAGCTCATGAGGCAAATATAGTGAAAATTGTAGAAGAATGAACAATTTTTATTAATAATGATTTGTAATGTGGAAGAACATTAGTAGGAAGAATAATTTTATCCAGAGAAGATGGATTGAAGAAATATAATTGGATAGTACTTACAGCGTGGCATACCAAGTTGGGGTAAAAGAAGCAAAAGACGTAAATAGTTAGTAAAAATCTGGCCAGTCACGAGAGTTAATAATGTTAAGGTAAATTATAAAATTTGTTGATAATTTACAGTTTTGTATCATAGACGTGATTGAGTATTTAAATAAAATGAGGGTGAATTTTGTAAAAGCTGATTTTCCTTTTGTCAGAGTTTTCTTTTTATATTAACAATAACCTATAAACCTCAGATAAATTTAAATTAATCCAATTAATTAAAAACCATAACAATATATTATATTGTTATTTTTAAGGTTAAAAAATATTAAATTTATTTAGTTTAGTAAACTAGAATAATTAAGTTTCTATAGTTGTTTAGGACAAAGGCTCAATGCCACACACAAGGAATAAAAAAACCCGTGACATAGAGGGGACTGCCACTAAAAGGCCCGGGACCAAGGAGACGACGATATATTGACCACTCACAAAGGATGAGGTGCGGGAAATCCATGACGTAAATATGTGCGACATTGTGGCACCTTTGAGAGGCCCTTCCAAGAAGGAGGAAACACATATGTGAGGAGCGGAAATAAACTAGGACAGTCTTTAACAGAATTTGAACGAGTAAGTTCTTTTCAGATCAAGGATCCAAGCGAGCAATATCGAGATGGCTATTGAGACTAGACTTACACTTGCAAGACATGACTGAAGTTGTTAGACAAAGTGTGAGAAACTTATGCCTTAAATCTGGAAGAATGTTGAGCAGAATGGGTTGAAGAAGAACAACATCGAAGCAGACTCACTGAGGCAATTACAGGGACATTTGCAAAATTACATGATTACATTTCTCCAAAGATAGAAGCACTAACAATCACAAACCATGTTTTCCAGGATAGTTAAGATTTTAACGCTTTTAATATTAAAGATAGCAAAGTAAATTTAGGTTAAATGTATGAGCGTTTATTATGTCAGAATCAAGATTAAATGTATTAATATTAATTCTGATATAAACATTACAATATATATCAATTCAACTTATCTCTAATAATTTCTCTATTATTTTTAATCCTACACTTATTTTTAATTGAACACTAGTACCAGTCTGCGTTCATTGTTGGAAATGTACATTACTAACGTGTGTGAAGTGCCACATGAATGGTGAATGATAAGTTTTTAATACAATCAATCGATTATGTTATATACCACACAGGTGGTCTGAAAAGTTTCCGACCTCAACATGAAGATGATAAATGAGCCTCGTAATGAGCCCTACAAAATAGGTGACTTTATTGAAACTTGTTACATCAAGAATTGTTAATAAGGTTCAAGAACGTAAAAAGAAGGCTACAGACAATTACCCAAGACTCTTTTGTTTAAATATACCAGGTTAACAATTTATATTATTATTGGATTCACCTAATTTATTTTTGATATAATTTTAGTCATGAAAGCTTTTGATTTCCAGAAAAATTTGAATTCTCAAAGGTACTGTAGAATAAAGCATTTGAGATTTGATATACCTTAATTTCCTTTAATAAATTATTTAAATTTTATACTTTTTAAAAATAAAGTTCAGTAAAGTTAAATAAATACCTTACCTTCTTGTTCAGAATCATGGTGTTCTGTAGATTCTTGATTACTATGGTCAAGACACAAACCATCTTCCTTTTCAACCACTTTCTTAGTTAGCTCCTGGAATGTTTTGTTACCATAGAAATTAGAATAAGTTAACCATTTTCTTCCAAAACTTTGTCAAACTAACTCTAATTGGAAATTAACACTATTATAATTAATTATGATAAGCAATTACAATCTCAACAGAAAAACATTAAAAGAGTGCAATGGCAGATCTGTCACTTTGCAGATGAATTATATACTTTTTTGAATATTTATCCACTACTATTTTATTATTATTTATGACAGATTATATTTTACAGAAGATTCACATAAGTGTAAGTAGTCAGTTTAAATTCAATAAAACAAAATATTTATAAACAGAAACATACATGTAATATCTTTTCCGCTTGCAAAGAAAAATGCATTTCTTTATTGTTTAACCAATGAAGAACGAAATTGGGTTCTCTATCTGGATCTCCAGTAATTAAACTTGGAACAAGGGGGATATCTAGAAAAAATAAAATAAAGTGTTAGTACTATTAATATATATTTTTTATTGTTTGTTATTAAGGGTTTAATGGTACAGTCATTGTTTGACCCGCCAGGTCAGATCTCGCCAACCCAGCCACTGCCCGGCTGGCATCAGAAAGAGATAAGTAAACCAGTGGTCATTGACCTTTGCTGGCGGCCATGGTGGTGAGCAGCTTAATTCGTATTTTTTTATTGATATGACTTCATAAGATCTGCCAAGTATCTGAAGGTATGCCCTGACAGTGCACTATGTTCAGGAGAAAAGGTACAGGCTAGGTATTCTATGTAGTTTACGAATTCTCACTCGGTACCTGAGAAAAGGCGAAAACTGTCCAGATTCCAAGGTCAAGTGTCTGATTCCGACTGTCTGAAAAAGCTCAGAATTTCTGGCTAATATAGGCAGGTTATTCCTGCTCCCAGGAAATGACAAAACTGTTTATTTTGGCCAATCGGGGGGTACTACACCCGCACCCCTAGTGAGCTCTTGCCCTCTCTCTCTCTCTCTCTCTCTCTATACTGACGCCAAAGATTTATTGATAACATATGGAAAGGTAGGAGGGTGTTTTCTGGCTCGAAAAGAGGGTAACTTCTATTTATTCGTGGTGAATAAGTTGGCACAGCAGTTACTTATTAATCTTATTATGGGTAAAAAGAGTGAAGGAAGATCTTTAGGTTAACAAAGTTTGCCTATGAGGGAATGCTGATGCTATTATGTAGTAAAACACCATCTAGTTCTAAGGTAAAAAACAAATGTTCCAGTTAAGAACTCAAGCATTATATATTGATGAACTCAAACCTATTATCATTTTAATTGAAATTCCCATATTTCTTTAGAAAGAAAAAAATATATATTTAATGAAATAAATGTTATTTAATGTTAACAGAATAAAACAAACAATTCATGAAATCTTTTGACCTTATTATATTATTTATTAATAATTGTTAGTTGCGGGATATAATCAATAGTGTAACTGCTAATAATTATGGTTGAAAGAGTGAAACAGCTTTGATTTGGGCCTTCCGATTTATGTTCAGGCACTCTTTACCAGCTTGGTTATCCCTGCCCATGTTTGTTATCTATTCGATTAGTGGGTCTAACTAAGTCTTTGTAAACAGGGCTAATATTATTACTATTTCAGACCTGACTTTAATTTAGTTGTGTCATGCTCTATTAATTTTGTTCTAAGACCTATTTTGCTTTTAATTAGAGCCTAATTTTTAATATATTTTATTTGAACTTTTACTTTAATTTTTGTAATACAATTATCATCCTAAAAGGCACTGTGGGGTGGAATAGCGAGAAAAAAAGAACATAGCTTTTCAATCTACAATTTTTTTGTAAGGTAACAAAAGTTAATTAATTTCATAGCCTATGATGTGGTTCTATGTCAAGCAACTCGGGGTTTGGGGACCAAAAAATGGTCAAAGGTCAAGCCACTCCGAGTTTCAATGTGGTGTATTTATTTCTTCAATGACTCCAAACTTGTAACAAAGTCCTGAAAGCCCACTAGGAGGTATATAATTGCATACATTACATCTGCGTGAACAGTAGTCATAAAAAAACCTAGAGGCACTTGATATGGGCCCAGCTACAAAGATATGTTATCTTAATAAACAGAATGAACAATGTCATTTTAAGAAATGAATTATGATGTATCACCAACCTGTTTCAGCATTAATGGAAGCAGCCAAGTGGAAATGAAGACCAGGTATGACACCTGTGCCATGAAAACCATATGAATGGAAATCGTGAACACTGTAAGTTGACGGAAGAGTCGGGATTGTACTCCTAGCAGTATTTAATCCAAGTCCACTTGCATTGGTACCACCTTCTTTAGCAGTTCGTCGCAAGTGAAAGCAAGTTCTGAAACCAATTGTAAAATATATACTATGCTAAATATAATTTACTTTTTTTACAAAATAAAAGTAATTATACCAATAATATTTATTTATTTATGGTGATTACAATTTTAAAAAATTGATCTTTTATTAAGAAAAATACAAAACAGCAGAGGGAAAATTGTGAAATATGAAATAAAAAAATAATTACTATAGGAAGTTGTCCCATAAGAAAAACAAGAAAATCATATGATGGACTGTCTAGAGAACTAAAATAAACATAAGACACAATAACATCAAATAAAACTTATAATCATAATATAAACTCAAACTAGGAACACCTAGGGATCAGCCAAAGAAGGATGTTACGTGGGACAGGATCTCATATTATGGGAGTGAATACAAGATTTTAATTGAAGGAGATCAAAGAAATGTGGAGGTTTTTGGTTAGATATTATAAGAAATAGGAAACTTCCAAGAAAATGTCAGTGTCACGCAGATGGAAACAACCTGCCCCAACTCCGAGTAATGGTGTAACATGTGAGAATCTCTTAGGATTCCAAGAACAACTCTGTGAAATAGTTCATCAGGGATTTTAGTCAGTCCTTGAGATTTCAAGGAAGCCCTCCAAGCCCCAAACATAGCGGTGTAGAAGAATTAGACATGACACAATGAGCTGATGGGTCTGCATGGGAAGAAGGAGATGGGAGTCATTGAACTGATTAAGGAAGAGAAGGAGCAATCTGGCATTCTTGAATCCTAATAGTACAGTAGACTCTCCCATATCGAGATTAATGTAGGTTGGGGCGAACCAGCTTTGACAGAGTGACTAGGATATATACGAAACAAATAAAAATGTAAGTAATTATATATTTATTTTTATTTGAGAATCATCTCTGTAGGGGTTGACAGAATACGATTGTACCCAAAAGGTCAGCAAGTAAAAATATTCTAAGTAATATTATATCATAGTAATTTTTTTTGGTGATCTAGAATAATAGTTACACTTGTATTTAAATCATCTAAAGATATAGCCTTCTTTAAGCCTAAAAGTTGCTTCTTATGACTGATAGAATCCTTCAAGCGCTGTACAAATTCGTACAAAGGTAAATAATGAAATTATTTGTAGGCAAGTACTTCAAAGTTATTCATTGATTTCATATTTGTTACCTTTTTCATTATATCACACCACACTTGGCATACTTCTATATATTACACATATAAGCATATTGAAATAAGTAGAGCTTGTAACTCTACCTATTGTAAAATTATATTAACTTTATAGAAAAATATTCAAGTAAAATAAAATATAATGCTAACAGTTGTATCCCTTAAATAACAGTAAAACCATACAGTAGTGATCTTTTAATTATAAAATAGAAATTTCAAACCTAGAGTTTAGGTAACTTTTGCTCATTTTAATTTGAAATTCAGAAGAGAAGGTTCAAACAATCACCAGTAGGTGACCTCACCAAGGCATGCTTCATAATTCTAGCAGGAAAATTAGCTAAAAATAAAAGGCAGGAATATGAAGAAAGGAGACCTTCTTAATTTTAAACCAAAGTATCATAGAAGCAGTTTGTGGTATTCATTTTGAAGAGTTTGAGTAAGTTGAAGGTTAGTTGGAGATATTATGGTACGTACCAAACTAAGAATATCATACAATTAATTATAAGTAAGTTTTTACAGTTTGATTCCAGCAATTATTTGTATTGTAATATTTAGTTAAATGTGTTACTTTATGGAATTTTAAAATAGACTGATTAGAACTTTTAAATTTAATAACTAAAAAAATCATCTTTATTTTTCTATCTAAGTTTTTTTGAACTTTTTTTAATGAATTTTTTAGAAAATTTCCGGCACACATGTCAGGGAAATTTTTCTCTTAAAAATAAGTCTACAAAGTAATTGGTCCGATGTTTCCTCAAATAAAAAAAACATCCAAATTTCAACTTATCTATAAATACATATTTGTTATATTCTTTCAACATATCGTTTATATATATATATTGTTCTGATATTTTAATGTTGTGATTTTTTATGGTGTTTTTGAGATAAACTCGAAAAAAGGGAGCGTTGATGAACAATATACGACTTGTGTACCACGATTCACGAATGTTTAAACACTATTCTTTGCGTGTATCTACCATTAATATTTATAATAAAAATAATATCAATAATTAAATATTAATATTTTATTTTAATAACTTCAAAACAAGAAAAGTAATCATATATGAGCCAAAGAGGATTGAACAACCAAAGAGGTCAAGAGATCAAGATGGCAGCGAAAGGTACTAAGAAAAAGACCGAGGCCACAAGAGCACTCTTTCATCGGAGACCGAGGAGACGAGACCTAGGTAGCAACCCACGCTAGGTCGCTCATTCATCTAGACCCGGCAGGAGAGAGAGGAAGCACCAGGAGGGACGCTAGCCCAGGCAAGGTTACTGCCTCGTGGTGCAAAAGGGAAGACCGGCCACAGACTTTCACCCGGCACGGATCGAGAACCAAGGACGCTCAAGACGCTAATCCGAACCACACAATAGAAGACAACGCATCGAAGAATTAAGAAAGCTGTCCAGTCGCGGTTAGTTATAAGGTACAATTTTAAATTTAGTTTTAACAGTGTTATTTTATATACGTACGTAACTATTTGTATATTAATTTTAAATCAATTTGTGAAAATAAACAATTATTCCTTTTGCCAGAACCAGGACACATTCATTCTTTTGTCAGGAACGGACAGAGGAGGACCTAGGTAGCCACCTACCCACACTACCGGCCTCGTAGTGCACAAGGTCTGACTTTCACTTTCACTCAGCACGAAGACAAAGGACGCGCAAGTAAGACGATTCAGAACAAGTATGCTGATCCGAACCACACGAAGACATCAAAACAAAGAACACTGGCTAGTATAATTACATAAATTTAGATTTAATATTATACTTTAATTACGTACGTATTTATTTATTTTTGTATATCAATTTTTTATATATTCAATGTGTTTAAATAAAACCAATATTCCTTTTGCCAGAAGTTTCCTATATAATTATTAACAGAACCCTGATATAACGTTAAAGTTATAAATATAAAGTTTTTTAAATTATATGAAAAAATATATAATTAAAATATTATTAATAAATAGCAAATATTAGAATATTTGGCGCCCGCGAACAGAGAAATGTTAATTTAGGAAATCTGGTTAAAGGATTGATTGGATAAAGTGTGACACGAAAAATTGTTTTAAATTTGATATAAAGGTTAGGTCAAGAAGTGTTAAAAATTGTGTTTGTGGTAGGAATTTGTATTGTTAAATTCAGTCATGGAAAGCGCAGATAAATCGAGTCGCGAGGAAAGTGAGATAAAAAAGTTTTTTAGGTTAATGATGAAAAAATTAGACGAACATCATCGATATTGTATGGACAAATTAGACGAACAGAGTCGAATGATTGACGAGCAGAGTCAAATTATTAACGAAAATAAAAGTAATATGGACGAACAATTTAATGAAAATAAACGTAGTATTGACGAACAAAATAACGTAAATAAACATAGTATTGACGAAAATAAACGTAGTATTGGCGAAAATAAACGTAGTATAGATGAAAAAGTTGAAAAAATAGACAATAATCAAGAGATTATTGAACCAAATTTAAAAAATTCTTTCAAACAGTCCAATGTACAACTAGAGGAAAAAATACATCCTTTAAAAATGGAAGTTAAATTTGAGAAACAAAAAACGTGGATAGATAACAAACCGGTAATTGATCCTAATGTAATAAAAATAATTAAAAATCATGATAATTTAGAGATTCAGCAATTTAAAAATTCTGACCCAGTAGTAACTATAAATAAAATTAAAAGTAAAATGGTTAGAAGTTTAAATAAGAAAAAATTAGAATTTAAAATTGTATGTAATTTTAGTGAAATTCCCCTTGGCGAGTTTAGTGAAAATAACGTGAAAATAAATAGAAGGAAGGACTTTAAAAATAACTTCAAGGATACTTTTTGGGCTGTAGACTATAATTTTAAAAAGAAAAGGAAAAAACAGCTATACTTTATTATTATGAAATAATGGTAATCGGATAAATAGAAAAATTAATTAAAAATAAATAAATAAAATAAAAAATTTAAAATTAATAGAAAAATCTATTATTAAAAAATGGCAATTAGGCACGTGTAAAGATTGGAATTTAAAGTTTATAATAGTGTAAAATCAAAGTTGAAAATATGGTAAAAGATTTAGAAAAGCTAGAAATTTAAAATCAATTAAACAAGATAACATCAATCAGACCCATGTAAGAATTTGGAAATTTAAGTTTATTATATTGTATTAAAATGTTTAACTACACAATCAAAGTTGAAAATGTGTTAAAGTCTAAATCTAAAAACTAGAGAATTAAATTTAATTTAGAAATCTTATTTTGAAAATAATCTCAATCAAGCAAGGTAAAGACTTGAAAATGAAAAATTATTGTAATAATTGAATGTTAAAATCTCTGTATGGTACATGTAAAATTTTGATGACACATTTTGGTATTGTAATTTAGTTAATAAGAAAATCCAAATAATTAATATGATGAACAAGTAAATGTAAACTCTATAGTAAAGTAAACAAAAAATTTTTTTAGACAAGCTCAAAAATTTTTTTAAATCGGAGCGGACCCGAATGTTGTGATATTTTAATATGATGATTTTTAATGATGTTTGTTTAAATAAACTCGGAATTAGCGAGCATTGAATAACGTAATAACGATCCGTGGTTCATCTCTGTGAAAGTATGAACGTTGTTTATTGTCGTCATATTAATTATTAATATTTATAATAAAAATAATATCATAACTAATGTAAACATTTATTTTATAAACTACGTCAATTAGGCAAAGTATAAATATTCAAAACAACTGGCATTAAATAACGAGTTGAAAGTCAAGAAGGCAGCGGAGAGATGCAGATATATACAAGCCGACAAAGAACCAGGACACATTCGTTCTTCAGAAGGCAGGCAGAGAAGGAAGCCCAGGTAGTCACCGACCCACGCCACGGCCTCGTAGTGCACGAGGTCTGACTTTCACTTTTCACCAGATGCGACAACAAAGGAAGACGATTCGGATCACGCAAATGAAGATTACCACCGAAGAGAAGAACACAGAGAAACACTGGCCAGTATAATTACTTAAATTAGATTTAATATTATACCTTTATTACGTACGTATTAATTTATTTGTATATCAATTTTTATATCTTAATGTGTGTAAATAAAACCAATATTCCTTTTGCCAGAAGTTTCCTATAATTATTAACAGAACCCTGATATAACGTTAAAGTTATTAAATATAAAGTTTTTTAAAAATTATATGAAAAAATATATAATTAAAATATTATTAATAAATAACAAATATTAGAATAATATATATCCACACAGAGAGTAGATGACATCAATAATTAATTACAAACAGCAAAATAATAGATTACAAATATTAACATTAAAATAAATTTAACAGAGCCAGATTTATGAAGAGCGCTCATTTTTAAAAATATAACATCAAGGAGAGCTGAAAAATCCAGGCTACTAAATACATGTAATTTAAAAGTACGCCATACAGTACAATCCTTTATACAAGGCTTACCTCGTTCAGAAGCGAATAATGCAAAAGCAAAGTTGTAATTTCCTATTATTTTTTTATAAGAAGCACCTTACTATATGATCTTATTATTTACACATGAATTATATTCATAGCGCAAAACCACAACAAAATTAAAAAAACCAGAAGAAAAAACATGCAAGATGAAAGCTTAATCAAAGACAACTGTACAAGTTAACAAATCTGGACTCGATTTTTCATTTTTGCTTATTGGCTCTTCTAAAAATGTATCAGCCAACGTTGAGAATTTTAAATACTTGCACCCTTCCACAAAAATATGCTTAATGATGCTATTATGGTTGTGAAAACAGAGCATGCTCTATACAAAAAATTTATTTTTTTAAGAAGTAGCCCCTGCTGCAATGCATGCCAAGACTTCAATCAAGACTCCCATGTGACAGTTAAATCAATTTTGATTTTTTGGAAAAAAATTCTGAATGTATATTATCATAGATAAAATAAAAAATAAAAAAAGCTGCTGAGCACAGACCGGAATTCTACAGCAAGAATGGATGATAATTTTATCTATACAATACTGTGAGTAACTCCAGAGCCCAACAATCCCAAAAAGAGGAGTTCCAGCATCCTCAAGCAACTGAAGGAAATTCCAGAATTGCCATCTGAAAATAAAATAGAAACTTCATGATACTGTGTTCCCCTATATTTACACTTTCTTAAAATGCGCTGTAAACTCTCAACTGGAACAAACTTCTAACCAAAGATGGATCAAATAAAGACTATGAGTCGTCGAAGGATGATGATATAAGAAATCTATGAATAAATAAAATGCATAATGATCAAACCAATCAATAAATTATAGACAAAATCATTAAAAAGGATAGTAAAAAAGAGGCACACTTATTTAAGGCAAAACAAAAGCTCTTTATAGAACTATATGAACATACCCTTAATATTAAGAATGCAAGGCTGAAAATGCAAAGTATAACATAAGCATTTGACATCATATAATACAAACCAAAAACAGTAGGCGATTCCAATTTATAATATTTTAATAATACACAAGGTTCAATGGAGAGAAGAGGTCATAGATTTACTTGACAAATTATAAGGAATTATGAAGCTTCTGATCATGAATAACTTACCTGTTTGGGAATCCCTGACATAAAAGCTTGCTACTGAGCTTGAAGAAAAAGTCTTATTTTGAAACAGATATGTTCTACGACACCAATCGTAAAATTGATTCAATAAATCTAAACTTTTTAAAGTATATTCCACAATTTGATTGTGGTAATTAAATTCAATAATGGGAAGCTCTTTATATAATTTAGTGTAAAAAGTCAGTTCTTTTTGGCTGATTTTTAAGATTTTTCAAGTCGAAGTGCAGAAGCTATTTATAGGATTTAAGTTCTGACTTTCTAATCGTTTAAGAAAACATTGAAATTTTAGTCAGTAAAAATTAATTTTTTTTTTAAATTATAAAAACAACAAATGGCTAGGTTACTAATCTTTGAATCAATTAATATTGTTCAATTGTTTTTAGTGATAGATTGAAAATATAGAAATTATGTAATATTTGGGTAACAAAATATACGAACACTTAATTAAAAATTAGTTGACTAGAAACAAATGTAAGACTGCAAAAAGATGCTAACCAATTCCATTCTAACAAAATCAATAGGAAGTGAAACTGGAAATTTTTACGAGTTCATATCCTCTTAAAGTTACATTTTTTTAAATTTAAAGTGATTAATAAAAAAAATGCAGAATATGACAGGCCATTGACATTTTATTATCTAAAAGGCTAAAAAGTAGAAATACAGTTTTAATTAACAGATGAGAGCTTATAAAGTGCTTTGCAGACACTTAATTATAATTATGATAATATATTTAATCACTGACTCACTTCATATGCTTGAGTCTCTGCATAAAGCGATGCTTATGCCTGTGGGTTCTAAATTTTGGATTCTGTGCAGCAAGTGGATCAAATTGCTGCATATTAACCAGTCCATCGTCAGGTAATACTGTTTCGACCCAGATTCGACAAATATTGTCTCGGCAGGAGGTGACCAGCATATTAGATACAGAGCCCCTGCAAATTTGGTAAATTTATTTATAATTAAATGGTTAGTTTTCATCAGGGACGCAAAGTTAAATAATATAAAATAAAAAATGCATACTTAGGCATATATTTGCTAGTTTTCCTCCAGGATAATTGAGTTACTGCTCGAGGATGTGAAATATATACAAATCCATAATTAAGCTCTATTGTAGAGTGATGTCCAAATGAAACGGATTGTTGATCTGCACTTTTTGTAGGAAATAACACTGTGTGCAAAAAAAAAAAACATAGTCTAAATGATAAATTTAAATAGAGAATTTATGACAATATTTGATTTCCAATTGATAATTTCTTTAATTTGATTTCCTGATGACGGGATTAAAACAAATATCATCACTTCAAGAACTATAAGGATTGAAATCACGCCAGAACCAGAAAGTTGAAATTTTTAAAACACATGGGTTCTTCATTTCTTTAGCCAGTTAGTGTTAATAATGTCCCATTTTAAATTGACTTCTTGAACCCATACTGATGTCAAGATGATTTATCCTTATGAGCAAAAATAAATTATATGTTCCTATATATGAAATCATGTTTTCATAGCATACTGAATCAAAATTTTACAGGACACTACTATATTTTGAGATGGTGATCTGTTATCTTCAATCTTTGTCATTGTTTTGGAGCTTGTTATTTCCTTCTCCTGATTTATTTTTTTATAATCACAATTTTAAACAATTTCCCATCAGTTCTCGAAACCTTAGCTTTTAAAACGTAGTACAACAGGATTAATTTTCTATTTACTATCATAAATCCTCTAAGGTCTTTCGTTTCAAATAAAGCAACATATCAATTAATACCAATTAATGCAATTGTGTGTAAATGTAATGTACTAAAAGTAAATTTTATGAAGGATCCCAGGCCATCTTTCTAGAACAGTTTAGTTAAGTGTGCATAATCACATAATTAAAGGCTTTCTAACCTTACTAATTAATTCCGCTTGATTGAGTTCTTAAGTTATATTGAATTAATTTTATTAGCAAAGCAGTTTCTCAAACACTTAATGGATTGTCATAGCAAATGGGAATTGGTCACCACAGCCATAGCTCTTTTATTTAAATAATAATAAAAAATGTTCATTAATCTGATTTCATGGTTTTTTTAACTGTAACCCATCCACTAAAACCCCAATATATTATACATTAGCTTAATCGAGGATATGAGAATTTTAATTTTATGCCCTACACGTTATGATAGGAAAAGAATTGTTTTTTTCATTACACAGTTTGTGACCGATTAATGGCACCTGTTATTCACTTATTATTATTAGCTTTTATTTTTAGCATCATTGAGGCAGTTAATGGAACTACCATGAAAAATATTGTACCTCTAAAAAAAAAATCAACAATTGAGTTAAAGCTGCAAACACAATTTTGATGACTGTATAATTACAGTTGAAAAATAACACATCATTAATCAGGGCAACAATATCTTTAATTTGATATCCTACTCAATATGAGGATTTTTTTTTTCAATTACCAAGTAATTAATCACGACACATAATTTACCATGGGACTGGCCTTATTTCTAGCAACATCAAGTCATTAAATGAAACTAACATGCAAAACATCATTCCTCTTTGTAAAACATGGAATGAGTTCCAATTTCTAACATAATTTTAAAGAAAATTTTGATGAGTTCGTGTAATTACAGTTGAAAAATAAAAAAACAAAAATACACCTTATTAAAGAGAGACAAGATCTTTAATTTTATACCCTACTCAACATGAAAGGAAAATACTAATTTGTTTATTATCAAATGATTAATTATTAGTTATGATTTATAGAGTTGAAAATACTTTTTAAAGTAATCAGGTAATTATACTGAATCTAATTATAAAATTCCATGGTTATAGCTTCAACCAGGGACTCACAATCGCCAGGACAAACAGGCGCACAGGTGAAAACAAAAGGGTTTCTGATTTGAAACAAAATGAACGATACCCTAAAAAATGACAGTTGAGGTCTAAAGCTTGACAGAAGAATTCAATTGAATAAATTTAAATAAAAAAATTGTTTGTCAACTTACATTGCTTATTTTCAAACCAGATTTTCACTAGCCGATCATTGTGTGAAGCAGTAGCAAATAAAGTACCATCCGGGGAAAAGGCCATGTGTATTACGGGGGATGATGTCCTACAGCTCCAGACACATTCCCATCCCCTCTCTTCTTCGACTGGCTTTCCTGCATCTCCACCAAGACTACTGCAGGCTTCCTCACCAATTTCGAAGGTTACACCACTCGACGTCAGACCTAAATAGTTTTATTTTCAAAATGCATAATTCATCAAACAAATTAAAAATTAATTATTGAATTGATAACTAAAAAAGTGTGGGATCTCGGCCAGGATATACAATTGTCAAAAGATTGTGGAAAAATTGTTTCAGTTCAGTTAACGGAAGTTTCTAATCAAATTTGACAGTATTTCAAAACCATTTTTTCGCAATTGGATTTGTTTTTATAAAAGTTGTAACTAATTGCTAATGATCTTTTAAGGATAGAAGGGTATTCAAATAAACAAACTATAACTATTGGTATTAACAAATTATATTGGCTTCGCAGTCCAGGTGTGAAAACTTGCTCTGTGTACTGTAAATTGTTTTGAGATTAAATTAAGGCTATTTATATAAAATGAAATGGATCTTCCCTGATTGTGATGATTACTAACTAGACAATTAGGAGGTAATCATTTGCAGTAGCATACCTAATGTCCATAATCTCATTGAATATATACCTTCATTATCATCATCCAACAGGTGACCTGGTGTGTTTTGATGCCATAACTGAAGAACATCACCACCAGTTAACAGCCTGGTACCCTCCAAGTTCCAGGAAAGTGCTGTAATATGTGATTCGGTTTCCCAAGAACCTGTTTCCACCCATCGGTAATCTAATTGCTGAAAATATTAAAGAGAAATACTTTATTAAATTGATTATGATAAAATATTATCTATCAAAGCTATAAATTAGGTAATGGTATTTATTCCACAACTGCACTTACTTTTATGCTACCTGTGAATTCATTATAATTAAATTAAATTAGAATACTCTATTATATTTAATACTAGAGTAGAAACTCAGTTAACTGTTAATATTTTAACACTCAGTTTCTACTATGACTCCGGCTACTTACCTAAAAATTAAAAAAAATCAGAAATGAAAAGTGAATACATTGATAAATAATTATTACAGTTAGCGATCTGAGTGAGTCACAGCTAACTAACTACTCCTGCTAGTTTTTAGACTCTTCTAGTATTTTTGTTAATTCAAGAGTTTTGTTTTTGTTATTAACTCAGTGCCATCCCTAACCCATTTTACTAACCGGAATTAGCATTTTCTGACTTGATTTTAATATCATAAAAATTTATATAATTGAAATCAATTTTTTTTTAAAATTAGTAAAGTGTGATGTGATGAAGGATTACATTCAAAATTATAATGAATTTTTGTAATTACAGTCCGATGAAATAAAACATGTTATAAGCACAACATTGAGATCTTCAATGTGATGCGCTATTTATTCAATTGGATGGGGAACTATTTAATTTTTTAATAACAAGAAATTGATTAATTATTGACATTTAATCATGTTTTATGAAGTTTGCTCTACTTTCCAGGGTACCAGGTCATCAAATGTAATTTCCAAGTAAAATTTCATGATTATAAGTCAAACAAGGGATTACTTCACCCCCAAAACAGACCAGGGTGAAAACCTAAGGGATTCTGGAATTGAAAATAGAGGGAGGAACCCTAAAAAACAGGATAAAGAATTGAAACAAATCAAAATTTGTTTAATAAGTTTGTTCTGAAAAATTGGAGAATATTGAGGGAACTGTATGTATGTACGATATAATGCTATAAACAATTTTTTTTTTTTTTTAAGTCTGTTATTTTTTTAACAGACCTCTGCATTTTATATTTTTAAAGAAAACCTAAAAAACAAATAAATATATTTATAACAAATTAAAATAAAGATAACATAAACTTACATGAGCACTATTATTGTGTATTAAAGGAGTTGGTTCAAATATGCACACTTGATTTTCATAAGCAGCAGCTATTTTCCCTGTATCTGTAGAACAGTCTACACAGCTTATACGAACATAGTTATGAATAGCTCCTGGGATAATTTGCACTCGTTCGAATGAACTAGCAAGAATTACAATATTACACCCTGCAGCATAAGCCTAAAAAAAAGAAATATATAAATAAATGTAACATACATAAATTAAATAATATAATTAATAAAATTAATGCTGGTATTATTGATGCAGGTTTGAGCATAGTTTATAGTTATTTTGATCCTGAATAGACTCTTCCCATATTCAAATCACTGCTTTTTAATCTTGCCTGTCCATCTAATCATTCTAATGGACTATTCCTAATAGTGAGCAACTTTTGATTTTGTTTTCTTTCATTCATTTGCACGTTTACAAAAGCTCTAGAGACGCATAGGCTCAAATGAGATCGCATGATGATCATAGGGGGGGGGGTGTGTGATTTCGCTGCCTCTAGCGCAAGTATTACAGAGTTAAACTGGG
Organism: Acanthosoma haemorrhoidale; assembly: GCA_930367205.1. Lineage (NCBI taxonomy): Eukaryota > Metazoa > Arthropoda > Insecta > Hemiptera > Acanthosomatidae > Acanthosoma > Acanthosoma haemorrhoidale. The sequence continues at coordinate 77,823,079 of OV884011.1, forward strand.
AATGATGATATGGTAAACACACCTGTGCACTGTGAGCAGTCAAAAAGAAATGATTGAAACCAATGCATTGAGCTACTAGATAGTACGATGTTTCACAGGTTGAAGAGAATATTGTTCATGAAACCTTAGGAAACTTTGGAAGTGAGCTAATAGTTGAAATTATTACCTTTATTAAATGTGAATTAACAAGTGAATATTCCCAAAAGGAGAAAAACAAAAACAAGCTCGGTACAACATTCTAGTTAAGGGAGATTTTTTCTATTTTACACTAAACTCTAAATAAAATAAATGTCAAGTCAGGGTCTTCCCATATCTCTAATAATTTCCTTAAGTGTTAAAAATTCAATTTTTTTAACAACTGAAAAATGTAGTTCAACTTTAAAACAACTTACAGCAAATATAAATGAGATGACACAAATGACACTTGATAACCTAATACAAATAATAATTCTAGAAGATTTTCTTTGTAGTAAATAAGCTTTTTTTATTACAAATTCTAGATATTTTTTTTTTTTCAATGGAAATCTATATGCAGAAGTTAGGTGATGTAAAATTAGCATTATACTGGGGATCAATTGTTGACCTTCCTGAAAGATGAAAGGACCCTTTGGTTAGTCATGAATAAATTCAGTTTGATTAACTGCGCACAGGCTGATTTAATCATATACTATTGTTAGTAGTGATTAAACTCTCTGTGTTATAGTAGATCACTAGTTGTTTTAAGGATCAGATGCCTCACCATTGTTTATTTCATTATATTTAACAATTTTTATTATTTTAACACCTAAAATTATGTTACATCAATTATTAATTAAATGGCATTTTTTAAATATTATTTGAATTAAATAAAGAACATAGACAATAGACAGTGAAGGAACACTGTCCAGAGGTGGTCCAGGTTCTTAATTACCAAATACTTAGTATCAAATTATTAATTAAAAATAATGCTATCAAAATTGGCTTGAACGCCAATACATACATGTGATTTCATTTATTGGCTCCCAAACATATTTTTTGAATTTCTTTATGCATTGTTATCTTAAATATAATTTAAATCCTATAGAGGAAAGACCAAATCTTAAGTATTATCTGAGCAGTGACTTAAGATTAAGTCAGAGAGAAGTTGGTCGGTCAGTTAATAAGCACAGAACCTATTTTTTTTCACATTTTGTACATTTTTTAACATACTTCCTTTTATTATATCTTTACCAAAAAACATATAGCATATCCTTGTTTTTTTAATTGTTGAATCTACCTTTAAAATTTCAGATCAATTAGCTCTTTTTTATGATATCAATCGCAGAACACATATATAAGCAAAAAACAACCCCGTTTGAAAGTAGTCAGGCTCAAACATAGTAGATCAAATTTCTTTACTAGGTGTCCGATGGAAGTAAACATATCACTATAACATCATGAAAAAAAGGGATTGATTTGGCCTAGTAAATGTAACATCATCATTTAAATATTACGGAAAGACAAAAACTAAAAAAAATTGATAGAACTTATTAAAAATACAAAACAATCCTTTGTTAATCACTATGCCAAACATTTGTATTATTACATATTCTTTTACTAGTGATATAAAATTAGCTGTCGGTCTAGATGCATTTTAATTTTCATATCTACATGCGGTCTCTGTCAGCAATGATCGTACGTTTTTGTATGCATAGATGTGAATGAATTTTTGTGTTTAACTTATTTATGATTAGCATCAGTGGTAAAATCAATATTGACCACATTGTAACAAATGGTAAAGTAAATATTTTCTGTTTTTAGGTCATTCTATAATTGAAAATATTACAGCAATAATAATAAGTTTTCCATGTTAGCCAGTGTAATTGCGTTGCTTCCTCAAGGCTGGTGATGGCCCTTTGGTGAAATGATTAATTAGCGAGAAGAAAAAATCAAAACCAAATATTAATAAAGTTTTATTAAAAATGAATTCATAATATCAGAGATATTAATATGATAGTAAGAACATGTATTACAAATATAATTTGATGCTTTTTAGAATAGGGGCACCAATGTCTTCATTTTCGACTTCTAGTATTCATTTCTTCAAAGCCTACTTGCCAGAATTTGTGAATTGACAACAAACCAGATGGGTGCTCCTGAAATGTGCTGCATGCAGTTTGAGAATTGAGAATAGTCAAGGAGTTTTAATATATTTCAATTTACTTATATTTTAAAGTTTTTTTTATTGAATTTCCAATTTGCTGCTTGGGCTACCTACTATTTGGACCATTGTACTAAGATATTCTTTAGTACCTTCCCGTGAGAGACCAGGTATTGTAAAATTCCCCAAGTTGGGATAAATTGAAACAGAGAGTAAGAGAGAGAAAAGGTCTATAAAAAATATTATTTTACAAATAAATATAGCTGCTCAAATACAGATTGAATAGGTAATTACACAGCATACTTGTAAGTCTCTTGGACATTATAAATATTACTATACATACACAATAAAATATATACTACTAATAACATACAAATAAACAATAAAAACATAATAATATATCATTATTCTTAGTTAATAAAAGCATATATGAGTGTGGGCTGAAAAGTTTCCGACCTAACAAAGATACAAGACGTTTTTTCAGAAATTTTTTTTTTATTTTTCAACGTAGTCTCCTTGTAACTCTACACACTTCTCCCAGCGATGCTCCCATCTCTGTAACCCATCCAAATAGTACTCGGCGTTTTTCTCTACAAAATAATCGTTCACGAAGGTGATTGCCTCTTCATTTGACGAAAATCTCTGTCCCCTGAGCACAATTTTTAGATGAGGGAACAAAAAGAAGTCGCTTGGGGCTAGATCTGGTGAGTAAGGCGGATGGTCAAGCAGTTCAAACCGTAATTCATGGATTTTCGCCATGGCAACTGCTGAGGTCTGAGACGGTGCGTTGTCTTGGTGAAACAGGATTTTCTTTTTCTGCAAATGTGGCCATTTTTCCGCAAGTTCTGCCTTCAGCTTGTCAAGTAATGATGCGTAGTATGCTCCTGAAATGGTTTTTCCTTTTTGAAGATAATCGATTAAAATAACTCCATGACTATCCCAAAAAACAGTCGCCATCACTTTCCCAGCCGAAAAAACAGTTTTTGCTTTTTTTGGACCCTGTTCCCCCTTTCCAGTTCACTGTTTGGACTGTATTTTGGTTTCGGGCGTATACTGGTGTATCCAAGTTTCATCCACAGTAATTAATCGGCGCCAAAACCCGGATTTATTGCGCCTAAACTGCGCCAACAGAGCGTTGGAAATGTTCATTCAAACACGTTTTTGGTCTAACGTGAGCAAACGCGGCACCCAACGCGCGGACAGCTTTCTCATTTCTAAATGTTGATTTAATAAGTGACAAACACGTTCTTTAAACATGTTCATAACCTCTGCTATATCTCTCACTTTAATTTGACGGTCGCCTAGCACCATTTGGTGAACTTTGGCGATGTTTTCGTCGGTAGTTGCAGTTTTTGGACGTCCCGAACGTTCATCGTCTCCCAAGCTCTTACGGAAACTTTTCAGACCACCCTCGTAAATAGTGATAGAATACAAAATGTATTAAGAAGTATACAACATTAAAAAACAACAACAAATAACAATCCGTATAAATGTAGGATAATACAAAGTGAGTTCAGAATAACAATCTCAGCAATCGCTAAAGTGTCTCTGATTAATTCTAATCTTGATGAAAAATTCAGTTGTGGTTCAGGGAATAGCTTAGTAGAGATATCATTATGAACTGAAAAAGGTAAAGTAATTTTCAGGTGTGTTGTATGTATTCTGCCATCTTGAAAAAACAGGTCAGAAAAGCACTTTTTTCAGTTTTTTCTCAGTAACTCGCTACCAGTGCATTTTAGGCAAAAAGTCATTACCAATTTAAAAAAGCATTAAATTTCCTGCAAGTTTCATGTTTAACATGTTGGGAAATTCAGAACAGCTACTGAGATACAGGGCTGTCACATTTTGCAAAATGTTAAAAAAGCGCAAAAAGTTAGATGTCAGTGCTTTGCCTTATTAACTATTTTTTAGTGGAAACTGCATAATAATCAATCATGTAGAGGATTAAATTTCTTATAAGATTCATACAAAATATTTATAATTACTCCCAACAGACACCAAGAAACATTAAAATAACAATTTTAGTAAAAGTGGACTGGAAACTGAAAATATCACCCTCTGTTCAAATTAGTATTCCTGAATGTAATAAGTTTAAACCATTATATATGTAATGGTCATAAGATTCATCAAAATTCTGGGGAATAAGAATTTTTTAAAAAAGAAAAACACAAATTTTTAACACATTAAGAAATATGCACTTATATTTTAAAAAAGCACAATTTGAAAATAAATCTTAAATTTTATTTTAATGATATATACAAAATTTTAAGTTTTATACTATATTCATGATACTAAACTGCATCGCTTGTTGGAGGTAGGTGTGCCAAATTTCATGTTTAGCAAAGCGAAGATACTGCAAATCATTTATAGAGGTGTTCAAGTCACCTTTAGTTTATATATTTCTTTTTGGTAGTTAGTTGTTTTGATATAAAAATGGATTTTATTAATTTTGATTAAATCAGTATTTTTCTTCTGATTGCATTGGGATTGCTTGATAATAGACCAAAGGAGTCCGAAACATCACAATGACTATATCAAATAAAAATAAAAATAGATTATTATGCACACTTTGTGATATTTAACTTGTAGGAAGTGGATATACCATGTCTACTGAATAAAGGAAGTAAACCAGTTCCATTAAGTAGCTGGAATCGATCTTTTACCACAGACAACAAAATGAATACAGAGAATTTCAAGAGTGATGTTAAAAGAATAGGACTAAATAATGTTGATAATATTAACAATTAAAATTTTTGTATTTAAATAAAACAACAGCCAACCATATCAAATCAATTCATTATGGGTAGTATATCAGTGTCATTTTAACTCACATCACAAATAATTTCCACAGAAGCAGATCAGACAGATGTAATTTAAGTGTGATTAACTAAATATAATTGTAACGATTTTCCTGTCCAGGAAATGAGATAACACACATGTGGGTATGAAACACACATTATGTGACTTTGTATTATGAGTTTTTGAATTTAAATGACTTATTTAATGACTAATCGTAATTGTTGATACGGCTTGAGAATAAATTAAAACAGTTCAAAAGGTAACAGAGAAGTTAAGTATTTCTAAGGAAGGATACTTGACACAATTTTGGTATGTGCTGAATATTTACAACATACCAAAAATATCAGTTCAATATTCATCAAACATATTATTTTTCAAAGTATTTGAGAAACTAAAAAAGGATTAATTTATAATGTAAATGACTATGTAAGACAGACATAAAACAAAAAAAATAATCATTACTATTCTGAGAAAATAATGCCTCCTGTCAAAAGCAAAAAAAAAGTCGCAACATTGATCAACTTTGTGTTCACCTTTTAGACAATTTTAAAAATAATTTTATAAGAGAGAACCAAAGCATGTGATGTTTTGAGCTTTCATTTCTGTGACATACCGACATAGATTGAAAGGTTAGAATGCCAGTACGGTTTTATATCACATTATATTTACTTATAGTTTTATTGAGCTAATAACTTAATTTAATACAGGCAATTAATCAAAATCAATTGAGACCTCCCTCCTTATTTTTAAACCCGGCTTGGGACGGGCTTCGGCTAAGTTAAGGTCACCATATAATTATACTCTATAACAATATGTCACGTAGTAATTTTAATTAAAAATAGATTAAATTGTATTATAATTAGAATCTACGGTCAAAAGCATGTTGCTTTTAAAGTACAGCTCTTAAGCACCACGTTCTAATGAAATAACCCAGGGATAAATCCCAATTCAGGTAACAGAGGACAGACCAAGCAGATGCCTTGTGTTGTGAGGGGAGAGAGTGGGTAGATAGTCAGGCATTCAAGATGAGAAGCCAAAGATAGATAGTCCTGGTAAGGAAGAGATAAACCGAACATTGTGTAAATATACACCTAAATGAATTAACTGATGTTCAGAAATAAAATAATATATCTTTAAATTTTTAAAGGCTAGCATTTTGACATACAGTTATGAGCATGATACTTTCATAAAGAATCCACAGCTGTTGCAGACATACATATGTAAAACCATTTTCCATAATAAATTATAAGAGCAAACAATCTTCTCTAGTTTCTTATGAAGCTGATTCCAAACTAATGCTGCATTAAGACAAAAATATAACAAATGCCCATCAATTCTATCTAGTAGATAGTACAAAAAAATAGTAAAAGCTTTAAGCATAAATTCTGTTCTGATTTGTTTTCATGTAATAGTTGACTAAGGGGTTAATTATCTCAATTATATTGTATGCTTTCTTATTGTCAAGTTGGAAGGCATATTGGTCATCGATAGATGTCAGATAATGGTATCAAACTATGAGGTGTTCCATAACTGGTAGTAAACATTGAATTGTGTGCTAATAAATCATTTTAAATAAACTATAATTATTCTTGTGTATCCTAGTAGAATTCTCGTATATTTTTTTTAGTTTTAGAACAAGATTTCTTTTGTTTATTGCCTGAGTCATATTTTAGACGAGAAATCTAAGAAACATAGACAATATTTTGTACTGGCATTCTAACGTTGTAAGAATGATGTCTTGGTGTAATCGAGGTTAATTGAGAACTTTTTTTTGATTCATAGTTCCTTTTCAACCAGATTAATAATAAAATAGTTAAGATAGTAAAACTTATAATAGTTAGATTCATATAATAGTAATGACCATTGGTGAGATGTTCAAGACATAAACTTGAGCTACATTAATGGCTCAATACCTGAGTAAATATGAAGAAACACCTTTCTATGGTTGATCCCAACTTCGTAAAAGAATTCTCTTGATTATCGTGACTCGAGCGCTAAACCATAGAACCACTCACCTCATATTGTTTCATTGCATTGCTACTGTGGAAATGTCCTAGGTAAAAGTTCACACACTAATTATAAATTTACTTTCTCTTGACTCTTGCCAGATTTTTCGGGGTGTCATTTAAAATCTGATTGTTAGGTATAAGGTCTAGGCTTTTTTTTATATTTTTCTTGGAATACTATCATGTCTGCGAAACGAGCTGAGCCCTCAACATAATTTTTTCAAAATAAAAACTATTTTGAGGAGCAGGAAAGTATAACATGGCTATTTTTATTCCCTGAACAGCACAGTTCTTAATATGAATATTAAGTATTAAAACTTATATTATATATGAATAGCATTGACAGTTTTAGAAGAGCTCATAAGGGAAGGACTAAACAGCGAGCTAATGGATAAGCTGTGTCATGGAGAGATGAAAGTGTTCAGTATTTATGTGGGTGACCAAGCTCCTCTGGCTGATTGGCACTGTCTAGGATAAGATGGGACCTTTCATCCTACAGGAGGCTCCCATTAGGGTTGTGTCACCAAACCATCTGATAGGTGCCCAAATTAAATTGATGAAAAGACCAAAGAAAAAATGCCAAAAAGGGTAGGCATAAAAAAAATATTTTATATGCGCCAAAATACTGTAACCACAAATAAAGTAACTAAGTTGAGAGAAACAGAACTACATAAATTTTTGCTTTACTGAAAAAGTCAATGTCATAAAATAATACATAACAGAATTTAAGTAATAACAATTATAAGGCTCAGTAAAAGTTATGGTTAAATTTTTCTTCCCTTTTTAATATATGATTTCATATCTGGCAACAATCATGTACTTACAAGATATAAAAAAAAAAACTTCCATAATAATTTGAGTTAGAAATTACAAACAGGTTGTATATTATATGGACTTTGAGAGACAACATTATTTAAATCGCATAAATAAATATTTAAAATGAAAAAGATTCAGTGTGAAGAAAACAAGTCTTGATAGAAAAAAAGGCAAAAATAATAATTAAATTAAGCTCATATAACAACTGTCTGATGATTATATAAGAGTTGAGCTCATAAATATAGTTATTTCCAAGAAAAACAAACACAATTATCTTGAGAAAAACTTCATAAATTTGAAGTGAATCCAAATGATAAGGGAAATAGTAAAACCTAATTGAACTTAATAATAACTAGCATAAATATAGTAAATTTGATTACAAATTAGGAATAACACATTATTAATTGACAGATGGGATAATGTTATTACAAAACTGTTAAACCTTCCACTTAGGAACTTAACCAATGAACAATTTTAATCTAAGATTGAAATAATAAATGTAGTAGCTAATTGATAATTGAAAAAAATGAAGAAGAATTTGCTAAAATATACGAAAGTAAATAATTTTATGAATGAGAATCAATTTATTGATAGAATGTAACCTTGCACAAATGAATCTGATTTTGACAACACATAGCCTAATATTGATTCTAATTAATACTTACTGTAAATGGTATTCCTTCTACACTTCCTACAGCGAAACAATGATCTCCAGCATTGCAGGCACCACTTAAAATTTGATGGCAATCCATTATTGCAGTTGCTACTGATTGTATTGCAGGCTACTATTGTTATCAGTTTTCTTCAGCTTATACTGCCTCATCACATCGTCTCTTTCCCATATTAGTGTCATGATATAGTTATGGAAAAAACATTTTTAAAACTCATTTCGAAACAATATTATACTGAATTAAGAATTCAGCTCTTTAATAAACTCATCGCGAAGAAGGTTTCGATTTCTTGGGTTACTCCCCTCCTTCCACCCCACCATCACATCATTTCAACAAAAACAACTACCATCTAGAATAATTTGTCTCACTCGTTCAATCTACTGTTGAATATTAAACTAACCCGAACTGTATAATCAGCTAATTCTACTGTGGTGACGTGTGTAAATTTTAAGTTGTACCTGGATAAAACATTAAAATAACAATTTGAAACATTTTAGTCCTTTTTTTCGGTAACAAAATAAATAAACAAATTGATAATAAAACAATTTAAGCAATGAAAAATAACTAAACTATTTTCAGTATGATCTTTATTTTAAATAGATCGTAAGTAATAACCTAATGGCATGGTGGCATATCTTGCATTTCCGCTAGAAATCAACAATTATCTCAAATGTGATGAAACGAATGTGGTTTTTTTTTTTTTTTTATCATTCTTTCAAAGATTTATTTTTACAAACTAAAATTTTAACATCAACATGACATTAATTAATTTTGTTGAAGCATATTAAAATAAAGTAGATAGGAAGTGAAGGAACAATTTTTGACGCTGTTATTGGATTGTTTTATCACAAAACAAAATCTAGCACTTTTTCTAAAGTAGAGCTTTGTGCTTCAGACTCAAACATAAATACATACATTGGATTGTTTTTGTGAACATCATCGGTTTGTTAACTCTGCCCTCACACTATGATAATACAAATCATTATATTGTCGTTAAGTAAAACTAATATATAACTTTATGGATTCTATGGGTTTTATTCCTTTCACGATATCAATTTTGTTCTCAATTACGCCCGTGGAGCAATCCTACTTAAGCATCTATTCGCAGAAGTCGCTAAAAACTAATAGGTCTGAGATTAGAAATTTCTTTGACAAGATGAACTTGGTTAAAAATAATTTTGTAAGGAGCGAGAGGCTAGATTTGCGAGTTCGGAAAATAAATCCATTAGGGTGGCTATTGTCTCTCAAGGACACTATTGTTTACTTAACAAAGCGATATAAATAAGTATCCTCCAGAAAAAAAATCCTTGAGAGGAAGCAGGGAATGGAACCTGGGCCTACATAGTAAGTTCACAGTATACTCAAGAAACCTTCCCTTCTTACAGATAATTAAGAAAATTTTCCAGTGCCAGGACCTGAGACAACAGTATGCCTAGTACAGGTAAAATTTACCATGTGGGCTATTGAGCCCTTTTAAGCAGGGACTACTTTTCTTAGGGTTGGTCTCATTAACTGTTATTAAATTCATAGTCAACAGTTATAGAAATTTTTCACCCTCAGATAAGCCCACATTTTGTTATTAATGCCTAGCTGATATGATAAGGGAGCCTTTAGTAAACTTATCAGGTCACATCTTATGTCCAAGGCTTCCTCACATATGCCACAAATTAGGCGGAATTTCTCGAAACACAAGAACCAAAAACCCTCCCTGAGCAATTCCTTTTAAGTCTTTTACTTCCACTTATATAGCACATTTTTTTTTTCTTTCACAATGTGTCAATTGTAACATATATTTGATTATTTTTGAATCTGTACTCCTTCCTTTCTGACTCCTCCGGAGTCATTTTTTCCTATAATATAAAAGCCCTGAGCTCTAGAGTGATGTAAGAAGTCAATCAAGTATTCCATTCTGTTCATCAACTTACTCTAGTCTTTCCTTAATTTATAATTACACATATATTACCACAATTCTAATTCTGTGGAACTAGAATATATATTATTATAGATTTAACTGAATCTGAAAAACATAAATTTGCGATGTCATGCTTCCACAATCAACATGTAATGTTCAAAGCCTCTGTAAGGCAAGAAAGAATATGTACACATGATAAACCAACAAAATTGAATACAGCCAAAATGGTGTAGGGTAGAAATCTCTTATCTCTCAATGTAAAGCAATGAATGAATGATGTTAAAAAAGATTAAATGATACCGAACAATATATTGGTCGAGTCATAAGTAACTTCCGTTTTTTTATCAGACATTTATTTTGCTCTCATTAAATAACAAAATTATATTAATTTATTATTTATTCACTACTATTATCTATAACCTTCTCCCAGGCAGTTTATCAATTCCTTCCTTGTAAAATGTGGTTGGTTTGGACTGTAAGAAGTTTTCGACAGCCTGCCTGACTTGCTCTTCAGAATTGAAGGTTTTTCCAATTCAAAAAATTTTGTAAGGAACAGAAAAGGTGGTAGTCTGTCAGGGCCAAGATCCAGGGAGTAAGGTGGATGTGGTAAAACTGACCATCCAAGCTCAAGAATTTTTTCAAGTCACCCTTGCTGTATGTGGTCGCGCATTGTAGAGTAAAAGAATGACTTTTTGCGATTGACGAGTGCAGAACGCTTTTCATGGAGTTTCTCTTGCACTCTTTGCAACTGCTGAATGTATCTATCCGTAGTAATTGTTAAATTTGACTTCAACAACTCGTGGTGAATTATTCCTTGACAATCCCACCATAAACACAATAAAAATTTTTTGCCATGGATGTTTGTTTTTGGATCTGGTAGGGGTGGTTGATCCTTATCAAGCCATTATATTGTCATAGGTAACCTATTTTTCATCACCTGTTACAATCCTGTTTAAAAAAGGCTCAATTTTTACCCATGAGAGCAGACTTGTAGCGATTGACATGCGATCTTCTTTATTCCGTTCACTGAGATTGTGAGGTACCCACACTCCTAACTTCCTGACTTTCCCTAATTTCTCCAGGTGGCGGTTAACAGTTGATTGTGATATATTCAACCTTTCTGCTATACCTCTTGTTGATTGACGTGGATTTTGATCCAATATTACCTTTAAAAGATTGAGGTGTCGAAGTCGGAAGGACATCCCAGCCTCGGTCATCTTTTAAGATTGTATCTCCAGAACGGAATTTTATAAACCAATTTCTAACTGGTCGATCAGTTATTAGTCCGTCACCATATACACTGCATATTTTTTCAGCCGTCACCATTAGCACTATTGCCTTGTTTAAATTCCTAAAGCATTACATGGCGAATATGTACTTTTTGACTCTCCATTTCAGAGGTTAAAAAAAACAGTTTAACGTAACGTGTATCACACAAAACGGATGACAAAAGACTTACTGAAGCCTCTTCTATACAGTGAAAACAAAAACTTGTTGTCATGGTAACTCATAGTGAGTAGATAAGAACAATAGATTCTTTTTAGCTGCATCGGAAGTTACTTATGACTCGACCTGTTATCTAGCAATTAATGCCAGATTCAATTTTTTTTTCTAGCACCAGATAGACAGGTAACAATCCTATTTCCCTTCGAGTGAGACAAAAATCACAGTAAAACTGTTGCACAAAAGCAAGAAAACTAAACAGAAAAAAAGGAAGGTTCATTGATGCTTACACCAATATTCATCTTCTCTGCCTGACATTTTAAATAATAGGTGTGTAAGGAAGAAACTGTGTATAAGGGTTGAAAAAAGATAAAGATTGAAAAAAATAATATTAATTTTATAAAATAGAAATGAGGGGGTAATATGGAAATTTCTAAAAGTTATTTTATTTAAGAAAAAATTATTTACAATCATTTTTCAACAGCCATTAGAATATATTTGTGATGAATGCCATCAATATTAATAAAAACAACTGTTCTTCACCGACCAAGCATCAATAAAACCTTTTCAATAACCACTGTGTATGGATTTGTAATGGTTTTCATCAATGGTAGTAAAAATATGTCCTTCCCCAACTAAGTACTCCAATGCATTTCTGAAAACAGTGAAATTGCAAGATGATAAATTAATAACCATAAAGCTATTAATACTAAATTTATAAATAATTTCAAGTAAAATCGTACCAATGCTTCAATACCAGAAAGTATTGATTTTCAAGAGAACAAATGCGTTTTTATGAATTTTCAAAACAGAATGCCTAGGAGACAAACCCATTTATTGCAGAATGAAATGGTCAATTTATTTATGTTGTGAGCACAAACTAAATAAAATTTCTTAAGAAATTAAGAAAGAAACAATCTTTTACTAATATAATATTTTCTCTTCCTAGTGTTTTGACCCAAAACTGATCAGACAATTTTAAGGTTGTGGAATATACCTTTAAAATTTCAGGTTGATTCAACTATTGCTATGGTATAACACACATACAAGCAATGAACAAAAAGTTTTAAAATACAAATTTTAAATAACCTTATTTGGTCCATTGGCAATTTATTTGGTAAGGCTGACTGAATTTCATTAATGCTCATCCCATTTTCGCTCATTGATTTCTGAAATAATAATATCAACTTGATTAATAATATAATAGCACCTCAATTTCAGTGATTCCATGAAATTAATTAATTAATTTAAGTTACTGTTTATCATTGTCGGGCCGTCATCATTGTTGATATGTCATGAGGGAAGTCTCGAAGTCCCTAGTGGCGGAGAAAGTTAGATGGTCTATGACCTTGACAATGGCTAAGTGATGGGTAACATGTGTGATATATCTCCATTTTCTTTTGATAGGTGCATGTGTCCAGGACAAGAGGTAGGTATACATTAGGATTTGGGGAGTTTACATGGCCTTAAACCACAAGCTCACACTCGGAATCTTGGGTTAGGCAAAAGCCATTCTCCAGGGCGAATGTGAACCAGAAAGAGACTAACTGAACTGCTGGGGATAGTGCCACTAAGAAGTTGTGGTGCCCTAGAAGCCGTTGTTCAGGAAGGCTAGTTTTAGCGAGAACGAAGCCAGAGAATTTCAATGGGAAGGTCTGGAGCCTGACAAAGCGCCCGTCTAAAGCTTGCAAGGAAGATAGGGCTAGTTTTAGCCAGACAAAGTTAGGGAATTACACTGGGAAGGTGTGACTTCTGACAGTGCCGGACTAAAACATAGCCGTTAGTAAGGAGAGGTGCGGAGGTTAAATAAAAAGAAAATATTATGAAACATAAGTACAACTGTGAGTACCAGTCCTGCTCAGTCCATAATCAGTTAAATGTTTAATTTAGATATTTATAATTGTCATATAAAGTAATCCTTGACATACCGATATTACATCGTAGACTCGTTTGTGTTTGGGATCAATATCAAACGCCATATCATTCCCTTGATAGGAAGAAGACCCATAAGAAGATAACATTTCTTGTTTGATTTCCTTTTCTTCACCCTAAAAATAAAAGCAACGTTACTAAAAAATAAAGTATTCAAAGAACACATTAAAGTTAGTAAAGAAGTTAAATAAAATTATAAAGCCAGTTTATATTTTTCTGTCCACTATTTCTAAATTTCTGATGACCAAGATTAGTTTATTCACTAAGAAACTTCTCACCTCATAAAAGTGTTCCTGATAAAAATTCCTTTAATTATATAGTTATAATAATTTTTATAGGTTGAGAATATGTTAAAATGTTGCTTAAGTAATAAAACTTTTTTTTTTAATTAGAAACCAAATTTGAAGAAAGTCTTTGAGAAGCTTGAGGCTGCTGACATACACTGAGAATTGCTGAAACAACAGCCCACTTATCAGTACCAATGATGAACCAAGTGAGCTCAAACAGATTCAGCAATCGCATCTAAGGATCTTTGATTAATTTAAATCTTGGAGAAAAAGTCATTGAATGTGGATTGGAGAATACATAATTGAAGATATACTGGGTGGCATTCACACCATCAATAAGAATATCAACATTTTCTTAGTGATGGCAGCAGTTTCATCAGGGATACCGATTAGCATCTATTTTAGCACTTTGAGTGCAATATAATTTATCTCATTATTGGCAGTTACATTGCTTAAGAAATTTGGTGTAATAACTTTAAAGTATGGCCTCTTTTACTGGTTTTCATTTGCGAGTTAACAAAAAAAATAAATAACAGAGCATATAGAAAAAAAATGATTAACATTCACCAGAACAAAATACTAAGATAATAATTTTATTAATGATGAATTATAAAAAATTTACCACATTTTTCATGTTGCCTAATTTTAAAGGCATATAAATAACAGTCAGCATATGTTCTAGGATACAGCTGAAATGTTCAACTGGGTTAATGTTGAAAACCATTATGTGCTTTGTACCACTCTGTGCTCGAACAGTACCAACAACAGTACAATAAGTATTTTCAACAACTGGACTGGTCACCTCCTAAAAAAAAAAACAGAAGGTAATCATTTTGATATTTTACTTTCCAATTATCCTGAAGGTAATCATAAAAAAACCACTAACAGGTGGTCTAGGATACCTTAATATTTTAAACATTTTATAGAACATTTATTAAAAATATACAAATTTATCCAAACTTGTGGAATGGAAATTTTCATAATTCATTTAAATTAATATATCTCAACACTATTATATAGAATTATAAAGGGAGGTGGTGTGTCTGTGTTCAAACATCAATAAGTTAAAAACTAATTTTTATTAAACTTTCATCAAAACGTTATGTTGTAATCCAAGGAGTGCTGCATGCTACTTTAAGTATTCTAATATAAGAAAAATATTAATCATTTATTAAATATTTGTCAAAGCAATTTAATTTATAAACAGACGGCTTATGTTCATTATTCACATCACACATGTTACTGAGTTTACATAATCACCTTCTTGATTATTTTGTTTAGTATGGAGAAAAACCCAAATTCAATAATGGGAGCAATGCTGTGGAGAACTTAATAACATAAGTAATTTAAACAAGCTAAGTTATAAATAATATAATGATAAATATATATTAATTATTGTTAACAAGTAATATTTATGGTACAGGACTAGGTGTTCTTACCAACTGAGCTATCAAATGAATCAAGCATCACCAACCGATCTTTTTAATAAATCTTGTTTAACTTTTCAAAAAAATTGCCACAAGGATATTTTTAAAGGGTGGCTACCATTTTAAATTTTCCAAGAGGTTGTTTGATTTTAAGGCATTAAATATAACAAATATTTCAGATTTTCTGAATTATATTTTATTTGTGGTGACAAGGATGTTCTCAATATGGAATAACCCAGTTGAAGAGAGCACCAGGTCGGAGATCAGCCCTATCACAATATTTTATCTTTAGCTAACTAATATCAATTAGCAATAAGTAAAAAGTTCTAAACATATTAGTAATAATCAAATGATACTTACAGAATCATCATCAACATAAACATAACCCGCTATTGATCCAGTATGATCCTCTAGGACATATCGCACCTTGACAGAAGTAACTTCCACTTGTTTAACTATTCCAACGATTTTCACCTAAAATTTTTTTTTATTATATATTTCTGAGCAGTTTTGACAAATAATTGTAATTTTTAAAGGCTAAAACAAATAAAATTTGACATATAAATATTTTCTGCAAAGCCAACAGACTAAAGTAGTATACTACACCCATACAGTAGTTAGAATACACAACATCCAATAGTGATCAGAATAGGATAGGTAAGCAGAAGAGTGCTTAGCTGGAAATCAGTAGGTAGGTCCTGGTTACAAACTTACCACACTATCTTTTTTCTTTAACTAGCATATAATAAACGCAAATTGTTTTTGCAAATAAAAGAAACTCATTATTGTGTTCAAAAGAAGACCATTATTTTCGTGTTGTTTCCCTGATTGACTGAAATTAACAACCCTTATATATATATATATATATATATATATATTGTCATAAAACAACTTATAATTTATCAAATCTCATGGGCTCCTTGATAACCAAACATTTATGTGAAAGAAATAAAAATTTAATACACATAGCATTTTTGAGTTATTTACAAATTTTATGTTGCATGCTAGTCTTGCTCCATTGAAGAATTGAGTTTAGTGATCCTGATATTCCAAATACACTGCTGCCTCAATGGCCTCGTGTAGAATCCGCCAATATGCAAATGTGATGATACGAGATAATATGAAGAATGAGAGATGTCAAATGTGTTTGACCATCCCCAAACTGCACAAAATCGTCATTAACTCCTCTCTTCTTCAGCTATTTAACTCATATCCTTCAAACACCTATAAGCAAATGCTCCTTTCTAGTAACCATAAAAAACTGAATTCATGGCGTCTCTCAATTGTTCGAATTATTGACATATTTTTGCTGGCAGTTGTATTCACTCATTTTAATTTAAACTTTTTATAATTTATTTTATATTGCTTGATACCTCATATAAGAAAATAATCCCTTTCTTAAACCAGTCCTTATAAATAACATTGCAATATGTTATTTATATACGAGGGTGGTCTGAAAAGTTTCTGCCCTCAACATGAAGATAACAGCAGTCGTAAATAAAAGCTAGTGAATTTCATTTTATGAAAATGGACAAAATCGAGTATCGAGCTGTCATTAAATATTTGTTTTTGAAAGTACGCCTACGCAAATCAAATATGAGTTGGATTCTGTGTATGGGGACTCTGCGCCATCATTTACCACAGTGAAATTTTGGGCAGCTGAATTTAAACGTGGTCATAAGAGCTTGGGAGACGATGAACGTTCGGGACGTCCAAAAACTGCAACTACCGACGAAAACATTGCCAAAGTTCACCAAATGGTGCTAGACGACCGCCGAATTAAAGTGAGAGAGATAATAGAGGTTATGAACATGTCAAAAGAACGTGTTTGTCACATATTAAATCAACATTTAGAGATGAGAAAGCGGTCCGCGCGTTGGGTGCCGCGTTTGCTCACGTTAGACCAAAAACGTGTTCGAATGAACATTTCCAACGCTCTGTTGGCGCAATAAATCTGAGTTTTGGCGCCGATTTGGCAAAACTTGCGGAAAAACGGTCACATTTGCAGAAAAAGAAAATCCTGTTTCACCAAGACAACGCACTGTCTCACACCTCAGCGGTTACCATGGCGGAAATCCATGAATTACGGTTTGAACTGCTTGACCATCCACCTTACTCACCAGATCTAACCCCGAGACTTCTTTTTGTTCCCTCATCTAAAAATTGCGCTCGCAGGACAGAGATTTTCGTCAAATGAAGAGGCAATCACCTTCGTGAACGATTATTTTGCAGATAAAAACGCCGAGTACTATTTGGACGGGTCACAGAGATGGGAGCATCACTGGGAGAAGTGTGTAGAGTTACAAGGAGGCTATGTTGAAAAATAAAAAATAAATTTCTGAAAAAACGTCTTGTATCTTTGTTAGGTCGGAAACTTTTCAGACCACCCTCGTATATAATGTTATGATATTTCAATGTTGTTTGTTTAAATAAACTCGGAAAAAGCAAGCGTTGAAACCGTAATAACGATCCGTGGTTCATGCCTATGAAAGTATGAATGTTTTATTGTCGTCATATTAATTATTAATATTTATAATAAAAATAATATCATAATTAATATAAACATTTATTTTATAAACTACGTAAATTAAGCAAAGTATAAATATCCGAACAACCAAAGAGATCAAGAGTCAAGAAGGCAGCGGTAGGTAGAGAGAAACCGGTATGAGGAAAAAAACACTCACTTTTTCATCAGGAACCGGCACAGGAGCTCCAGCCCAGGTAGCGACCCACAGCCTCGTGGTGCATCAGGTCAGGTCAGACATTTTCACTTTCACTCAGCACAAAGACAAAGGACGCTCAAGAAGAAGACGATTCGGATTACTCAAATGAAGACGACCACCGAAGATACCAACACAAAGAACCACTGGCCAGTATTAGAATAATGTTACGAATAATTAGAAGGTACCATTTTAATGTTAGATTTAATAGTATTCTTTTATTACGTACGTATTTATTTTTGTATATCAATTTTTATATATTCAATGTGTGTAAATAAAACCAATATTCCTTTTGCCAGAAGTTTCCTATAATTTTATTGACAGAACCTTGAGATAACGTTAAAGTTAAAAATATAAAGTTTTTAAATTATATGAAAAAATATATAATTAAAATATATAGAAATAATAAATATTAGAATAATATACCATAAATAATGTGTACTAGCATTTTTGTTTTGAAATATTGAAACACAGTACAATTTTGATAGTCCGACATGTAAGGAAAGTCCAGACAACTGCCGGATTATCGTGAGTAAAAAAACCAAACAATTTTACATACTTGTATGCACAGTAGACTCTCCCATATCTGGATATTAGAAAGTGACTAGGATATATACAAAATAAAGAAAAATGTAAGTAATTATACATTTATTTTATATATTTAGAATAAACATTTCAATTTTACATCAAAATATTTGTTTGAAGTTGTTTGTTTTGTTTTTTAACAACCTTTCCTGAGCCCCGGTGTCTCTCCAGTGCCTTATGAGCATGACGTATACTTAAATTTATAAAATGTTAATCCCACTATAGTTTTGTCTTAGATACATAATTCTCATTTTTAAAATGACAATAGTGACTTTTTTTTTTACGTATTCGTCTGTCTGGATATGGTAAGAACAGGTTACGGAAGAGTCTACTCATTGACATTGAGTGTGTGAATGCATCGCTGGTGGTTGGAACATCCAAGTCATCATTTTCTACATCATCATTCACAGAATGCTTTCTTGGTCAGAAAGGAATTGAAAATTTTCCTTGCTTGTGCCGCCAAGCCATCCTTTTATGTAATCATTGGTCAGGGTAAAATCCACTCCACATTTGTTACAAAAATTTGAGTTTGTGGAGTTGGCTTGGTCAGAATCCTCAATCATGTCTTCAGAGTTAATCCTTGAACTGCGCACCAGTGTTGAGCGGGACCAAGCCCTTGGGCTAAGGCACTGTGAAGGTGTGACCCCCCCCCCCTGGCCACAGGATTCCAGGTCCAGCTCGCTGTCATACTGCAATACTTGTCTGCATTGCTTCTTTTGAATTCTTTGGTAAAGTTTTGTATCTGTATGTTGTAGTGTTATTTTTAAGAAGTGATTTGAAATTATTATATAATAATTGTAAAGGATATAAAATAAATTATAAAAAGTTTAAATAATTGGAACAGGCGAGAGGAAGGCTGAGACGGCAGTTGTTAATAGTTATTTGAGAGCGACGTTTAGAGATGCTATAAATGAGAGGTTGTCAGTTTAGGAATCATCTTTTTTAGAAAAGAGAGGTTGATGACGATTATGTGCAGTTTGCAGATATTTAAACATAACTGATGTGAGGGCCCTCATACTTCTTATTTTGAAGTATAAGCTCTTACCTCTTGTTTCTTGGTATTACTTCCTAACATCTGATGCCAGCATATGACCTCACACATCATATTTGCATATTGGCGAAGTCTATAGGAGGCCATTGAGGTAGCATTGTATTTGGAGCATCAGGATAACAAAACTCGATAATTTAATGGATCAAGACAGGCAGGCATTCAATGGAAAATTTGTAAATAACTAAAAAACTATATGTGTATTAAATTTTTATTTTTATTTCCTTTAAGTAAATGTTTGGTTGACAAGGACCCCTTGAGATTTAATAAATTATAAGTTTAATTTACATTTTTTTTAAATAAGAGATTAAAGAAACACTACAAAAAGGCAATAAGCCACCAATGTGGGGCTTATTCATTCTTTTTTTAAGGCCACAATAGACTATAACAATTTATTAGTTATACATTTTTTTCACGTAATTGTCCCATCAAATTCGTTATTAATGAAAATAATATTGTTTTACATTTATACTATATTGTTTATTTTTAGTTTTAATTTGTTTTAGTAATAAAATTATGAAGACTTAATCCTCTGTTATGTGCAAGGGACAGAAACAGGTAGGACATCTGTCAAAAACAGTGACAGGGTTTCATAGTGCAAGCATTCTCTCCTGACGAGGATAGTGGCTTTGCATACTAGGGTCATGAAATTGGCTGAGCCTCTTTAATGTAGGCGCTTTCCTCTGAGCTGTGCCCAAAGACCATATGCAGCATCATTCTCAAAATAATTCGCATTGTACACTTGCTCTGGGAGAGGTCTTAAGTCTTGGATCAAAATCCAATTTCTTTTGAAAAGGCTTCATGGCTGAAACATCACTATACAATTTTTCTCCTGTGATGGAGAATTAGGGTATTAAAAAACAATATGTTTCATCACACTAACAGATTACTGAGCGTACCAGACTCTATGCTTTTAATGTAGCTTTCTCAATCACCGATATAGTCCCAAAAAACAGAGAGGTATCTGTGACATAATTTGCGAGTAATCATTACTATCACTGTTGCAGTATATTTCAGATTTAAAAAGCTGCAATTCAAATATAAGAATGATATGTGGATGCCATATGTCGGAAGGAATGGAGTTATAAAGGTATTATGATCTAATAATGGAAGATCTGTCTGAAAGATAATGCATTGCAGTTATACCCTCCTAACAGCATATACAATAAAATGTTAGAAAATACCAATTATGTTACAAGCATTATGTATAAAAGAATTCAAATTTCAAAATAAAAATAAATTTTATCATTAAGTAAACAAACTGTAACAAGCCTAATTGTCGGATGTCTATAAAATTGTTTTGTAAAGTTTGACAAGTATAATTTAAAAAATACCAACCATTTGAACTTCTGTGTCTTCAATTTTTATGCCATCTTCTGGTGAATCCAAAATCTGCTTAATTGTTACATCAGCAAGACACTTAGGTTTCGAAGCCTGAAAAATAAAAATTAACTTGTAATGTTAGCATAATATTCCATCCCTATTTAGTAGATATGCTTATGATATGAGATCACTTAGTTTCATTGTAGAATAGCAATTCTTACATAGGAAAATGCCTTACTAAAAACTGAAATAGCTTCTTTGAAGAGAACTAATAGAATTGTGGATTTTAGTATGGGAGCATAATTCAATCATTAAAGGGATACAAAATTCCCCATTTAATAATTTTAGTGATGGAGCAAGTCCTAAATGTTGATGTTTGAACAGAGAAACTTCAAACACTACCCATTGGTTCAAGTTAAAAATCTGACAGGCATTTATGAATAGCATTCTTAGACACACACGATTTTGCTTCTTCAGTTCAGAAGAGTTTAAGACATGGGTGCTGGAACTCTCATTATCTCTGCTACATCTGCAACAGAGAGTCCCCAACATGCCCTGTATAAGGTTCCCAGCTCACAAGTTGGTGTTTAATTGGATGCCATTGGTATACCCTGATCCAGAGAGGTAATGTTTTTAGGATTAAAATTATTTAAATATTTTACCCCTTTCACTTATTGTAATGCAGTGTCAATAAAAATTTATAAAATCAGTGTTAATTTTTTTTTATCATTGGATATTACATAACAAAAAGAGTCAATTATGGTAGACAGGTATGGCCATTGCCCATTATACTCAGTAGATGTTTTTAAATTAAATTTTATTCTTGTTCAAATAAAGTATAATTAGAGTGCTGGTAATTTCACTAAACATTAGAGATCTTATTACATCTGTAATAATGTCATAAAGAAAAAATTGCTATTTCAGTATGAAACGTGACATTCATCTTGAAAAATATATTTTTTAAACTGAATTAAAAAGCAATATTAATTACCTTTTCTACTTGTTGGCTTGGGCTTGAAAACATTTTATTTGTATTATCAAATCCTCCATCTTCCCGAAAAGCTGAAAAAGTTATTTTAATAAAAATACATGTAGGTATTAATTTTAAGTCTTATATTCAAATGATTTGGTTGGAACTTCATTCAAACATTAATAAGTTAAAAATTGTGATCATTACTAATAGTCTTGAGGGTAATGCGACGAGTTTATAGCTAGCGGTGAATATATAACTAAGTGGATGAATTAGTTGGGATATTGGCTAAGGTTGATTGATCAATGTAACCTGAAATCTCAATAACAGTTAAATTTTTTTACTGAGCCCATAATTTACTTAATATTTAACAATTAAATCATACTTAATGGTTTTAATCCATATATGTTTCAAAATAACTTTGCTACTAGGTGTTAATAGTAAGCCATTTTTTTAGATGGTAGATTTGTTGGGACAATGGCTTAAGCACATGAAAGCAAGATGCCAGATTTTCAAGAAATGTATAATAGGCAACATTTCAACATACTATGAATGTCAGCATCAGCTCCTAGTATGTTTTATTTGTTGATGCATTTGGCTAATTAAAAATACTGTTATTGTTATCTAAATGTAATTATCATCAATACTATTCATTTACTCTGGTTTTGTATGGTATTTTATTGTTTGTTGCCATTCATATCAGCTTCTTTAACGAACTGTAGATTGCAATCAAAGTTAATTAAATAGTCAAGCCTCATATAGACTGGAAACACGTAGTTAAATTAATAATTGGTACATAAATATCATTTGACATCAAAATAACCACAGTTACTATTCGAAACCAAATAATTCACTTACAGTTATCATTATCGTTGCCCCACATTTTTGTTTCTTTACGAGAATAATTAGAGCCTAACAAACACAGTAAACGGGACTAACTTTTCCAGTTTAGAATGAAGTAATTCCAAACAGTAACCTTCTATAAACCGCTTGTCTACAAATTTACCGGGAGAAATAATTCCCACTTTGATGACATACTTGCCAAAGAGTATATAGTATAACTTCTAGTCAGACATAACAAAGGCACATGAAGTACCTGCCCCAAGGTTGGGTTTCAAGTGAGGGAGGATACCAATTCAGTATATATAAGCTAAAGTTCATTAACAAAAGCGTACTTTTTTTTTGTAACTATATTTATTGATTAACATCTGTGACTGTAATCAACGAATGTGCTGTAAATATGATAAAATAACACGTGTGACATGAAGGTATACATCACAGATTGGTTTCAGTAGAAGTTTGTATGTTAATAGTTTCTGGGATAAGACTCAATAGTTTTGATCAGTTGATTGAGTTGTGTGTTTTTCGTTTCATTTTTGTGTAAGGTATCCAAGCCAGCCTATTATGGGGTTGTTCTATCATTTATTAGATTGACACTGTGGTTCCAGCCGAGGACTGCTTTTAAAGTCTCTGTTGTCAGAAATACAGTTTGGTGGGCCATGTTTACATCGCCTCTTTCTAATAAACATTATATTTTAACCATACTAAAATCGTTTACTTATTTCAGTGATCCCGGACAATAAAGGGGTGTATGCCCTATGTTTTTAACCTTGTCAATTAAAGTTGTCAAAATTTACGGGAGGACATTATCCATGTCGAAAGATGAACGTCCCGTATAAGTGTAGTGGCGTTTTACACATTTGTAAAACTCACAATACATTAAATAACTTTTATTTTAGGACAGAACACAAGGTACAAAATTTACATATCATTCTTTTTACACACACATGTGTTGTAAGTTATTTATTTGGCGGTATCTATGGGAACCAATCAATGCCAGCGCCACATCACTCTCCCCCCAGTAACTGTGTTACGTTCGAAATCGCGAGGGAAAATTCACTACTCTTCACGAACGCGTCTTCTTCAAAGTTGCTTCAGGCTGCCCAGGATCCTCCGGTTCATCTGCAGGTGGCCCAATAGATTGCTCCCGTGCCGAATCACTGTCATCACACAACAGATGCGCTGGCTTTAACCGGTCAAGCGATACATTTACTTCTTTACCCTTGATATTTAATGAGTAGTACTTCTCTGCTCGTCGAATGACAAGAAATGGGCCTTCATAATGCTTTTCCAAACTTGCCCTTACCAGATCCACTCTAACAAAGACGTGTGTCGCCTTTGATAATGTAAGAATGACTTAATTAAATTAAGAATGAGGGTGTTAATAAGAACGACCGACTTCATGGAATGTTAGAATAGAACTATATTGTAACAGCAAACAAAGGTTACGTATTATACAAGGCATAAAACAAACTAATTCAAGTGACGTCATCATTTGCCTGCTGACATCCTTCTTCTTTTGGATTTGAAGCTTCATATGTAGTCTTCTTGGTAATGTTGTCAGTCTTATTGGTTGCTTGATTATTCTTCTTTTATCAGTCTTCTTGGTTCCTTGATTAACCTTCCACTCTTGGTTCGGTATTCTTCAGTTTTATTTTGTTGAGTAGCAGATTTGGTTAAACTCATATCCTCAGAAACAGGTGGCTTTGGTGTTAGACTCTTTGGTGGTGTGAACTGTGTAGAGATCGATTTACGAGTAACCACTGCTGGAGCTGATTCCATACGTTGTGGAGAGGAAACCACACTCTCCTTAAATTCAAAGTTTTGGGGTTCAGTTATAGGACAAAGGAACCATGAGTTGCGGCGGTACTTCACACCATCTTGGGTTTTAATAATGTAAGAGTTGGAGCCTTCATTTTGCTTAATAATTGTTGCTGGTACCCATTCACGAGGTGCTTTCTTCCATAGGATCTTTTCTCCATCATTGAAGGTTTTATGCGACGTTTTGCCTATGTCAGCATACCTTTTCTGCTCGCTTTGCCAATTCTTGAGTGTTTGTGTGACCTTGTCTGGGCTAATGAGTTGAGGCTTAAGAACTGAGTCCAAACAAGGAATCAGGGTTTTCGTTCTTCTTCCCATGAGCCTTTGAGCTGGGGATCCAATGCTATCCCTCGGAATGTTGCGTTGATTCAGTAGTGCAAGGTGGATATCCGTGTTTTCCTTGGCGCATTTTCTTAGTAATAGTTTTGCTTCTTGTACATATCTTTCGATGAATCCGTTAGCCCGCGGAAAATGAGGGCTGGATACTTGATGGGTAATGTTCCATGATGTGCTAAAGTCTTGAAATTCTTTGCTGCTATATTGTGGACCACCATCAGTTTTTAGTATATCAGGTATTCCATGAGTAGAGAACCAATTCTTTAGTTTAAGGATAACAGCTGCACTGGTGGTTATGTTGAGCACTTGAAAATCATAGAATCCTGAATATACATCAGCTATAATCAAGTAATCTTTTTGATTCCAATGGAACAAATCAGATCCTAAAATTTCCCAGGGTCTAGTTGGTACCTGATTTAGGCACAGTTCTTCTTTTGGTTTATCTTTTTGAAGACACTGGCATACTTGACATCTTGCCACAAAGTTTTTTATGTCTGAGGACATTTTGGGCCAAAATAAATTTTCTCTGGCGAGTTTTAAGCATGATTCAGCTCCTCTATGTCCTCGATGAATTTCATATAGAACCAAAGGCACCAATTTTTCTGGTACTACTATTTGGGCCCCTTTGATCATTACTCCTTCATAAAGAGCCAATTCTTCTCTGAAGCTGTAATAGGCTTTTAATTCATTAGATAATTCAGTTTTGGACGAAGGCCAACCATTCAAGATAAAATTTGACAACTGTCTCATAACAACATCTTCTTCTATAAGTGTTTTTAATTCCTCAAAACGTGTTTTTGAAAATGGTATACTTACATGTATAACTATGTCAACTGGCTCATCTTTTAATGCTTCATTTGCACAATCCCTACTGAGCAAGTCAGCTATGTACAATTCGCTTCCTTTTTTGTATACTATATGAGGGTTGTATGGCATGACTTCGAATAAGATCCTCTGCAGCCTCGCTGGAGCACTATTGAGTGGTTTTTTGAATATTGCCTCTAATGGCTTATGATCGGTCTCAATGATTAACTTAGGATTCCCCCACACATATTCGTGGAATTTTTTACACCCATTCAGAACAGCGGTGGCTTCTTTTTCGAGCTGGCTGTATCTAGTTTGAGCAGGAGTGAACGCCTTGGATGCATAAGCAACCGGTTGGTCATCCTGTAACAATACTGCACCCATCGAATGTTTTGATGCGTCAACTGAAATTTTTACCTCTTCTTTAGGGTTGTAGTAGCGCAAAACCGGAGCAGATTTCAATTTGTTTTTTAAATTAATGAATGCTTGTTCTTGATCCTGATCCCAATGCCATTCTATGTCTTTTTGTTTGAGAAGTCGTAAAGGTGCTGTGATTTCAGAAAGGTTTTTTATGAACTTCGATAAGTATGTTACCATACCCAAGAATCTTTCCAATTCTTTTATATTTGCCGGAGGTTTCAACCTATCAATACAAGCCACCTTTTCTTGATCTGCTTCAAGGCCCTTTTAGCTGATCACGTGACCCAGAAACTTAGTTTTTTGTACGTTGAAGATACAGTTTTCTTTGTTAAGTTTTAGCCCAACTTCCTGCAATTTTTTAAGGACTTTATCCGTTGTTTTCTTAAGTTCTTCTTCGGTTGGTGCATGAATTAATATATCATCAATTGCGACTTCCACATTTTTTATTCCTTCCAGTGTAGCTGTCATGAAGGACTGGAACACTTCACTGGCACTTGATAAGCCGAATGGAAGACGTAAACAGCTGTATCGTCCCCAAGGAGTTGCAAAGGTTAAAAATTTTGAACTTCTCTGTGAAACTCGTAGCTGCCAGAATCCTTTTATACAGTCAATTTTTGTGTAAAATTTTGACCCATGCAACTTGGCGGCTATCTCTTCCATTGTTTGTAAAGGGAAGTGTCTTCTTTTAATATTTTTGTTCAGGTCAGTCAGGTCTAGACAAATTCTTGGTGATTTGTTTTTCCACACTACCACCATTGGTGAAACTGATGGAGTGGGTTCTATCATGGGAGTAATTATTTTATTGTAGACCATTTTGTCCAATTCTTGTTTTACCTGATCTCTTACTGCATAAGGAATTTTGCGAGGTGGGTGTATTTTGAATGAAGGCTCATCAATCAGATCTATGTCATATTCATATTCTTTTACGCATCCCATACCTTTGAACAAATCGTCATAGTTTATGGTCTCTATTCTTTTCACTAATCCAAGATTTTCACAAGAAGCCTTGCCCAAAACACACTGGTGTCCGGCTTCAACTATCAGGAAAGTCAAATACTCTGTCTGACCCAGCCTAGTTTTTATTTTTACTTTAGATTCTCCCAGAACAGGCGTTCGATTATTGCAGAATGAAATCAGTGATTTGACGCATGATGGAATTATTTTTAGGCCACAGTTTTCTACTTCTGTGGTTGTTATTACATCTCCTTGGGCTCCTGTATCCAATTTAAAAGAGACTTTTTTGTTTCGTGGGAAATGTAATTCTTCTATCCAATCTGAAATTTGATTTGTTTTTGTATTTTTTAAATTTGTTTTATATTTTTGTGTCGTGCCTATATATATATCAATATTTTTATCAGTGTTTTCGTCATTACTCTTTAAGGCCATTTCCACCTTTTTTGATGATAAACAACATTCTGTAAAATGACCCTTAAAATTACATTTTTTACATTGAACTTTGTAAGCTGGACAAGCCCGTCTGCCATGGGTCGTATTACACCGCCTGCAATGGAATTGGTCGGGTTTGGCGTGTATTTTTTTGCTTTGATCCCGTCTGACAGCATTTATTTCTGATACGGATCCTTCACCACCTTTCATAGCCGACATGTGTTGTTTAGCTAACTCAGACGCCCTGCATATTTTTACCGCATTATCGTATTTTAAATCTTCTACTTCCAATAATGTTTTTCTAACCTCATCATCTAATATTCCAATTACAATTTTGTCGCGCAAAAATTCGTCCCTCATGGTTGAATAATTACACTTATTGGATTGATTAATCGCTAATGTGAGAAAATCATCAAAAGATTGTCCATTCTGCTGAGTCATGCGATTAAATATCAATCTTTCATACGTAATGTTTATTTTAGGGGTGAAATACGATTCAAACAATTCAATAATTTTTTCAACTTTGTCCTTATCAGCTGTTTCGATCTTAAATGTTTCATAAATTGAATAGGCTTCCTTACCAATAATAGTCATAAAAGTTGCGACTTTTTTTTTCTTCG
The DNA here is from genome assembly GCA_930367205.1 of Acanthosoma haemorrhoidale. Taxonomy (NCBI): domain Eukaryota; kingdom Metazoa; phylum Arthropoda; class Insecta; order Hemiptera; family Acanthosomatidae; genus Acanthosoma; species Acanthosoma haemorrhoidale. Next base: position 77,851,364 of record OV884011.1, read on the forward strand.
ATTTTTTGTCTAGGTTTATAGCCTCTGCGAACCATTTGTATGATTGTAACCATGATTTCCATGCTGTTGCCATGTTTGATTCCTGGGAAATCATTAAAGGTCCAGGAGGTCGAAGGCTAACAGCCGAGTCCGATTCGTTTCCACTCATCACGAAAGAAAATTTTCGTTATTATCACTCGTGGATTTAATAAATCAAAACTAACTAAAATAAAAAGGTTTCGGCACCATGTAAGAATGACTTAATTAAATTAAGAATGAGGGTGTTAATAAGAACGACCGACTTCATGGAATGTTAGAATAGAACTATATTGTAACAGCAAACAAAGGTTACGTATTATACAAGGCATAAAACAAACTAATTCAAGTGACGTCATCATTTGCCTGCTGACAGATAAGTCTTTATGGATAAAGGTAGTAGTCCTGTTTTTGTGTTCCCCGGGTCTTGGGCGCAGGCAGTCAATTTGCTGGCGCAGCATGCTGATGAATGTTGGTATATCCGAAGTGGGCCTGGGAGTCTCAAAGAAGTCTCCTGGAAGTCTCAACGGTACTCCGTATACCATCTCTGCTATGGTCGCTGACGCATCTTCATTTAGAAAAGTTCGTACGCCTAAAAGAATAGTTGGAATCACTTGTGTCCACTGTTGTTTTCCGTGAGCTTTGATGGCTGACTTCAGCACTCTGTGAAAACGCTCGATCTTTCCATTTGACTGCGGGTGGTACGCAGTTGTATGGTTTGGTTTTATTCCACAGATTGATGTCAATGATTTAAATAATTCACATTTAAATTGTTTGCCTTGATCAGCAATTATAGTAACAGGTGTTCCAAACCGACAGATCCAATGATGGTAGAAATTCCGTGCAACGTTTTCAGCTGATGTCTCTTTCAAGGGAATAACTTCAGTCCATCCAGTAAATCGGTCGATACATGTTAAACAATGGGTGTATTCTTCAGATGGTGGCAGGGGTCCAATTAGATCTATATGAACAGTGGAAAATCTTTCGTCTGCAATCGGGTATTTCTGAAGTGGTGTCTTCACATGTCTGGATACTTTGCTTTTTTGGCATGCGATACAGGCATTTGCCCATGAGCGCAAATTATTTTTCATGTTCATCCCAACTGTCTTAGAACATATCAGCTTAACCGTAGATCTGATTCCAGGGTGTGATATATTATGATAATGTTTGAATATATTATAACGGAAATCTTTTGGAATATATGGTCTAATTTCCTTTGTTGAAACATGTAGAAATATATTAGGATTACATAGATAAAACACAGACGCTAGGTTAACTCGTGTATTCCACCATAGTTGTTTTAGTTACAATGAGGCCATATGTTACATATGTATATAATGATCTTGATGTAAGTACAAAGTAGAGGCCAATGCCACATCAATATTATTTTTTACAAAACATCACACCATAATTGGCTTCCGTTTTCAAGAGGGTAGGATTTGAAAATCAATCCAATATTTGCAGACGTACGCAGTTGTTGTAGTTCTTCATCATGTGTTTGCGCTTCTGCTATTTGGGTGAAATCAATTGCAGAGCATTCTTCTAGTCAAGACATGTAATCTGCAATCATATTGTTTTTTCCTGAAACATGAACCAAGGTTGTTGTGAACTGGGAAATATATTGCAATTATCGAAGTTGGCGAGGGGATGCTTTGTCGTTCTTTTGTTTGAATGCATAAATCAAAGGCTTATGATCTGTATATATTACAAATGACCTTCCCTCCAACAAATATTTAAAGTACTTGATTGACATATGAATAGCTGTAAGATCTCGGTCATATGTAGAGTATTTGCACTGTGTTTCAGAAAACTTTTTGGAAAAAAATCCAATAGGTTTCCATGAACTATTTTCCCTTTGTTGCAGAGCAGCTCCAGCTGCCCAGTCAGATGCATCTACAAACAGTGAGAGTTCACAATCAGGATTTGGGTATGTTAACAGATGTGAGAATTGACAGGTGGCTTTGAAAGAACTCAATGATTCCATTTCCTCGATTGTAACTACTTCACCTGTAACAGTGAGCTTTGTACTGATATCAATAAGTTTTTTGTTTTTTAGATCAATTAGAAAACCAAAATTGTGTAGAAAATCAGCTCCTAAAATACCTTTATTGGTTTTAACTAAAAAGAAAGTCCACTCCATTTGTCGTCTTAGTCCCAGGTCAATTTGAAGAACTTGGGTTCCAAATGTAGGAATCTCTGTGTTGTTAGCAGCAAATAACTTAATTCCTGTATCTTGATTTGCTTTTATCAATTTATTCACTGGTATAATGGAAACATCTGCGCCACTATCAACCAGAAAGCGAACACCTGTATTCTTGTCTCGTAAGAACAAACGATGTTGTTGACCTGGAATATTTACAGCAGCACAGTTGGTCAGTTCTGTGTCTGCCGTGAGGAGTTTCCCTTCTCCACAACCCATTTACATTCAGGTGTGCACTTAGACGGTATACATTTCTTTCCGTAACGATAATGGCCAAAACAATACTTTCCTTTTGGATCAAAACGTTTATTTCGGCTGTTACTACGAGAACGAACAGAGTTATCTCTACTTGAGCCTCTGGATATTCTAGACTCAAGTGCGGATAGTCTTTTATTCAGTTCCTCCAGCGTCGAATCGAATGTGGGCCCTTTAGAATGAACAACATTTATATCACGCGCGGGTTTGATATCCCATATTTTATCACCGATTTCGGCTAATTTATCCAGATTGCCATCTGAAATAACTGTGGTGAAAGAAAAACGAATGTTTAACCCTTAAAAAGGTTTTTATTAGCTTAAAACATCAACAGTAGAATAGAGTGAATTTACAGATGGTAACAATGTTATGAGTCAGGTTAGACAAGGTAAACAATACAAAGTAGGGAAAGTTTCCCCCACAGGAGTGGGATTAAATCACCACATTCACCCTGGGTTTTTGAGGAAACATTTGGCAAAATTTAAAGTACATACAAATACAAAAAAAAAAAAGGATTTGAAACATCATTCATGGTTTACAACATTTAAGGGTTTTTAATTTGTTATATAGTCTTTAAGGTAAGATGGAGCCTTGGACACACGTCGAGGTCTTGAGGGACACACAGGTAATCCAACTTCAACAGAGGGAGGGCCGTGAACAGATGGAGCGGCAGATGATTCATCTGGAGGTTCCATGCGAGGGGGCTCCAATATTGCATCGGGTTCATCATCCTTAGGGCAAGGCTGCTCTGACACTTCAGGAGTTCCTCTAGGTGCCAATTGTCTCAGGGACACGGTTGACTCTGATCCATCCTTCCTGCGAATCTGGGCGTACTGTGGATTAGCCTCAAGTAATTCCACTTCTTCGACGGAGTCTTCGTATTTACTGAGTCGCACGTTCCTTTTGGCGAGCACAGGACCAGGGGTTAACCAAGACGGCAAGGTGACTCCATTGGCTGTGCGGCGAGGATGACTGAAAAATCGTTCGTGGGGAGTGGAGTTAGTCGCTGTGCAAAGTAGAGAACGAATGGCGTGGAGGGATTCCTGTAGGACCCTCTCCCAGTCCTCCGTCCGCAGTCCTTGAGTCTTCAAAGAGAGACAAATGGTTTTCCATAGAGTCCCATTGAGGCGTTCAATTTGTCCGTTTCCTGCTGGATTATACGGGGTTGTTCTGCTGGTGGCTACACCGTTTGAATGGAGGAAGTCCTTGACTTCTCTAGACATGAAGGAAGCTCCCCGGTCAGTGTGGACATAGGCTGGCATTCCAAACAAACAGAAGAGGTTTTTGAGACAATCAACCACAGTGGCGGCAGAAACATCATGACAGGCATATGCAAAAGGGAACCTGGAATACTCGTCGATGATGGTGAGGAGGTAGAAGTTCCGTGATTTGGAAGGAAGAGGGCCTTTAAAATCTATGTTGATGCGTTCGAATGAAGAGGTGGCCTTTACTAGGGTTCCAGAAGTTTTCAAGTACCTAGGTTTTACTTCAGCACAGATGGTACAGCTTGAAGTCATCTTCTTGACATCCTCGAGTGAATAGGGAATGTTCTTACATTTGAGCCAATGGTACATACGTGTAATACCAGGATGGCACAACGATTGGTGAAGCTGGAGCAAGTCGGTAGAAATGGAAGCATTACAGACATGGGAGAGAGTGTCTGCCTTGGTGTTGTCCTCACCGGGACGGTAAGTTATATCATAAACGAACGGAGCTAGCTCTAGCCGCCATCTTGTGATCTTCTCATTTTTCACCTTACTCCCATGCTTTCGGTCGAAAATGAAAGACAGAGCCTCCTGATCAGTTATAAGGCGAAAATGTTTGCCAAGAAGAAATGCTCTCCAATGTTTCAAGGATTCAACAATTGCCGCAGCCTCTTTTTCAATTGATGGATGACCACTGATTTCGGATTTGCTTAGTGATCGTGAAAAAAACGCAACCGGCCGTCCATCTTGACTAAGGGTAGCTGCCAGTGCAAACTTAGAGGCATCGGTTTCCACTATAAGTGGGCGAGATTCATCAATGGTTGTGACGACCGAGTTGGCAATATCCTTTTTTTAGCTTTTCGAAAGCAGAGGCAGCCGATGGATTCAGCGGAAATGTTTTGGCATCAATCAAGGCCCGGATTTTATCTGAAAATTTCGGTAACCACTTCGAGTAATGAGCAAAGAAACCAAGAGCTCTCTTCAGTGATTCGGAGTTATGTGGCAGTGGCATATTCAACAACGGGGCAAGCCGTGCAGGGTCTGGCTTGATAGAATGGAATGAAACGAGATGTCCCAGAAGTTTTACGCTTGCAAGATGAAATTTACTCTTCTCCTTGTTGATTTCGATGCCGAGTTTATCGAGTGTCAACATAAGTTTGTTTAGATTCAGGTCATGGTCAGCCTTATCCATTCCACACACAGTGATGTCATCGAGGTATGAATAAACTCCAGTGAGGTTTTCGGCGGTTATTATTTGGTCTCTTGCGCGTTGGAAGCAGGCTACTCCATTAGTCACGCCAAAGGGTATGCGTGTGAACTGATAAAGCTTACCCATTGCTTCAAAACCAGTATATTTCTTCTCATCTTCACATATTGGGATCTGATGATACGCCCTCCGTAAGTCCACGACACTGTAATGCTTGTAATTAGCAACTTTTCTGACAAGTTGGTCAACATTTGGCAAGGGGTAGGCATCAAGTAGTGTATACCTATTTATCGTTTGAGAATAGTCCATCACAAGTCTCTTCTTTCCATTGTTATTTACAACCAATACCTAAGCTCTCCATGGTGAATTGCAGGGCTCAATCACTCCTTCGGAAAGCAACCGAGTGATTTCTGTCTTGATAAACTGAGTGTCTTCGTCACAGTATTGGTGGGACCTTGTGGCAATTGGATGACAGTTAGGAGAGAGATGGTCAAAAAGACGTACAGGGCCAATCTTAGCTACAGCATACGAACAGATTGTGAGAGGTGCCTTGTCTCCACCAAATTTTAGCAGAATATTTGAGTGTGCTCTGAGTATATCGTGTCCGATGAGAACATCGGAACAGAGTTCTTTCAAAACAGTCAACTTACATTTAGTGTAAGTGTGTTCAGCAATTTCTAGCTTTACGAGAATAAAACCCTCAACTTCGGTCCATAACGACGTGGATGCCATCGATACTCGTCCTGCATCAGGCATAACTTGAATGTTGTGTTCACGGACAAAGTCAAGGCTGACGAAGCTACTAGAACTCCCAGTGTCCACGAGGCAGTTACAGGGGATTCCATTTGTGGGATATTGAGAGATAAATTGTGTTGTGTTGTCCAACCTGAGGGATAACAGTGTTGGATCCTCTACGTTTTGTTATTATGATTAATTAAGAATGTTGTTTATGAACATGTACCTTGTGTATAAAAGTAAAATAAACGTGTGTTATCAATTCAACAAATGTTTCATTGTGCCGAAATCCTTTAGTGGCGACGAGGATGGGATTGCCGTCCACATGATTCGTTCGTGTTTACGCGTTAACGGAGTGAAGTTTTGAGTTTCTACAATTCGTGTTTTCGGTGACGTTACATCGTGGACGACATTCAAAAGGTCTCGAATTTATTTAAATTGAAGACAGAAATGGCCGAAGAAGAAACCAAAAGTTTAGTCGGTACTTTGAGAGAATTTACACTCGATAAAGATTGGGGCATCGCCAAGTCGAGAACAGAAAATTTCTTTATTGCAAACGGGATAAAGAATGACGAGAGAAAGAGGGCTCTTCTGTTAAATTCGTTGGATGACTCAGCGTATAAACTGATTTCCAACCTGGCGGTTCCCAAGAAACCGGAGGATAACACGTATGTTGAATTAGTTAAATTATTTGATTCACATTTTTTGGGTGCGGAATCAGTTTTTGCCGCCAGATACAAATTTTATAACGCCGCGAAAGATCCTACGGAAACGGTCAACGACTGGATTGCCAGACTGCGGTCATTGGCAGCTAACTGTGCTTTTGGAGCTCGATTCGACGGAAATTTGTTAGATCGTTTTGTTGTCGGCATGAACAAAGGGCCGATTAGAGATCGTTTATTCGAGGAGGATGCGGAAAAGGCCCAGTGGGACAATGTAGTCAAGATAGCAACATCGAAAGAAGCTTCTTCCACAAATTATGATTTAAATGAGTTTTCATGTAATGGTCCAATCAAAAAAGAGCCCGTAAATTATGTTAGAGCACAAAAAACACCAAATCAACAGGTAAATACCAATCTTTGTAAAGTTTGTGGGGCGACATGGCATGATGCAAATAAATGTCGATTCAAAGATTATAAATGTAAAGTTTGCAAAATAAAGGGGCATTTACAAAAAGTTTGCCCAAATAAAATCAAGTTACCTGCTCCAGATAAGAAGACCGGCAAAACTGAACAAACACATTTCGTCCAGGAAAACTCAGATGAAGAATATCTTTATAAAATACTTGAAGGTAGCGCAAGTGAGTATCAAATTGAACTTAAGCTAAATTCCCAGGTTATTTGTTTTGATGTTGATACTGGGTGCCATAGCACTATTGTTCCGAGACAATTATTTCATGAACAATTCCCTCAGGTCACCCCAATTCCATGTAAAAAGACTTTTACTACATATCTCAAAGAAAAAATCTCTCCGGTGGGCTATGTCACAGTGGACGTAGAATATCAAGATAGAAAGGTGCCAAATTTGATATTTTATGTGGTTGAAACAGAGGGACCACCGTTGTTGGGTAGATCGTGGTTCAAAGCTCTGGGATTCAGCATTTTTGCTGAAGATTCAGCCCACTCAATTTTTTATCAAAAGGTGGAACATGGCATTGAGGCAGAAAAGTTGGAGGAGGAACTCAAGAGTTTGTATCCAGAGGTTTTTACGGAAAAACTTGGCAAATATAACAAAGGACAAATCAAATTAGATCTTGTACCGGAAGTCAAACCAAAATTTATAAAACAAAGGCCGGTACCGTACGCCATAAGACACAAGGTTGATCAGGAAATTGACCGCCTGGTGCAGGAAGGAATTTTGGAGCCCATTGAGTATAGTGATTTTGGTTCCCCTATTGTTCCAGTTATGAAGCGAAATGGCCAAACTAGGATTTGTGGAGATTATAAATTGACCCTCAACCCTTGCTTGAAAATGGATCCTTATCCATTGCCAAGAATTGAAGATTTGTTCCAGAGATTGGGGGGAAATATGGTTTGGGCCAAAATGGATTTGAGCCATGCTTACCAACAGTGTGAGTTGGATCTCGAATCGCGCAAACTGGTAGCTATTACCACGCAGAAAGGCTTATTCCAATATACCCGTATGCCCTATGGTATTTGTGTTGGACCTTCCAAATTTCAGAAATTGGTAGACAATGTGTTAGCAGGAACTGAGGGGGTGGTAGCCCTACTGGATGATGTTGTGGTTGGAGCACCGGATTTTGGGACATTAAGAAAACGAGTCATAGAGGTTCTTGAAAGATTCAAGAAAGCGGGGTTAACCCTTTCTGCAAAAAAGTGCGAATTTGGAAAAACATCCATTGAATATCTTGGATTCAGAATTGACGCTTCAGGTTTGCATTCGACTGATGAGAAAATAAAATCTATAGTAATGGCACCAAATCCTAAAAATATTAAAGAGCTGCAAGCTTTTTTGGGGTTTGTGAACTATCTGGCGAGATTTCTACCTGCACTGTCATCGACCCTCCACCCTCTGCACCAGCTCCTGAAGAAAAACATTCGATGGGATTGGAATGCCAGTTGTCAAACCGCTTTCACAAAAATCAAGAGGATAGTCGAGGAAAATCGCTCTTTAGCACATTATAATCCAGATTTGCCTATCAAGTTAACCGTTGATGGTTCGGACCAAGGACTGGGAGCTATAATTTCACAAGTCTATCCAAATGGAGAAGAAAAGCCGTTAGCTTTTGCTAGCAGAACGTTGACTATAGCGGAAACGAAGTATAGTCAATTGCATAAGGAAGGCGCTGCATTGGTATTTGGTGTGAAAAAGTTCCATTTGTATCTTTTTGGAAGGAAATGGATATTGGCTAATGACAATCGACCCTTGTTATCAATTTTTGGACCAAAAAAGGGAGTGCCAATTTGTGCGGCAAACCGTTTGCAACGTTGGGCGCTACTTCTAGCAAATTATAACTATGACGTGGAATGGGTGCAGTCAAATAAAAACAGCGCAGATTGGTTATCGAGAGCACCACTAAAGACGGATCCGGAAATAGGAGAAAGTTTGGACCCAGCGCTGTTTTACGTATTCGAAGAAAACGAAACTCTACCTCTACAGTATAAAGACATTTTGTTGTGGACAAAGAAAGATGGCATCCTGAAGAAAATATCAACGTATCTGAAAATTGGATGGCCTCATACCATCCCGGAAGAACTCCTCCCGTTTTCGCTTCGCCGTGATGAGCTCCATGAAGAGGAAGGGGTACTCCTATGGGGAAATCGAGTGATTGTGCCGACAAAACTTCGATCCTCAGTGCTTCACGAATTGCATGAGACACACATGGGGATAGTGAAAAGCAAGGCAATAGCACGATCATATGTGTGGTGGCCAAAAATTGATGCGGATATAGAGGATACGGTGAAGTCTTGCATACCCTGTAATTCGGTGAAGGACAATCCCCAGAAAGCTGCTTTAATTCCATGGGAATGGCCAACAAAACCATGGCAAAGGCTTCATATGGACTACTTGGGACCAGTTGCGGGTCAGTATTACCTAGTAGTAGTGGACAGCCATTCGAAATGGGTGGAAGCTTTTCCTACGAAATCAATGTCAACGGAAGTGACAATAAAAATTTTACGCCAAATTTTTGCCAGATTTGGGCTCCCCGAGGTATTGGTGTCTGATAATTACGCATCATTTGAATCAGAAGAATTTCAACTTTTTATGCAAAGGAATGGGATTGAACACAAGAGAGGGGCACCTTATTACCCTGCTACAAATGGAGCGGCAGAAAACAGTGTCAGAACAATCAAACGGTTGTTAAAAACCGCATTAGCTGAATCAACTAGTACAGGCCTCAACAAAGCTCTGAACAGTTTTCTGTTACAGTATAGGAATATTCCTCATGCCACCACAAATGTGTCACCGGCACAAGCTCTGCTGGGTCACAGTTTGAGGACCAGATTGGATCTCCTCCGCCCAAATCCTTCAAAAACGGCTACTAGAGTTGAAGCAAAACAAAAACAACAAATTAAATTGCAATCGGGAAAGGCACTGCCGTCAGACAAATTTGCTGAATCAAAAGATGTTTGGGTGAAGAATTTTCAGAAAGGGGAGAAGAAATGGGTAAAAGGAAGAGTTATCAAATGCTTGGGTCCCAGAAGAAGAAGAGTTTACATCCCTGATATAGATAAGACATGGATACGTCACATAGATCAACTCAGAATATCTTTACAAGGGCCTAATAGACCGGAAGACAACGTGGATACTCCGGAATACAACAACTCATCGGACAGCGATGAATCATCTGATTGGCTGGGACGGCCTACTCCCTCGCCAAAGAACAAAGTTACAAGTCTGGACACCGAGTCAGTACCAGTGCAGCAAAGTCCAGCTGAACAACCGAATGATCAGCAGGCTAAACCAGGGACCAGTACGTCAAAGGACAAGGACAGGTCTCCACTCTCTTTTGAATCTGGGGGGCGACCTCAGCGCAATCGAACTGCTCCTCGCCGTCTAATTGAGGAGCTGTAATGTCTAATTAATGAGCTTTAATGTCTTATTAAAAAAAAAAAAAAAAAAAAAAAAAAAAAAAAAAAAAAAAAAAAAAGGGTTTCTTGTTAAAAATGTTTCTTGTATTGTTTTTGTAGAATTTATTTTAATAGAGGGGGAAAGATGTGGGATATTGAGAGATAAATTGTGTTGTGTTGTCCAACCTGAGGGATAACAGTGTTGGATCCTCTACGTTTTGTTATTATGATTAATTAAGAATGTTGTTTATGAACATGTACCTTGTGTATAAAAGTAAAATAAACGTGTGTTATTAATTCAACAAATGTTTCATTGTGCCGAAATCCTTTACCATTCACAAGAGCAGGGGTAACAGCATGGCTTAACTGAGGTAAAAACCTGTCATTCAGTGATGCTAAAATAGCTGCAGATACAGGTTTGGTTTTCTGAGCATTTTTCTTAGCTTTCCGACATACACGGGCATACTGGCCCTTGATTTTGCAATTGGCACACTCTGATTCAAGAGCGGGGCAAGCTGAGCGCGGATGGCGGCTAAATCCACAAAAGAAACAATGGCTGCCCTTCTTCTGACCCGTTCCAGCACAAAGATCGTTCAGATCATCTGGTTTGGGAGTCTGAGAGCCGGGGTCAACGGATTGTGCACCAGAGTGGGAGGGGTTCCTCCCAATAGCCGAGCAAGAGAAATCATTAGCGCCATTTGAGTATCCTTCAGCTTGTTTATGGGCCAGCTCGAGTTGGATGGAGCTTGAGCTTGTGCGCGTTGGATGACGTCATCAAGGCTCAATGTTTTAGACTCTTCAAGTAATCGTTGACGGATTTGAGAAGAAAACAGTCCATTAATAAGAGAATCACGAATATACTGATTTTTATGATCTTCAGCAGAAACAGCCTTGAAGTTACAATCCTTTGCCAACAGTCTCAGAGCTTGAACGTATTGGTCAACACTCTCGCTTTGTTGTTGTTTACGCATAGCCAAAATGTGACGTGCAAATATTTCCCCTTTCTCCTTAACATAGATCTTAGTCAGAGTTTCTCTCGCTTCAACATATGTAGTAGTTTCTGAGATCAGTTCATAAACATTGAACGAAAGGAAATTTTGGAGTACCTTCAGTTTGTCAGCGTCTTCCAATGCTTCGATAGACAAGGACATGAAGTTTTCGAAGGTTTTCAGCCAATGTGAGAACTCCTTTCCAGCAGATGGCGAATCTGGACTGGCACTGAATTTATCGGGCTTTAGATACCTGTCCATCGCAGATTACAAATGTTTAATGTAAAAAACGAAATCACAAACCAAACGACGGCACTGTAAATATCGCGGAACCCGAAACTTCAAAACACGAATGAAAGAGAATTGATGTTTTAAGCTAATAAAATTGTGGTGAAAGAAAAACGAATGTTTAACCCTTAAAAAGGTTTTTATTAGCTTAAAACATCAACAGTAGAATAGAGTGAATTTACAGATGGTAACAATGTTATGAGTCAGGCTAGACAAGGTAAACAATACAAAGTAGGGAAAGTTTCCCCCACAGGAGTGGGATTAAATCACCACAATAACCAAAATACTTTTTATTTCCGTTGGAAGTTTATCAAGCCACAATGATTTCAACAGTTTATCAGAAAAATCGTCATCTGCTAATCCTTTCATTTTTCGAAGTAACTGACTTGGTTTTTGATCTCCTATTTCTAATTCGCTAACGACTTTTTTAATTTTTCTGTCCTCACTTTCTCGGAATATACTTAAAAGTCTATCCTTGGCGGTGGTATATTTGTTGTCCTAAGTAGATGAGACAATGTCGTATATGTTTTCTACTATCTTAAGGTCCAATTGAGCAATTACGTAATTAAATTTCGTACCTTCACTTACCTTCACTTGTAAGTTAGTGATTCCTCCAAGATCGAACTGGGCTTCCGCCTGGCAAAACCAAATTTCTGGTTTGTCTTTCCAAAACGGTGGAAGCTTGATACTAACCTTATCAATGTTCTTCGTCAAAGATTCTCTATTTTCATCCGGCATGATTGATTTCATAAATCACTCACGATCACGTCGGACGTCGGGGTCACCAATTGTAGTGGGGTTTTACACATTTATAAAACTCACAATACATTAAATAACTTTTATTTTAGGACAGAACACAAGGTACAAAATTTACATATCATTCTTTTTACACACACGTGTGTTGTAAGTTATTTATTTGGCGGTCTCTATGGGTACCAATCAATGCCAGCCGCCACATAAGGATTTATTATAATTTGACAGGTCGTATACCATTAGTTAAGTTGAATTAAGTAATTTGGAAGTGTTAGAGAAGCTTGAGTTGTGGCTTTCTGCCGGAGCTATCAATGTATCGTTTGCGTAAGTGGATACAATTCTATTGGGAGATGTGGGTGTGTCAGAGGTATATGTAGCAAGTATTGGGTCGTATGGAATCCTTTTTTTAGCAAACCTTAAAGAGGATGTCACGGAATCTTCACTCACTGCAAAAAAATCAGTTAAAGTATAAAGAAGTAAGTATGTGGTAGTATTGGCCGTGGTAGTTTGAAGAGAAGTCCTGCTAAACTCTGTCAATAGCCTGTTCTACATCAAAAATGCTTTGTTTGCGTTGAGAAAAGCTCTCGAAAGAAGAAGCTACATAGTAAATGTCTATGCACAGTTTGTGGATAGTTGAGTGGTGTGAATGGAAGGAAGCTCCGTGAGTGTTGTTCGATCACCTCAAGGATTCATTAATTTCTTCTTAAAAGTAGTAAAGTAAAATGGCTCAGTCCAGTGATTAAACCAGGAGTCTAGGTACCACGAATTGTAACGAAAATTTTCCGAGTCAAATGTACTTTGATGGTGGGCTGGAGTACAGGAGAGAGCTTAAAGGGGAGAGGCAAGAACTGGGAAAAAACGTCATTGAGTAAGCGAGAGGAGAGCCGACAGAAAAGGTAGTCAGTGGGCCGGCCTGGAAGGTCAGGATCCAAGCAGCCACTGGTACCCTAGTTCCTGGAAGGGTTACTTTAGGAGGTAAATTATTATAGGATATCCCAGTAAACTAATATTTTCCAGTTGACCGTATGACAAGTTAACCAATAAGGCTATCATTATTATTATCAACTTGGAAATTATTAACTAATTGACCATTATAAACTTCAATACTGCTTGAATCGGTTATGATTTCTTGGTTTGAGTATATGAATTTTTGCCTAGTTCATAACCAGTAGTATTAAACTTATTGATCTTTTGATTTCCAGTGCTCTGTTAAACGAATCATTTTCAGTTATAAGCATCTGAAATTATTTCAGGGCCAATTACAATTGTATAAATTAAAAATTTCTCTGGAACTAAATGAAACATAATTTTGAACTCGTGACAATTAATATTGACCAATAACAATAATTGTTTATCAGACTTAATTAAAAATTTACCTACCTTCTAAATTTACTCTTTTAGTGAAACATCTTCACTAAATTTAGCTTTTTCTATCCCTAGAGCGAGCATTCTGATCCCAAGTCAAATTGGAAACAAATACGCTCACCGTTTTGAAGAAGTGAGCCCAGTGGGTTGGTTTGGCACATGCTAATAACCTCATGTCTTTCTCGTCCCCTCTCGCTTTCGCTGATATTAAGTGTTTCACTCACATTTCGAGGAGAGGTGTCGCCTTCCGGTTGCAGGTGTAGCCTTGGAGTTGTTGGGCCAAACAGCATCCTTGGAGAGGCAGGAGGTGTCCAACTTGAAGATGGGCGGTGAGCCGGGGGAATTGGTAGTAATGCCTTCTCTTCACTCAGTTCTTTGCATTTGTGTCAGCTGTACTATTATAAAAAAATAAGAACATGAAGTTCATTCAAAAGTTTGTCCCTACTATCAATATCTGTCGTGTATGCCAGCATTATTTCGGGTCCGTGCTTGCACTTTAAGATAAAACTCTGGGAGTTTTATACCAGCTTTGCACTTTTGCAGGTTTACCAGTTGTCTGATTAGTGATTTCATACACCAGTTCTACGTTTCTATCAGTTGGCTCTGGGTTTTCAAAATCTTCATCTATGGCTTCAGAATAGACTCTGATCTTGAGTGGTCAAACTGTCGTTTAATCCCTCTTTTGATCTAGGAGAATGGGGTAAAAGGAATAGACGGTTTGGAATCCATAATAGAAACACTATGTTTTGAATAACTGAGGTAACTGTTTAATGGTTTATAAGAAGTAGAGTGGGATGGCAAGAAGGCGGGCTCCCTCTGCACAGTCTGTACACTACCAGTGACCACAACAAAATGAATGCTCTGGGCTTTCCAACTGACTGCTGCTAGATGACACACTTGAGGCATATTCTTACATTTCCTTGGATCTGCTGATTGGTCCAGTTGTCAGGCCCACATATATGTAGCCCAGGGAACCCTCAATTCCTCCCCATAAATAAGGTGAGCCCCATCACTTTTAAAAAGTCCAATAAATTAATGTAATATTATGTACATCATTATACTTTTGTACAAGCGCAGATCACAATGTGTTGAAATCAGAAATGGTATAAAATTTAGCTAAGGTACAGCAAATATAATGAATAAATTGTAAATAAATTCATCTGTAGAATCTATATTGAATTAGTTAATGATTTTGTAACAAGGGGATATGCAATAAAAAACCTCCCCAAAAAACAATTCTTCCCCAGAATTGTCACCTTTGCTTTTCTTTAGCTGCTATGTAGCAATGAAGGGTGAAGAAGAGCCCGAGAACAGCAAATTCCCAGGAGATGAGGTGAGATACCTGACCAGTGTCAGAGATCACTTGACCACTTCCGCTTCAATCTCTAAGAGTTGGGTGGTACTTAAAAGTTTATCTTCGATAATCAGATAAATTCTAAAGGTATTTTCAGAAAATGTGAACAATGTGTGTCTTAATCTATGATCAGAAATACAAGATGTACTAATTAAGTTAATTTTAATAATTTTAGCCATAATACATTTTAATTAAATTAGCATTGGAAATCTAGTTCTTTATAACAGCTTTTGTTTGCACAAAATTTATTGTGGTACTGCTTATCATCTTGATTATAAATTTGTTGTATTAATTTATTTAACCTATATGCAGAATAGATAGCATTCAATAAATTGTTAGTACATATTGGGAACCTAGCCTATATTTTATCTAAATTGTGATGCTATTTTTATGGTCAAATTAAGTTTCATATAAAAAGAATGTCTGGTTCGATGGAATATGTATTGTTTAGGCTTTGGGAATAAAAAGACTGGGACCCCTGGGAAAAAACACTTTTATATGATGGAGTTAAGTTGCCCATAAATAGCAACATTTAGGAGAGAGAGCTCATGTCTTTTTCATTCAAGCAGCCAGTGAGTTAGTTGGCTAACAACCATGAGGATAGTAGCTGAACAGAGGCTACAGATATGAGAACCCATGTTAAAAGCAGGATAAACCAACCCATTTCTCTGCATCGAAGAATACAACTTTGTTATTCGTATTAATATTAGGTAACTATTTTTCAATTATTTAAGTTCTTCCATTTATGTCAATTGGAACATTTGAAATAAAAAAAATTATACGCCTGGACCATATTGAACGCTAAGATAATATTAATTCAAATGTTATAAATTAAATAAATAAATAAACGATTATTTTAATGAATGTCCTTTTACTTTTTAAAAATAAGTAAGAAAAATATGTAACGCAGAAGAAAATTGTTATAAAATATATATATAGTTAAATATCTTCAAAGCACACAAGACTTTTTAAAAAGATTTATTTTGAATAACAAACATAAATGACATGGTAATATACAGATCTAATC
Organism: Acanthosoma haemorrhoidale; assembly: GCA_930367205.1. NCBI lineage: Eukaryota > Metazoa > Arthropoda > Insecta > Hemiptera > Acanthosomatidae > Acanthosoma > Acanthosoma haemorrhoidale. Next base: position 77,867,289 of record OV884011.1, read on the forward strand.
TAGCATAGTGACGGGCTAATGAGATACAATAGACTGACCTCCTTCTCTGATTCTCACGGGGTTTAAATAAGAGTCAGCAAAGGGGTGATTCATAGTTCTTAGAATGTTAGCAGGGGTGCACTATAACTCCCCGCAGCCTTAAGTTTTGAACTCTGGTCAAAACAAACATTTAATTTTTACATTTTAAAAACTTGATTTATACAATTTACTTAAAATTACTTTATGATCATCAATAGTAATAGGTGTTGTTGAAACCTTTACATTATTTAAAGGTAAATTTGAATTTTGGATCTTTTTACAATTTCTTTTATAAATAAAAATGTTAATATAGTATTCCTTGTCGTCATTATTCATATTACCTGTTATCCAACTAATAACATTACCTAGACCATTTATCAAGCCTCGTCTGTGACGATTTTTAATATCTCTTTGTTGCATTAATTGAAATTGTTCAAAAACTTCGTTTGTTAAATCTTTTAGCAAATGATACATTTTATGTGATCTAAAGTTAGTAACATGATCTTCAATATTTATTATTTCTACTTCTAATAAACTTAAATTATAAAAATGATAAGTTTCATAATATTGATTAACTACTCTAATATTATTTACAGAATAATGGAGAATTCCTGGAGAGTTAGTGAGATCTACTACTTTTATCGTCAGAATCTTCTGAAGATGAAGTATCAGAATTATTGACATGTAGTGAATCTTCATCTGAAACAAAATGTTTCCTCTTTTTACGTTTGTTGGGTCTCCTAACGTTATCAACATGTGTTGTTAATTGCCTAGCGCCTTGGATTAACACATTTACTTTTCTGAATTTGTCTCTACTTTTAATCTTCGATTGAGTATCTTTGATAAATTCTTGATTTATTAATTCAGGTGGATCTTCCCGATTTTTATTTAATTTTTCTGTACGCTTTATCTTTTCTTCATTAATTTTTGTGTGAGCTAATCATGCAAAAGTTGTAAATCTTTATGATACTTTTGTACGTATAGTTCTGTTATACTAATATTTTTGTTGTTGTTATTTTCTTTTATAAATCCGAAAGTGATTTCATTGGGTGTTAATTTTAGATTGTTATTTAAGGTATTATTGTACGCAATAATTGCAAGTTTTAATTTTTGTTCAAATGAATAAGATTTTCTCTCATGCGAGATAAGTCTTAGTAATTCGCTTAGTGTTAAATGAACTCTATTTAATAATCCCAAAGAATTTGAGTGATTAGTGGATGTATAATGTAATAAAATATCATTGTGGTCACAAAATTGTTTAACTAAATTGTTTTTCATTTCTGTGCCTTGATCTAATGAGATCTGTACTGGCGTAGGATAATGAGATAAATAATTTTGTAAACAATCACAAATATTGATTGCATTGTGTGTTGGAATAACTTGTGCGAACAATCTTTTTGAGAAAGTATCAACAGCAGTAAATATTATTTTCCTTTCATACTTCAAAATGTCAATCATTAATTCTCGAAAAGGTTTTTCTGGTGTTGGGGTTTGTTGAAATTTAGTTTTGATAGGTTTTCTATCATACTTTGATTTTTTACAAATTTCACATTTATTAATGTATTCTGTAATTTTGTCTTTCATATTGGGGAAATAAACTTGTTTTTTTAATTTTTCAAAAGTTTCTAATATTCCACGATGTTTAGTTTTTCCTAAATGATAGTTTTCAATAGTTTCGCGTTGTTCATTTACATTTTCTACGTCATTGATAAAGTTAAAATAACGTTTTATTCTTACAGAAGGGAATTCGTTTTCTATTATATTTTGAATCTCTTTAAAGTATTCATCGTAAGTTTTTTCTAAAGTTTTTATGTTCGGTGAACAGAAAATTCCGTAAGTCTTGTCCGGTTCTACGATCTGGTAGAGTAGAGTTTGCAAGTCATCTTTCCTGTTAATGATGAGTTCGTATCTTCTCTTGTTTCCAAATGGCTTAGAGAACTTCATGTCTTCTTTGTTTCCTCTAATGATAATAATTTGATTTTTTTCTACATTTATACATTTATCTGGTTCACATATCCAAGTTTGTTCATTGCTGGATTCTTGTGAATGAATAGTTTCTAGATCTGATTGATTTTCTGCATTTTCCGCTGTAGATGGAATATTTATTAATTCCTCCATAATTGCTTCATATTCTGTTGTTTTTTCAGCAGCTTCTTCTTGATTTTGTAATATGTCATCAATAAATACATCAATATCAATATTTACATCATCAATATCCATATCCTCTGGTTCCGTGTGGTTTACTTCATTTATATTTCTTGATAAAGCATCTGCTACATAATTTGTTTTACCATTAACATGTTTTAATAATTTAGTCGGTTTTAATTTTTCATTTTCTGTTTTTAATATTTCACCGTTTTCACTTAATATTTTTGTGAGTTTTTCCGTTATCTCCGAATTTATGTGTTCGTGTCTTATAACATTTTTAATTTCATTAGTATCTTCGATATGAAACATTTCGTCTCTTTCAAGTTTGTATTTTATTCCCATTATTTTTATTTCCATGTCTTCTAAATTTATATTAGTTTTTAACATTTTCATTGTTTCGTACCCAAGTAAAATATCAAACCGTGAACTAATAGGATAAACTAAGAACTTTACTTCTTGATTAATTCCTATCAGATTTTGCAGGTTGAGGTTTACACTTTGTGTTCCTTCTGCTCGTCCTGTAGGGGTTTTTATCGCGAAGTTTTCTATGTTTATTTTAGCATCTTTCGGAATTGCTTGGGGACAAATATAATTTTTTGTTGCTCCTGTGTCAATTAACCATTTATTATTTTCTTTATCCAAGAGCTGTGGTAAATTATTTAAAAAATTAACTTCGTCACTTATTTTAATTACATTCGATCCGGTGGTTCTCCTTTGTTCGGACCTTGGTCTAAAAAATTATCTTTATTAGTTTCAAGTTGTTTTACTCTTTCAGTTAATATTCTAATTTGTTCATCTCTCTCATCCTCGGCGTAATGTACGCGATTAGAAACAGTTCTCATCGAAACCGTATTTGAATCATTTTGTTGTGGTGGATCTACTTTTTGTTGATTATTTCTCCAATTTCCGGATGGAGGTTTATTAAAGAATCTATGTTGAGATTTTGGATCCCATGATTGATTATGAATAGGTTTTTGATAATTTTGTTGATTATTTGGGTAATTGTGATAATTTGGTTGTGCATTTTGATAACTTTTATAATTTTGGTTTTGTTGATGTTGATAATCTTGTTTTTGTTCATGAGGTTGTTTTTGAAATTGTTTTTCATATTTATGTTTGTAATTTGGATCGAAATTTTTGCCTTTATAATTCGATTGGTGTGGTTGGTGGTGTTTGTCTTTTCGACTACCCGGAACGTACACCCGATGCACAATGTGCGCAGCGTTATTTCTTAAGATTTCGTCAATATCTTCGATTGTCTCGAATTTAATATGATAAATAAAATCAGTAAGCGAGGGATGTAAATTATGAACGGTGTGATGTGATATCTGTTTGTCGTATCTTTCCATTTCCGACTGTTTATTCACTATTTCCGAGTCGGCATACACGCGAGCATATAAATCGCATCTTTTCTTACCTAATCTTTCTAAGTAATCATGTGGGTTTTCGTTATGGTACGATTTAGTATTGAGTATTTCTGATATTAATTGCTCTCTCGTTCGCGTATCTTGATATTTACGTTTAAGGAATGTTAAAATTTCTGTCACACTAGTGAATTCCTTATCATAGGTTGCAATTTTTGCTTTTCCTTTTAGCTTAGTTAATAAAGTTAATACTAATTTTGAATGGTTTATATCTTTATATTGGTTATCATCTTTACAATATAAGTCATACACAAATTTTGTATTTCTAATAAAATCTACTAATTGTAAAGGATCACCATCATATTCCGGAATTAATTTAAAATCATGATCTTTTATTTCCATAGCCATCTCTGAATTTGTATTTTCTAATAGTAATTGATCAATATTATCTAGATTAAAAGTTGTATATACTTGTCTTAATTGGTTTAATCTATCCTGTAAATTTGACATACAATAAACTTATAATTACTTATAATTACCATCAAGTATGTTGTCTTCAGTGGAAAAATCTTCTTCCTTGGTGCTGCGAAGTCTCAACAAATAGTTTTGAAACTCGGGTGATAAGATTTGAAAATCTTCAGAAAGTTGAAAGATACCTCTGTAGTCGTGGAGAATGCTTGCTATACTTGTATACGCAGTGGCAATCTTCCTCAAGACGGAGAGAAGTAGTTATGCTGCTTGATTTCGGTATTACACACGATTCTAAGCTCCGCAAAGTTACTTTAAATACCTTCAAAATTCCTCCCAAGTCCCACGTTCGGGCGCCAGTTAAATATCTTCAAAGCACACAAGACTTTTTAAAAAGATTTATTTTGAATAACAAACATAAATGACATGGTAATATACAGATCTAATCTAGCATAGTGACGGGCTAATGAGATACAATAGACTGACCTCCTTCTCTGATTCTCACGGGGTTTAAATAAGAGTCAGCAAAGGGGTGATTCATAGTTCTTAGAATGTTAGCACGGGTGCACTATAACTATATTGTAATGTTAAGAAATAATAAAGTTATTTAGATATATATAAAATAGAATTAGACATAAAGATTAAATTTGCTATTAAGGGCTAGATCCTGCACATGGGAAGATAAGATATAGTAGAGATAAGAGCAGGGACCAATAGGAACAGAACACAGTAAGAACTTCATAGATGTGGAGAATATAAGGTGTCTGGAAATATACGGCCTATTCTAGGATGAGGAAGGAGACTTGGATGATTTGAGAAGATTTATGCCGGCAGGCATGGCTGAAAGTTGGAGGCCTTAGAAGGAGATCCCTTGATATCCCATTCTTGAAGTCTGTCGGGCAGGTTTATGGAGGAAAATCGAAGAACAGAAAACAAGGCAGATAAAAGACTTTCCTTATCGATGAGTTCACAAGGATAAAGTATGTACTTCAGATTAAATTGTAAGAACCCAAAATAATTCTACAGTTCTCCGCTGGCAGACAGTTAGGACAGCTATCCATAGTTTCAAAAGTGAAGTTTTCATAATCAGTGTTAGATATAAGGATATTAATGTTTAAGATAGCTAAGATTAAAAGTACAAATGTTTGTTTATCAAAACCCAACATGAGTTTTTTAATTATTACAATAGGGAATTCATAAATAAATCAATATTCGTAAAGTTGTTTGATTAAAATATCTAAACTAATAAATTCACTTTAATATGTTTAGGAGATGTAAGTTTTTAATAAATATTGTCAAAAAGAAGTAGGGTTTTAATAACAGGAATACATTTAATTTTTTTTCAAACATTTTTTATTTTTAATGATTTAAATTATACATATTTTATCATGTAGTAAAGCTATGTCTTATAAATTCTACAAACATGATTGATATTGTAAACTTTTTAAAAACATAATAGTAGAATTGACATTAAAATTTTTGATGGCATTGTAATATATTAGGTATACACACATCACCTTCCTTTTCTCCACTTCATTTTGGACCCCTTTCCTAACTTATATTCTTACCTCTAAACACCTACAAATGTACTTGGGTCCTATTCAGATTGTACGTTGGACATCATTTTTCTCTTTTGTATAAAATTACATATTGTTATTTAGCCATACCCAGTTTAAATATTCATTCTTTCAGTAAATTTATGTATTATATAACACTATTACAACAATAAATGATTGTAAGGGTTGGTAAAATTTATCACAATTATATTAATTGCTAAGTATAAAGTAAATACATTACAAATTGACATATATACAATGTAAATTCTGTTGTTGGAGTCTAATTAGTATAAATAAAATTATAGATTGGAAGAAAAACTTAAAGAGTATCCTTAATTTACTGTTATTTGATTGTTTTAACCTTTGTTATACTCTATTAGACTTAATTCATAATATTGATTTATAGGGCCTGTACAGATTCAGCAAAAAAAAAAATCTAAGTTCATATATTTCTTGGTACATTTTGTGCTTTCACATAAATTAATGAACAGAGTAGAAGATTATCCTTTGAATCCAGTCTTATAGAACTTTATCAGTTCTTGGGAGCATTTAAAACTAAATTAAAATAGAAACATTCATAACTCAATTTAATTATAACCATTCAAAACTTAATTTAAACGACACCATTTATAACTTAACATTCAATAACATTATTTAAAAGTGAATATTTATTAATAAAATAAATTGTCTTGTGTATAACTTTATACTTGCAAGCTCCTACCCTTAATAAACCAACAAATAAAAGGGTAATTTCACTTTTTTTAAATAATTCAAATGTAACTAATTTAAAATTAAATTTTATTCCTACTTTTCTTAAGAATTTGTGAGTGAAAAGATTAAATGATGAATGATTGATTGACTTATACTTATTGACTCACAAATATTTATATGATTAGTAATTGTTTTGTAAATTTTTAAGTGTTATGAAGGATATGTCAGTATAATATCAAAAACTGATGCTGAAACTTCATACCTATTATAATGTTTTGTAATGGAATTTATCAAAAAGTAACTATGCACTTAAATTAAGAATAATTGAACTTTCAATTTCAGAATGTAATTTAATAATGAGTTGATAAAACTATAGCTAATTTGTTATGAAAATTCATTAAAACTAAAACAATACATTGGTTTAGCACTATTATAAATTGATTCGAGGCTTTTTCGTAAGCCACCATGTTGAGTAATATCCTATCTATTATGATAATATGTCTACTGAAACATGTCTCGACAGTTTGTTTTCAGTATATCAATAACTACACACAGTTTTCATAGTTTTGATTAAAGAAAAAATGACTCATTATACAGTTGAGGCCGGTTTATCTTATGCCATTTGTATCTATTATTTTTCTTTTTAGCTTTGCATATTTTTTCTTAAAATAGAAAATTTGAAAAAAATTAGCTTGTTTTATTTTTCTCCAGACTAAGGGAGCACATAATTTATTGTGAATGAAAATTATTTTCATCAACCTATAAAAACGATTTATTACTGTATACAAACCCACTTTAAAGAAAAAAAATATACTGAAAATTGTGGTGCAAATATACATCAAATGAGTCTTAAAAATCTTAAAAGACACATACATTTTCTTAATAATTAAAGTATGTTTAGCTTATGTGTAATCAAATAATCTGTTAAGATTTGTAGACTTAAGCAAAAATGGAGTCTTATCCACTGATAAATGCAGTAATTTTTCTTAATGTTATTTCTAATAACAAGTTACTTCAACTTCGACAAATATTATTTGTATAAATCAATTTTGATACTAAGGTTTCATTATTCATTTATTTCTGTATATGGATGGATCAACCACTCCTGGGCTATTAGTATTCATGTATTGTACATTGTAACTCAAAAAATAGGTGGGAAATCCAAGTTAGAGGTTTTTTAAAAACTCTTTTGTTGTTTTAAGTCTTCGACTAACTCAATAGTCAGTCCTTTGACTTGACACTTTCTGCAGGCAGGACATGCTTTCCTCACATGATGGAATAATATCAACCGCTTTTCGGTGGCAAAGTTAGAGTGAGTTATCCTGGTAAGTTCTTTATATGTCTAAACTATATACATGCAGTATTGGTGCTTCTAACGGAAATCAAAATTACTTTTTTAGCTATGGGATTATTCAAGGACTAGTGTGATATGGTCACTTCAATTAAAACATACCTTTTTATAATAATAATCTTTAGCCATTGAACATTAAATTTTTTTTCAAATTTATTTGTTCCTATTCAGAAATATATCACATATTATATTTTGAAGTATATTATTTTGAGTGAATGAATAGATAATGTTTGAAATATAACATATATGTATACGATAATATAATTTATGTTTACAAGTATGTAAATAGTAATGCATTTAGAGACCCTGTTTTATTACTAAATTGGATCACTGTTAAGTATAAATATATTTTTTTTTATTAACCTATGATAATGATGGTGAATAATTAAGTGTTTGTATTATCACAAAAACAAAAGTTTTCACAGTTGCTTTTAGCCTAAAAACGCATTTTTGGGTGACACTTTCTTAAAATTTTTTTAATAAATTAAAAATTTTAATAATACAATGTTTAACTACAACTTTATGTTTTTTTGGTTCGGGCTTCTTATAAATAAGTGCTTGAGGGCAACTACTACACGCTTGATAAATTTAAGTTAAATTAAAACACATACATATTCATCCATGTAGTTAAACTTATTAGTCGTGTCATTGCTTTAAAAACATAAAGCAATGGATCAAAATTTTAGTAGACAAACTATGTATTTAAAAAAATACTTCCTGGAATAAGTGTTGCCACCAGGCTAGCTAAAACTCTTGAGATCAACTATTTGCATATTCTCAGTTGAGTTAAAAGGCGCGTTACAAAGCTTCTTGCTCGAGTTTGTAGTCTTGTACCTCGTTTAAGGATAGCATTTATTCCTGTTAAAACAAAATTAGAATTTAGTTTAATTTAAAAACTTTACTTAATACATTATTGGCACATATTTATTATATATTGTAATCATATTCTTATGGTTAGTGTTATTTTAAAACAAATATTGGCTAGATAGAATGTGTATTGCTTATGCCTTGGAAACAAAGTACCGGAAAGACCCACCTAGAATATAGAAACAAAGAATAGGAAAAAGCATTGACCCTTACTAATGAAAGCATGTACCAATGAAAAAAATCAAGCACCCTTGTCATCAATATAGGTATTGAAAAGGTTGATGGGAATGGAATCCTGAGAATGGAAAAAAAACCTTTGGAAATATCCCTAAGAAACACTATGATAAAAGGGAATAACCATATTTGTGGGGAGGGGGAGGCTGCTTATAAATACCAGTATTAATTATTTAGAACTTAGTTATCTTATATCTTTAGGCTTACGTCTTAATTATTTGTTGTTGAATCTTTGCTAGTTAAGTTATGAGTTAAATTAGCCAACAGCCATGAGTTTAGGGACTGGATGCTAGAGCGATGTGCTAGATGAGGGAAGCCATTATGGAAAGAAGAAAGAAGCAGTGAAGACAAGCGATGTATATCCATGTTATTTGTATTAGGTAATTATTAATTTAAGTATAAACTCTCTAGAAAATTGTAAATATAAAACATTTAATTAAAATAGTAATGTTATGCACAAGAAACCCATTGAACCTTGAGATAATATTAACTTGCTCATTATTAAAAAACTTTTATTCTTAATGAATTTTTATAAACATCCTTCTACCTTTTATAATAAGAAAGTAAAAATATATTTTAAAATAAAGTGGAATCGCTACAATATAGTTGTAATGCCTGGAAATCTTAAAGACTCATACAAAGAATAGGACATACATTCACTAAAGGTATAAATGATTATTTTACCTGTGCTTTCTGGTTCTGTACTGCAGGAAGTTCTTGCCTGCTTTTCCAAAGCTTCCTATAAGAAATAATCCATGTATAAAATAATATGTTGTTTTCAAGAATAATGCTAAATATAGTTTTATAGTCCAAGCCAAATTGGGGAAGGCCTTATTTTCAAATAGTTATGAGGCAATCTTTCTCATTGTCGGCTTGTATGTAAATATGTTCTACAAAGTATAACTGATCGTGAAAGAAGAAATCTGAAATTGTAAAGTTGTATTCTGCATCACCTCACAATATGCTGATTCATGTGTTTATTATACATTAATGAATAATTAAATGTGAAGAAAGCCAGACCTACTTTGCTAACTTTTAACATTCTCTCTTTTCCTACTTAGGATTTAAACCTTTGATTTTTTCCCATTGTTAAAGACAGTGCAACACTACAGTTTGTGGGCAGTTGTATAAAGGTTAGAAAGGCGGACGTTAAGTTCCAGGAGTAGACTGAGTATTTGAACAGTAGAGTACTGAATATAAAGGGAAGGTGATGAGAATTGTTGGTTTGGAAAACTTATGAAACGAGGAAATATTGTGCATGGAAAGAGGGGATGAGCCACTTTAACACTGTGTAGAGCTGGGAGTTGTGGTAACACTGTTTTGAGAGGAGACTTAATTTATAAACCATAAATACAACAGGAGTCATGGGAGCGCCACGGAGTCCAAAAGACAAATAACGAAGCAATTTATGATTCCCTTAAACTTATTTCCCATATAGACATGGAGTCCCACTAAGAGACCCCCAAACATCCATCACTCAACCATGGTCCAAGAGAGGGAGAATACAAGTTGACCTGTAGGCTGGGGGGAGGAGATGGTGAGAGCGATGGAAAAGTTAAAGAGTTACCTATTGACCGACGTTAATTTAAGGAGATTTTAGGATTCAGTACTATAAGTAGTCCTTTTTGATTAATTTTACATGTCGCCAGCAGACGCAGGAGCTAAACTTGGTCATTATTCATCGCTACGGCCACGGAAACTGTGGATTCAAGATAAAAAGCTTTTGTTTGATGTTGAAACGATATGAACAATAAGTGCCATTAATTAATTATCAATAAAAAAGTACTTATGTTTAATTTTTTATAGGGTATCATCACTTTTAAGATGACCAACAACAGGTATCATTTATTTGGAATTTTTAATTCAAGGAAAAAATTTGACTACCCTGGTGGATTGCAACATAAATATAATAAGAAATAATTTGTTTTTTTTTTGTGCCTAGGATTTTAGAAATGATTTTAGCGGTATTTGGAGCGTCTAAATCTAAATATAAAATCAGCTTTTCTCTATCTGCTCTACTTTTTCAGATCAGAGCTTTTTTCTGTCAAAAGAAGTTTCTGAATTAATAAAACAATGGAGCAAAATTACCTTTTACCGTACAAGAGAAAAGGGCCTGCTACCCTTCTTTTATCAAGAAGACAATCTTGCATTTTGTCACGAAATTAGAGGACTCTAAGAAGAAATGGGTCTTCTTGACTACTTAAAAATGGTGAACTTTCTCCTTGGACAGCGTGGCCACGCCAAATATTCGTGCTACTTGTGCCTCTGGGATAGCTGAGACAAAACTCACCAATCGAGTAGAAAAGAGTGGCCTAAGAGACAAAACATGGTCGTCGGGGGTAAGAATGTCATTAACGACCCCTTAGTTGAACAAGAGAAAATCATCCACTCAACTCCATATAAAGCTGGGCCTTATGAAGCAATGTTTGTAATGGCTCTTGATAAGAACGGATCATGCTTTGCGTATATAGGGGGAAAAATGCCTTCACGACACACAAATAAGACAACTTATTAAGATAAGATCGAGATAATTCAATTAATGAGGATGTACAAAAAGCCTAGACTTCACTTGTTGCAGTTGTCTGAAATTTTTTGGGCAAAAGCAAATCTGAAAACTATGTTGAAATGGTAAACGAAATGGTTAACAGTAATAAAGTCCTTGGCTGTAACATGAGTATTAAGGTGCACTATTTACACAGTCACTTAGACCGTTTGCCTGAAAATTTAGGAGACATCAGTGAGGAACAAGGTGAAAGATTTCATCAGTTTATTAAAACTAAGAAGGCCAGCCGGTAGTAGCCTCCACTACCAGGAAGAAGGGTTCCGCAGATAATTACTGCTGAAGTTTAAAAAGGGACGGTTCCAAATGAATTCCAGAATGTCACAGAAAAGAAACTTCCGAAGTGTTCAGTGACTACTTGGTTTCATCAGTGACTTTTTCCTCAATCTTTGCATATAATAATATTTGTATAATATAATAATAAAAATTCTGTGTTTAGTTTCTTTATTTGATCCCTGGATTTAACTTACGAGGGTGGTCTGAAAAGTTTCCAACCTCAACATGAAGATAGCAGTAGTCGTAAATAAAAGCTAGTGAATTTCGTTGTTCATCTGTTGACAGTTACTCACCAAAGTTTCAGCCATTTTGGACGCGCAGTTGTTGTGTAACAGTCGCTTGAGTGAGTCGATATAAGTGTTTTTATGAAAATGGACAAAATCGAGTATCGAGTTGTCATTTAATATTTGTTTTTGAAAGGCAGTGCGCCTACGCAAATCAAATATGAGTTGGATTCTGTGTATGGGGACTCTGCGCCATCATTTACCACAGTGAAATTTTGGGCAGCTGAATTTAAACGTGGTCGTAAGAGCTTGGGAGACGATGAACGTTCGGGACGTCCAAAAACTGCAACTACCAACGAAAACATCGCCAAATGGTGCTAGACGACCGCCGAATTAAAGTGAGAGAGATAACAGAGGTTATGAACATGTCAAAAGAACGTGTTTGTCACATATTAAATCAACATTTAGAGATGAAAAAGCTGTCCGCGCGTTGGGTGCTGCGTTTGCTCCATGCTTGATAGTCATGGAGTTATTTTAATCGATTATCTTCAAAAAGGAAAAACCATTACAGGAGCATACTACGCATCATTACTTGATAAGCTGAAGGCAGAACTTGCGGAAAAAGAAAATCCTGTTTCACCAAGACAACGCACCGTCTCAGACCTCAGCGGTTGCCATGGCGAAAATCCACGAATTACGGTTTAAACTGCTTGACCATCCGCCTTACTCACCAGATCTAGCCCCAAGCGACTTCTTTTTGTTCCCTCATCTAAAAATTGCGCTAGGAGGACAGAGATTTTCGTCAAATGAAGAGGCAATCACCTTCGTGAACGATTATTTTGCAGAGAAAAACGCCAAGTACTATTTGGACGGGTTACAGAGATGGGAGCATCGCTGGGAGAAGTGTGTAGAGTTACAAGGAGACTATGCTGAAAAATTAAAAAAAGAATTCTGAAAAAAACGTCTTTTATCTTAGTTAGGTCGGAAACTTTTCAGACCACCCTCGTAAAACAGTGTATCGTATACTTTACTAAAATGTTATATCTTAGAAATTTGAGCTCCTAGGCAATAACTAATGCCATATTTGAATTCAGGGCGTCAAATTCATATGTAATTAGCTACAAATACTCCGGCACTAAAAATCTTGCGGCCTGTGTAATTGTCGGCTAAACTTTCGCACTGCTTGTAAATGAGTTGTAATTGCTAGTTTCCGAATGTTGATTAAAGTTCATTATTTTTCACAGACTGATAGAAAATTCCTGGCAGTAATTATCCTCCATCTTTAGATTGCTGAAAACAGTCTGGGACACCTGCCTGGCTACTTCAAATGTTTGTTTGGAAAATGCTTTTGCCATCATTCTCCAAGGCATTGGCCATAATAATTTTTGTGGTATGGTATACATGAACCCTTTCGATGAGCAATATTTCTTACTTTTAGCTGTGATGCCTATACAATAATGTTTCCAATAATTCCGACTAGAGGAACCCAAAGCTTTAAGGGAAAATCATCTTTCCAAATCCACGCCATTTTCCTTATTTGATTTGTATTGGCCAAAGTGTCTATTCTGAGATCTAAGGAGTACACATATAGACTTCGATCCAGATCGCTAAGAAAATAAAGATTTAAATAAGGGCAATCCAACAAGAATTAATTTTTATATATAGAGATAGATGGTAATGACTTATAATTAAAAGTAATTCTTCACTTAACTAAATACCTTTTTCCTTTGTGTTGCTTCAGCCTCTGCTTCTTGGATTACTTCATCCACAAATTTTGTAGCTTGTTTCATTGCTGCCTCTTTATCCATCCCCATTTTAAAAAATTGTTTGTAAATAAAGTAAATGAAGATTTATTTATGTTTGTTTGTTCATCTAAAAAACAAAAAAAAAATAATCACTGTAACAACTTATACATAAGTATATATTAAACATAATATTTAGATGGTAAATTAAGCCTCGGCAGGGCCTGATTTACAAAAATCTTGTACATAGTTAATTAAATACAAAGTATATAACAACGGTGAACATGATAGTTAGCAATCTTGCAAATTAATCCATCATTAATGTACATTGAAATTGCATTTATATGCATGAGGTCCTAACTTGCCAGTATTGCCAATCTGCTATGGTATTAAAACTTAAAAATTAAAACTAGTTCTCTCAGTAGGAACACGAAGCTGGTTTGTACTATTTTCTTTGGCCCTAACACAATAGATGCTTACAAAAAAACACACTCACACACATACAAACCAAATTTGGCTTCCGGATAGCGAGGCCTACGATGGATGAAATCACTTTGGTGATAGAAATGACTCAGAAGACTATCACGGGGAAGAAGTAGAGGAGTGGCCCGAAGTGATATTGCGCCACCATCACACAAGATGTGAGGAACGCCTTTAACTTGGCGTGTTGGAGCTGAATTTTGGACGCCCTGCACGAAATGGGTGACCCTATGTAGCTCAGGAGGATAGCCAGCAACTATAGAGCTAATCGCCTAAGAGAGGAGGCGTCGGAATTCCCAGGGCTGAAGAAGGGAAGGAGACCATTGACAGGTGGCAACGTCACATGACATAAAAGGAGAAGTTGACCCTCAGGCTGGTTCCTCATATCCCACCCTGGGCGGACAGGGAACACGGGGAAGTTGACTACTACCTCACCCAGTTGTTTACAGGAAATGGCTGCTTTTGAGCCGACCAAGATAGATAAAGCTGGACAATACAGTAGAATGCCCAGTGTGCATCGCAATAGAAAAGAGCGCGGAACATGTGATTTCTTCTGCCCCCACTTTCAGGAAGAGAGGGAAGAGTTCCGACTGGTCTGATACCCCATCAGCCTGATGCTACTCTCCCAGGAGTGCTAATGTGAAAGATGTGCAAAGAACGTCTAGCAGCACATTTAGACTAGGTACTGACGACGGATCCATAGAACGGTAGAATCAGTTTAAAATTATTTCAAATGATAGATATTCCTCATCTAAATACACAACTCCGGTAATTCCCTCAAAAGCCTTTAATTTATACATGAAAAATTAAATTTGATGTTGCGAAATTTGGCGTTTCATTTACCGAGAAAACATACAGTTGAAATTTTTATACGATGTATGTGTTCTTACAAGAGGAATCACAACAATAACTGATCGCTTACCTCGTGACCAAATTTGTGTGGCGCATTTAACGAAACTAGGCTAGCTTGGATTGAAACTAGCCTAAAAATTAGAATGAAGGCGCCCTGAAAAAAAATTCGAGTTAACTGGCAATGAAGGTGGTGGCAATTTGAAAACTGACCGAATTTAATAATCTGGGTGGAAACCATCCATCGAAAAGCTTAAGGCTCACGGAGTCGTGTTCGTTAGATGGGACGGCTGCAGGTCGAAATCCCACAAACTTACCAACAAAAGTAATTGCATATTTAGAACTTGACTGAGAACCTAAATTTGTGTGGTGCATTTAATGAAAAGACTTACGATTGAAACTAGGCTTGAAATTGGAAGCAAGCCATCCTGAAACAGAATTCGAGTTAACTGACCATGTATGTGGGTGCTATTTGAAAACTGACCGAATTTTAAAATTTGTGTTGAAACAATTCAACGAGAAATAAGGCTGAAAATGGTTCCGTTCGATAAAACGGCCGCATCTTCTCGTCGATGGTCAAATGACTATCTTCAAAGAAGTGGAGGCGCGGATAGTGATCTCCAAACCAAACATTGTCGTATTCTCGTCACGAGAATTGTGAATCAGAGCGTAAGGCTAACAGACGCTGTTGTCATCGAACGGACCGGTGGCTACGGTGGAGTTCTGGTGGGTATAGGGCACGGCATCGCATGGATGAAAGCGGAGCGTCACTGACAACAGCTGACGGTGAAGGTAAACTTGGGGATACCGATTTATCTCACCACCTTGTATAAAGACCGAGGGCGTCTTTCCAAGAGTTCGCAGCCCATCCTATAGGATTCACCAGGAACAACCACTGAGTTATCGGAGACTTGAATGCACAAAATCCAATGTGGAACAATGCCACCGTCAACTCAGCTGAGGGACAATTGGTGAAAGCACCCTTTGGTATCGCCCACCCCCAGTACTTCACTTTTTCCCATAGGAAATGCAGTCGAATGACCTCCACCCTAGACCTTCTATTCCCCTATAAAGCCGCACAGGACGACTGATCACTTGACAGTCCTGCATTCAGTTGAAGGTAGAGTTGCGATACCTCACTCCACGAAGTACGACTATAGTCAGGCCGAACACACGGGAACAGGTTTCGATACTTACTGACAGCGTGGAAACAAGTACACTTTTTTCCCGCTGCGAAAGCCAACAAAGAGAGGTGACCACCCGATCAGCCTCCTTCCTCCCATGGGGAAGATTCTGGAAAATTACTAATTATATATACTGATAATTATAGTGTTCGGTTTAAATTGTAAGTCTTTCAGTTAAATGTACGCAAGAATTTGAGGAGTCAATTATCAAAGTTGAAAGTCACAAGGCCAGCAAATGTTATTTTCCTAATTTTAATCTCTCGAATTCATGTATTTTATGTTAACGTTTTCGTTGCATGGTTTCAACCCAAATTTTAAAATTCAGTCAGTTTTCAAATTTTCAACCACCTACATAACCATGTCTTGTTTCTTATTTTTACCCTAGTTTCAATCGTAAGTCTTTTCGTTGAATGCACCACACAAATTTGGGCACTTTGACGCCGTCAGTTGTTATAACGCAACCAGGTACGCGTTCAGTTATTGTGATTCTTCTTTTAGAACACATACTAAACATCGTATAAAAACTTCCACTGTATGTTTTCTCGTTTAATAAAACGGGATATTTCGCAACTTCAAATTGAACTATTATGTATAAATCAACGGCTTCGAGCGACTGACCGGAGCTGTGTATTGAGGTAAGGATTATCTAATATTTAAAATAGTACCAAGTTCTTACAAATATTTTCCTTAGAAAATGAGAAATACATAAAAGTGAATCTGTGGTAATTTATTGCTGAAAGCGGTAAGCCATCGAGTTTTGAATTGTTTCGACGGGATTTTATATTGAATTACAAAGAGTAAACTTAGCATGTGAATTCAACCAATCGGAAAAAAACAACCATTTACCTTTTTTTTAAATACTTCTTATCTGTGAAAACAAGGTTTTTCAGATTATTTTATTTTATTATTCTCTTTACATCCCTGTTAAGCTTTATCGATTGAATTAATTTTTACTCCTATTTTCGGCAATAATTATGTTTTTTTCCTTTTTAAATCACCGTTTATTTTATGTTTTTTTTTGTGTGCATCAAATTTTTATTCCTATAAAATATAACCTATAACATTCAAATAGGTGCTGCAACATACGAAAAAAAAGCAAGATTTTCCTATTATTTCAATTTGAAGTAGCAATATGTTACGGTTTGAAATGGCTACCATCTACAAAAATCGATTCACTGTTTGTATGAAGTAGAACCGGGACAATCGACTGTGAGGCACTATCGACAACCTGTCATCCTTAGTAAATAGGAAAATTATTGGCTTCAGATGAACCATACAGGTTCCGGTAAATACGCCATAAGGAAGTCTTGTCGAATTTTTTTAAAACTTCATTATACAATAAATGGATAGAAAACAACAATAAATAAAGCTATATGATATAAAAACTATTGGATTCATTATGACAAATTATTGAGGAACAGCACTGAACAGTAAAATCAATATGCTCCTATCAGTTAAACTGAACTGACAACAAGGCATTAACAAACCCTTTGAACAGTGCAAGAAAATTTGTTTAAATCTTCAATTTCGTATGGTTGAACTGATTTAAGTCTTTATAAGGGCCACAATAAGTACGTGCTTACAACCGTAGGATCGATAATACTCTCCTTTAAATGCAGCTTTAAAGGTCAGGGGCT
Organism: Acanthosoma haemorrhoidale; assembly: GCA_930367205.1. NCBI lineage: Eukaryota > Metazoa > Arthropoda > Insecta > Hemiptera > Acanthosomatidae > Acanthosoma > Acanthosoma haemorrhoidale. The sequence goes on from OV884011.1 coordinate 77,884,958, forward strand.
ACAATCAGTCTTATAAGCAAGAAATTTAATCGGCTGGCTATTTCTTGGTTTCTCTGTTACCATTGATCCATTGAATCATAACAAATATGACCATTCCGAATAAGACCAGGAAGAACGATGTAATTTTGTGGCTCACTCTTCACAGGGAGGAAAGTTTTGTGGTTAACAATTACTAGTAAAGGGGTAGGGAAATTCAAGTTTAGATGCCATGAATGACGCAGTTAAGGGGCCCTGGTGGCTGCGAAAACGATTTCAATGACTTTGTTATTATAATACACCAAAAACCCCACTCATATAAAACATACCATTAATCAAGAAGTCGAGCTCTCTAATTGGATCTTATCCATTTTATAGAGAACTATTTAAACATTGAACACTTTTAATGACTGTTGAATTTTCAATGAATCAAAAAAATGTTATAAATTATTAACTAGATAGCCGAAATCTTTAATTTGATAACCTACTTAATATGGTGAGAAAATATTTATGTTTAATTACAAGAAATGGGTTAGTGGCCCTTGATAATTTTTATGAACACATTTTTAGCATCGGGGCCCCAAATAAAACTAACTAAAATGAAAGCAGTGAAAACGATGTCACTGAAAATTATAATAATATAAGTTATAAGGAGTTTTTGTTAAAAACTTTCATCCTTAGACCTTGGCTTAAAATTCTAAATTTCAAGCTCGCTCACTCGATCTGGTAAAGAAAACGTAGATAAGAAATCGTATTTCATCATAGAAATGACAAATGACTGAAAATGGATGTAAAATTTACGTGCAAATAAGTTTTTAGTAGAGCATTGGCCCAAAGATAACGAGGTATTGATTAATTTATTTAGTGACCATGTGATCGATATAATATTACAAGGTTACATTTTTTGTTGTTAAAATGTGATTTTTTCTATCAGTGATTTCTTATTATAGTTTTGATATTAACCTTATTCAAAGCAATATGTTGAAGAAAATATGAAGAATCGATACCTAGTAAATTGGATTAGCTAGTCCCGTGCAGGTATGAAGGAGATGTTGACGAATTGCTAGCGACGCAACCGAAAACGCTTGATGACCTCGATTTGAAACTAAACTAAAAGGCGGCATTGTTTTTTTGTTTTTTTTTGGATTTAACGTAAAAGCATGTGGGTATTTTTATTTCTATTCCTCATCAAATCACTAAAAAAATGCATTAATCTAGCAATATATCCTGCCTCCTTACATTCCACAACATTTCATTCTTTGGGGTAATCTTCATGGTTAGCACCATATAAATTTTCATTTTCTAATCCTAAAATAAAAATGTTATTCGCGCATCTGCCTCACTGGAGATCAGGCTACGTTACCTCTTGAACAACGGTGATAAAATGCACGAAGAGATAGAATCTGAAGAATAAGTTTACTAAACTAAATCTATGTTCTTTTTTCTAACAAAAGAAAATCAACTTTGTTTTCAATCTGAGTCGACGTGTCAGAATTTCACGTATCCAATTCTACGAGTGTCCAATAGGCAGAAGATAGTGATAGAACAGGGGCAATTGAAGAATTGCCTAAATATAAATAAAACTTTGAAACTCATAAAAACACCTTGTTTCATAACTCAAGCACAAAATTATTGGTAGTGTAGCAGGTGCATTTTTTTTCTCACAAAGTGTGTGACATGATTTCACTGAGCTCCAAGAGAGAGGTTCTGCTTTAAAACCTTTACCAAGCAATCTTCATATGTCGGCCTGTCTATAGGTTCTACGATAGTTATCCAGTCGATGTGAAATTTAAAGATATATTCAACAACACCCTGGACTACGATGTATAATATTGTTTTGGTTAAGATATAATAAATAAATATGTAAACTAGAAAAAATACTTCCTCAATAATACTTGCTAAATGATTGGTGACAGATGAAAAATTTAGGTTGTCGTAAGTGAATGACCGTTATCAAGTGATAACCAAGTTCAGGACAGAGTTTCGGATTTTCGGTTACTGAAAATCGTTTTCAAAGCAAAACTAGTCAATTAGCTATTTCTATTGAAAGGTATCAAATATTTTATTTGGAATGTCTTTCCAATGCCGCCTTCACCTTTTACTATTTAGAAAATAAAAATAATAGCGTTTAATGTTTTTAATGGGATGTTTATTTTCACTGTTATTTACTTCGTAGCTGTATGTTTGCCTCTTAGTAGAGGTAATTGATAAGCCCGAAGGGAAAGGCTGTATTTTCAAAACCTATGAAATCTTGAAGTTTCACGATCGTGCCAGAATCTTATCGTGTTTAATGTTTTGTTTTTTTCCATAATTCCCTTCATTGTATTTTAACCAAAACTGATTATTGTATATCGAGGTGTTGTGGTATGCACTTTTATTTTTCAGATCATTGAATGATTTTCCCGGCCGGAATAGTAGATATATTAGCATGTATATATGCTTGCTTATAGACATACGGAAGACGAACACCCAGTGTCTGTTTGATAGTAGAACCTCTCCCTTTGGCGTTGGCAATAAACAGTGCCCGCTCATTATACAGATGATGGGTTGCTCTTTTGCTTAGATACTAGTGAAGATTAAATGCTCGGCTGTCACCGTATTCAAGGACAAGTTAGTTTCTCAAGTGACGTAATTGCTGTGTGGAACAACACTAATTGAGGACGTTCATATTTCGCCTGATTGCATTTATAATTTTTTTTTAGTGCGATATTTAGTATTTTTACTGTTATTTACTTCGTGGGTGTGCAGAAGAGATAATTGTCAAGCCCGAAGGGAAAGGCTGTATTTTCAAACGAGTACGCGGCTATGTTTTTCTGCCAGTCAATCTGTGGGTTAAATAGGATTCGATCTGAAAATTTAAAAGTATATTTATCAAAACCTCTGACTGGGATGTTTATTGTTTATAAACAATAATTGGGTTATGTTATTGTTTAAATAATATAAAGTAAAATAAAATTAAAGTAATGAAACAAATCGGGCCCATATTATAAAGTTCTGAAGTTTTTAGAATTTTCCCTATGGGCGGGAGTACATAAAATAAGGCAATGCAAAAAGAAATTTAAAGATACGTATTCGAAGAAATATATTTGTCGGAGCAAACTATAAAATTAACTTTCTTCGTTTACTATGTTTTGTGTCGCTGCATAGTTTTTATTTTTGGCGATATTTTAGCTATTAACATTTTTCTGTTTAAATTCTTGAATATGAAATTTTCATATTATAATAGATTTTTGTTAAAAAATAACAATTGTTGTTTTTACAATCATTTAATAAGTAATTATGAAACTCATGTGGAATCCCCTAAGTACTTGTCGATATAGTTTCTTCCCTATATTAACTATTGAGTTTTAAAAAGTATAATTTAATTCATTATTGAAGTATAAAAATTATACCAGGAACTGCCACGAAATCGTATACCCAGGTTTAACTAAGCCTATATTTTACATAAAAGCATTGGATTTTGCCCGGGTGTTTCATTTTATGCCTCAAGGATAGAGTTGTGTCAACTTCTTCACCACGAAAAAATATAAGTTACCCTTTTCTTGGACCAGAAAACACCCACCTACCTTTTCATATTTCAGCAATAAATCTTCGGTGTCTCTATAGAGAGAGAGGGGACTAGTTCACAATCCCAACACGACAAGAGTTCACTAGGGGCCTGGACGAAGTAGCCATTGATTAGCCAAAATAAACTGTAACATGATTGGCCGAAATAAAACGCTTTCTCATTCGCTGTAGGCAGGAATGACCTGCCTACATAAGGCGGAAATGCTAAGCTTTTTCAGACAAGCGGAATCGTACACTTGCAGTGAAAACTCCTCTCTCTCTCTCTCTCTCTCTCTCTCTCTCTCTCTCTCTCTCTCTCTCTCTCTCTCTCTCTCTCTCTCTCTCTCTCTCTCTCTCTCTCTCTCTCTCTCTCTCTCTCTCTCTCTCTCTCTCTCTCTCTCTCTCTCTCTCTCTCTCTCTCTCTCTCTCTCTCTCTCTCTGCACTAGCGCTTACCTATGTACCTCTCTTTCCTATCCTCACTAGCTTCACCCCGGCGTTGTAAGACCCCACACCTTCCTAGTGCGATTTTCTGGCTTCGTTTCGCTAACACTATCATATCCTTGGAGAACACTATCATATCCTGACTCCAAGGTTCCTCGCGTCTCCAGCCACATAGTCAATCTAGCGGAGTCTTGGTCTGCCATTCTTTGTCCGTGGTTGGCTTCCACTAGCTGTTTCCTCGGGACCTGGTCATCTTTCATCCTCACCCCATGACCAGCCCACTTTAATCCAGCTCGCTTTACTATGGAGACATTGCATACAAGAATTTATACTCAATATTATTGTGTGCTATACACAAGAACTTTTGTCCTGCATATAATAAATCTATTTCACAATTGGTGTCGGTATCTCAGCTTAAAGTATCAGTGGTTACCTGATATTCTTCCTCTTCTGTTTTCTATCCCCATTAATGATTAGAGGTAATCTGGGATCCAAGTTACGTGGATTCGGCGATTTTATCGAAGATTTTGGTACCATACTTCACTATTTCTCCAGGCATAGGGGTCTGTTTAGTTACCAGGTATTTGTTTTTTTCTTGGTTGATCCCTAGACCAAGTTTTATTTCTGTTTCTTCTAGAACAGAAAACGCCTGTTTAGCTTCCCCGACCTTCCGGGCTAGGAGCTTCCCCTCACTGTCTACTTCAACCGCGAATGCTGGGAGCTGCACCAATGTATGAATGTAATCATATGATTTTTTCTTCTTATGGATTGGGCATATTATGGATTTCTTCTAACCATCCGGAGTGACCTCCTTCACCCATATGTCCATGCTAAGATTCTGAAGAGATTTTTCGAGACCAGTGCCTCTATATTTAGGAAGATCTGCTGGGAGAGCATCTATCACGGGCACCTAGTGGTTCTTTAGCTTTTCAAGAGCTTCTATAACCTCTTCATCATTAGGCGGTCCTATGTGTTTTTCTGGTAGGGTAGCTCTGTCCTCTTTCTTCATAAATGGCCGCGAAACGATTCTTCCACTGGTTCATGCTAGCCTCTTCCTATACCAGGATGTTGGCGTTGGAATCTTTGCAGGTGGCGAGGTTTTGATGAACTCGAAGAATTTCAAGTTCTTTCGTCGGTAATCCCGCTTCTTTTTTTTAATGAACTGGCCTTTCCTTTCTTCTCTTCTCGTGGTATTCTTCCACAGTCCATCTTATCCGTTTTGCATTCATTGGTTCGTACGGTATATTTTTAGAATCAATGACATGGGAGCACTCTTCATCAAACAAAGGTGACCTGGGTTCCTTTTCAGTAGGCCCCAGAACGTCCTGAGCAGTCTCAACCACCACTCCCTTGATCATGCTCTATTGATCATTGATATAATTGTCTTCATATCATATGTAACTAGTCTCTGATCAAGTATAGTTTCTCAACTTCCTCTTTCACAAGTGTTTAAGAGCTTTCTTCGGTTGATCCTCCCCTAGCTCAATTGTGGGTTTTGAAAAGATGATTTGGGTGATACTCAGTTTGTAATCCGAATTAAAGTTCACCCACACATCTGTAAGAGAACTGAGGTGACTTTTCGGCACTAGAATGTGATCAATTTGGTTCACAGTGTTGCCGTCTGGCGAGGCAATCAGACTAGATCAGATTATTTATCCTTTGCCTTCTTTGGCATTCATGTCTCCCATCACAATAACCATATCATTCTTGGGTCAGGAGTCAATGTCGCTTTCTTGTTGTTCCTAAAACTGATCTTTCTCATTTTCATCGGATGCTGTAGGAGCATGTACACTGTGGTGTCTGTAATATTTTGCACGCAGCCTTGTGCCGCCTTTTGTTATTAGTTATAACCTTAATGTTACCTCTGGCATTCAGTAAAATAGATTCCATCTTTATGTACCACTACTTACTTGTTCACTTTATAAAATATATATGTTTTCTCACGTACCCCAACATGTGTGTGCTTTTGTAACTATTAAAAAGATGCCTTCTTTGGCATTCATGTCTCCCATCACAATAACCATATCATTCTTGGGTCAGGAGTCAATGTCTCTTTCTTGTTGTTCGTAAAACTGATCTTTCTCATTTTCATCGGATGCTGTAGGAGCATGTACACTAAGGACACTGAAGTTATAGAACCATTCCCTAATACGTAATGAACAGATTCGCAGGCTTATTGGGTCGTATCCAATAACAAGGCTGACAACTAATCCGGTTCTAAACGTATCGTTCATTTCGTCACAACCACAAAAGACTGTGTGGGGCTTCTTCTTTAGGATCTCTTTTCATGTCCATCTTAACTTCTGGATATTAGTTCCAATTTATATTTACCTATTTGTTTTAGCAGTTAAGCAGTTTTAGCTCCGACAAAGGGTTCAAATGTATGTGAAATTAAACCATTGACGTTTGCTAATTATTTTCCGTCCATGATCCAAGACTCATTGTTGAGGTTTCATAGTGATTTATGTTCGAGTAGAGGGACCATTCACCCTCTGTATGTATCCTAGACCCGTGGTGGGGCTGCCTCCTTCGGCTCAGGATCACCTGATTTAAAGGAGGGTTTACTCTCTCTTAGCTGTAGGTTTTCTAACTCAACCTGTTGACGCTCCTGTTGACCAGCTAAGAGCATGGTTCTTCCGCCCCAGTTTCATACAGAGGAATGATAGCGTACGTGAGATTTACTTGACCCCCCCCCCATATATGCTATAAATAAAAGATGTCGCTTTTAAGAAAAAAATGGGGCTTTAGTAGACCATTATTACAAAAAGTCATTTAACTCGTCAATTAAATAGCTTACGCACCCGTAACAAAACCATAATTGCGTGTTAATCAAAATCGACTAGACTTTTTAATTTTAATATTGGTTCTCTCAATCGGTCATTCAAGTTAACTTTACTTAACTTTATTAACATGACATTTTTAATGATTGTTCGTGAACTGATCGACTGTTTTACTAACAGATGTTAATCAGTTGTACTATATGTCTTTATAATCATAATTAATGCTACATTGTGCGCGAAGTAAAATCGTACAAATGAGTTCCCACTCTACATTCTTGAAAGCTGGGGTGGAGATATTTTTTTGTGCTCAAAATGGTTAGTACAGTTCTAGGTTGCATGAATATGGACGAGCCTAAACCCTATACAAGATTTCTAGAAGGACGCATCTACAATGGAAAATTTTTAACTCAGCAGTATGGCAATGGAAGCATTCACATATAGGATAGAAAAAAAAGCATTCATTCAGGAGGGATTAATTACATATTTGAATGTTTTCCAAGGAACGTTTGATTTTCGATCTTTCCTTCCTTTCCTAAATTTCTAAATCCTTTATTTTGATTATTCAAACTATCGGGAATTTTATCATGGTAGTATATGATTAATGTAACAAACTTTCAGGTAAAAAATTGATCATTGATATAATTAAAAAAAATAGGGGTCGAGGTAGTTAGTGAGGTTTAAGTGAAGAAGTTGTTTCAACTGAAGAAATAAAAATCAAATGTCATAAAGTAGCGGTAATATGCAGGATGGTTCACAATAAAATTACTTATATAAATTTAAATCAATTTTGGATCTTAATAACTTATAATTGAATTAACCAACAGGAATTGTATGAATATCGTTGGGCTTATTGCGTCTAAAGATATATAAAATTATTATGCAGCTATCCTGCTTTCAAGTCCAAACAACCTTTATCTACGGACTGGTTTTGGAATGTAGAGATCAATTGGTATGATTTCAATTCCACTAAATAGGTTTTAACACTTCTTTAATAGTTTCAAACGAGATCTAGTTATATTTAATGTTAAAATTGAGACACTTTCCAAGGAGCCTGATTGTCAAAATATCAAAAAGTGTGCCGGAACCTGTTTTAGTGATTATAAGTTTATAACAAAATAATGGCTATCCTGTCATCATAGAGTATGAACTATCAATACAATAGAAATAGGAGCGGGTCGGGTTGGTTTGTACCAGTCAAAGAAAATGTGTGGAACAGACCCCTGGTGGAAGGCCTTGATTCGGCTATGTTGTAACTCAGGCGTGATATAACCCAGGTAGGAAGCTGGAGTGTAATCTTAAGGAAGGTGTGGTCCTGATCTCGGAACTGACTACTTTCATCAGGGGTGTAGCCAAGAATATCTTAGGAGGCGATTTAACGTTTTGGCAGATTTTTGATGAGATTACAAAAAACATAATAATTATACACCTATACTTGGTAAATAATAAATTTAAAATGGACTTCAAGATATTTTATACCTTTATACATATTATATCACATTTAACAACTATATCATGAAGGTAACGCTTTAGCACACCTTATTAAATTTCATCACAAGTCTAAAACCACTATTATTCAGAAGAATTGAAATTAGTAGTCCACCGATACTACAAATCAATTCTCGACCTTAAAAAGTCCATTAAACTACATGAAGCACTAAACTCATCAATACTATCATAAATAAGGAATGATGCGACGTGTAGCTTGTGGATAACCACGAAATATTAATTTTAAAACTAATCAATAGGTTTAGTTGGGATCTTGAATAATTTTGTCGAAGGTGAGGCTTATTATAGGCAAATTTATCCTTACAACGATTGCAGTGATACTTAGTTAATCTGGTTTGTGTTTACTGCCAACAAGCATCTTTTCCTGGCCGATTCACCCCAACAACTACAACTCCTTTCTTCAGCTTCCATATTCCTTTTTAATATTTGTTTTTACCTCTTCTGGAAGGTGAGATCTCCTTAGAGCATGTTTAGTTGAGAGTTCTTTTGCGAGAGCTGTAAGAAATTTTCTCCTAGCCACACTCCTAAGGCATTACCGCTAATTTCAGTCTCAGAATCTCCTTCTCTTCTGTCTTTTTCTCTTCTAATAGCCCAGGCGCATATATCTATTGGATACTAATAGCTATCCAGCTATCGGAAGCGAAGACGTGCACCCTTAAAGCCGGTGTGTTACTCATTGATCAGAAAATAGGAAGGTAAACGGTAGGGGGCAGCTTCGTTCAAGGCGTTATTGGGAATCGGCAAAAATCCAATCCAATGTATTTATGGAATACACGCGCCCACCGGAAGGTTAAACTCCTGCTTGACAATAGACATTAAAGAATATGCTAGAACCGACTAATGTTTCTTAACACACTTATATTTTTCGACAGAATTAAGTAAGACAGTTTTAACTCTGAAGGCGGTTAAAAGTCATTACTCTCCATAACTAAAGTATTGGAAATGTCGCAAGAGATTCGGAGATGCTCATAGAAGAGAGGAGGAAGAGTGACTCCGAAGTCTTTTTGAGCTTCTAATACTTGATCGCTTGAAGTACGGAACGATCTCGGAGCCACTTCTCACTAGTGAACACAGCGCAGCCAGGCTCAAGTTTGTGAGAAAGCAGAACGGACTAATGCAAACATCATTGCCTCTGCATTTGCCTTATCCACACCCTATCTCCTTTCGTTACAAATCTCGATAGAAATCAATGGGCAGAAATCTCTTCGATGCTTCAAGCCTGCTGCTTTCCTGCAAACATTTGTCAGGATGTACGGTGTTCCCAGGTCTTCGATCTTCTCAATTAATGTTAGGTCGTTCTCTATCACTTTTCTCCCAACCTTTCAAAATGAATATCCTCCATTTATCGTATCTTCACTATGCGGTTCTTTAGTTCAATTTTTTTTGTTTTTTGACTGTATGAACTTATAACTAATTTCATAGGATTAATTTTATTTTTACCATCATAAGAACATCAAAACTGCTATGCAAAACATTATGTCAAACAAAATAACATGACTTAAAGTTTACTTTTAAAGGATGTGATCGCAGTTCAAAAATAAAAAACAAAAATTACGAATTGTTATTCAGAACGACGAGAAGTTTTATTTGATACCCTATACAATATAGCAGTACCAAAATATTTATTTTTCAATAACAACTGATTCATTTACAAAGAACCCTTGATTGATTGATTATGTGTGATGTAAGTTAAAGAAATTATTTTTAATGTGAAGTAATCAAATGAATCTCAATATCAAATTCCATTTTTATAGGTGAAACTGTCAGTACATACAGGAAAACATACAAGCAGACACAAAGGTAAAAATATAAGGGTTTTCTGATTTTGAAAAAAATCAAGGAAACCCTAAAAATGAAGTATATAGATAGTTCCTTGATAGTTAAGCCTTGGCTCGAAAATTCACAAGCCAGTTGTTTATTATGAATATTCATTTTAGTTTGAAATTGTTCTTTAATTTTATTTTTCAGATGTTTTTTCCAATGATATATATGCCTTTTGTTCTCTTATCAGGCTGTTCATGTTCAATGAAACATTTTAAGATTTAAGGACAACGTGAAATAATTAATTATTTGAAGACATAATCTTGATTGAGATAAAAATTCCCCAGACATATGTAAAGCTTTTCAAGGAAATGTTTATTTTCTCTTTAATTAAAGTTTGCAGGTAGAGAATGCAACAAGATAACAGAGGATATAAACATATTATGATCTAGACAAATAAAAAAATGCCCTCATATAATTTTTATATCAGTTTTGGCCTGATTTCGGTGCGTTATGCAAAAAGCGCTTAGCTAGTATCTAATGTTAATGTTAATAGGCATTGAATAATGTTAAGTAAAAATCATTAAAAATGTCAATAGAGCATCTATAATGAAACTATAAATTTTCAATTTTAATTTGAAAATCACATAGACATTTTCTGTCTCCTACAGACTATATCTCCTAGTCACTAACATTCAGTCGTCTGCTCTACTGTGCTGTCACCGCGCAGATCATCTGTGCGCGTCGGATTTTAAAATTCAGAAATACTATGACTCAAGACGTGTTCTTTACACACACACACTAACACCGAAAGTCTTCGTTTGTATTACATGATCAGAAATACCAATATAAAGTAAGGAAGCGACTTTTTAGTCACATGGTTTCTTGTTTGGTTAAATAAAGGCCAGAATTGGAGATGTGCCGTAAGGATTACCGACTGAGATGGAAATTAACGGCTAAACGTTAAATAACTTTTAAATCGTTAAAATGTAGTTACGAATTCCAGTTAATTTAAGGATTACTGGTCTCACGGGTTTTTTCCATTATACAATAATAATAAATGTTTACTTCAGACAAATAGTGATAATCTGTTATATTATGTATAGAGGCAATTGTGATAAAAGGCCTTATTCTTACCAGATATTTCAGATTTATAAAGGATTTAAAATTTTAAAAACTAATCTTTTTTTTTACATAAATTATCAACTTTAATGTTCCCACATCACCTTCACCCTTTGTCGCAAGTCTTGTCCACTAGTTTATTTTAATTCTATTCCTCTTCCTGTATCCGAGACAGTACGGTACTTAGGCTTTCATCTTGACAAACGACTGACCTGGAACCCACATACGAGACTAAAAAGACAAGAACTAAACAGACGCTTTGGACAACTATACATACTACTTCAAAGGACATCCCATCTCTTAATAGAAAATAAACTACTAATCTACAAAGTTATACTTAAACCAATATGGACATACGGAATAGAGCTATGGGGGACAGTAAAAAAGTCGAACATCAAGCGTATCCAATCCTTTCAATCAAAAGTCCTGAGAACAATAGTAAATGCCCCTTATTATGTCAGCAACAAAACCATTCATAACGACCTTAATAAACCCTACATTCTAGAACTCATCCCTTCCAAGTTTATGAAATTCCACAGTAGCCTTTCCAACCACCCTAATCCTGTCGCACAGTCATTGCACTGCACCACTCATCCCTATAATCCTCCTCGGAGACTGAAACGGCAGTGGCCTCGTGACCTGCTATAATCGAGTGACAGTGGGAGTCCTGGCAATGGCCAGTTTCTCCAATCATGTCCTGAGCGTCTGTGGCTCCCGCGCTCTTGGTCAATCTCCACTGGCTAGTATCCGGTGACGCGGCTGACGGAGGAGCGTGGGGGACTTCCCAAGACTCCGCTTTCTCTTAGCATGCCTCTGGGCTGTCTGTAAATATTGTATGAATGAGCGAGTGAATGATGAATTGTAAATATGGTACGAATGATAGTATATCTTAATTACTTATTGCCTAGCAAGGCAGATTGTAATTTTAGCAATAAAAAAAAAAAAAAAAAAAAAAAAAATGATCAAATATTGTCAATGAAAGACCTAGTTACTCACTTGCTTAGGAAGCCACTTACTAGTGGCTCAAATGATATTACTTTACATGTATGATTTATCTTACCTTAAGTTTTACTCCCTCCTAACCTATCCTTAACTAAGGGTTAAAATTAAACTTCATATCTTTATAATCTGTGGCTTGAAAACGTTTATATGTTAGCAAAAATAGTTGACTTTTCTTAACCGAAAAATGAACCTCTTTGAGAGGTTTGTTTGTAGTCAAGAGACCTCCTGTGAAAGTAGAACCCTTTCCTTCGGCCAGTAAAATATTTGTGGGCATTATTAGCAATTAGTTTCAAAATAAGATATCTACCAACCGGAAGTATAATTTTAAGCAAAACAAGAGCTCTTGTGTTTTATTTAAACATGAAGAAGGTATTTAAATTTGTATGCATATTTAACACAGATGTCCGTAGTACGAATCACATAATCATCGATCGGATACCAATGCCTAGATGTCCAGTTTCCTCTAAACAAATTCATCACCTTCTAAACAAAACCAGCAAAAGAGTTACTCACTTACTTGGGGAGCAATGTATAATCAACGATAACAACATCAATATTTTTTTTCTTTGAAATTTAGGTTTGCTCGATTTCTGAAAACTTCAAAAACACAATATTTTTGGTTTGCTCATAGGAAAATCATTTCCCCGGAGAGGCGTTCAAACTGGTAAGGAACTGTCGTGTTTATCTTGTCTCGATATGTTCGACAATCATAATGGTCGAAGAAAAATTAAAGACATTAAAAAATAAAATTCAAAGATATTCTGAAAAAATAAAGTTTTAGGAAGCAACATTAAAAATCGCGTATTTAATACGGTTAAGTCTGTTTCAGAAGATTTGTTTTGTTGAACTTTCAGCTCTTTAAAATATTATTTATTTATTGAACAGGCGATTTTCAGAGTATCAGAAGATACTTCGATAGATAAAATGAATCATTTTTGTTCTAAAATACGTAGTAGTTTTTGCAATCATTTATGTAATATTCAACCCTTTCAAAATACCCTTGTCTTCAAACCAGGCTCTCGCCAAAAGGAACCTTCTGCGCAAATTTTCATAGTTCTAGTGCTAGAATCGTCCATTTCTCAATTGTTTTTTATCGACCTCCAATCATCTATCTAACACTGCTTATGTGCAGTATATATATTGTAACATTCATGATATTTAGAATAAAGATCATGAACTCTCACATATGGTAAGGGTCATTTTCCCTTATACTCCTAGGAGTGGGGATGAGATAAACCAGGCAGTCTTAGCCAAGCCTCCGAGAGAAGAACGCAGTGGCAAGCTCCCGAATTGGCGGTTACCATACTATTGAAGAACCAATAGTAGAAAGTAACGTTGGTTGGATTACAGTAAGAGCAGAGAAGAAAAGCAGTTGAACGTTATTGAATACCATGTTGTGTTGAGACAGATGGGCGGATAAGTTGTAGGTTGGTGTTATAAATATTGTTTATTATTATGGATCCATTCAAAAAATTGAGCTCAAATTCATGTTTTGTAATTAGTAGTAGCTATCATAATTATTTTTCATAACCATTTTTTTTTAATATATTTCACAATTCCTAGTTTCTCAATTTATTAATAACCACAACATTAGCCTTGAGATCGGGCGATTCAATCGGAATAAATTCCTATGTCAAAGACATAAAACAATTTGAATTAAAGATCTCATGACGGACCTGCCAAGTTAGTTAAGTTAAATTGATCAAGTAAAGTAAAAAGAGAGATGGTAAAAAAAATGAGGTAGGTTACAATATATATATATAGTGTATGCCACCTACATGCCTACGATACCTAAATGTGCATATCCTTACTTCCTAGTGAGGCCTCCCTGTTTATTCAGGAAGACCTGAACCGAATATTATGACAAGGCTTTCACTATACACTCTGAATTAGAATGTAGAGAAATGCACATTGGATTTCGCCCCCTCCGTGTTCTAAAATGTCTACATTTTACAAATCATCCATTTCCAATCTCTATCGCTTGCGTCATTTCATTTCATCCCTTCAATAATTGCTTTTTCACTTTGTATTAATTATTAATATTAATCAACTTTTCACTGGTATTATTTAATTATTTTCTCTTTGACATGATTAATTCCTTAATTTAATATATCGATGCAACATTTCACCCTCATTTTTCTCCAGTAGAAACTCATATTTTTTTTACCTTGTTACAATTTTCAGCTAACATTGTTCACTTTTATTCATTTACGTATTTTATCTTTATTATATTACGATGATTATTTTAATTCACCACATATGCTTATAGACCCAACGTTTCATATAAAATAACTACAACAGTGGAAATTATTAATTAGTTTTTGTCAGCTAAATATATTTGAGCCTCTTTGTTATTCCTAATAGTCAATGCCTCAGAATAAAGACTAATTTCCTTCCATTCATTATTTAAGAAACTCACATGCAGTCTCGTAAGTACTTCTCTTTATTGCTTCTCTATTGCCTTCATACTTCGTTAATATCTGTACGACATCATTTAATTTATTCCATATTCTTCGACCTGCAGCCCCCTACAGGGGCCGGGGCCAGGTATGATCTGGCCGACTTCAAACCAATGCCTAGTACCCCTAGGCTCCACCATAGGTAGACTCTCACTACCTTCCCGAATCCACCCGCCTCTTTTAGGCATCCCACAACCCATATCCTTCTCATACTTCCTTCAAATGGGACTCCCCTTAGTGAAAGGCATCCATCAATCCAAAATAATTTTCCCACATCCTATTTTTATAAGTTTGAGAGCTATGAAAAAAAAAATAAAAAAAATATATATATATCAAAACATGTATATAATGTAGTGACGCTACAGGAAATACAAGAATAATTTGTAAATGGATTCGCCTGAGAATCTATAATTGTGTATAACTATCTGTAAATTTAAAAAAGCTACGAGGAAAAAAAATATATATATATATATATATTGTAAAAGCTTATAATTTTAAAAAATATCGGGTTTGCAATTGTGCTGCTCGCTCCTCTTTGACTTGGGGGCACGAAATTTTGGATTTAAATTTCTAATAGATGTACGAACGATGCTAAAGATAATAAAAAACAGCACTATAAAATATGTGTATAATTATAATATTAAATGCTGCACCTTACAACCTGTACACATTTATCAATATCAAAGGAACCGTGTGGTACATTCCACTATTTAAACAATCAACGCCGTGAAAATATACTATATTTTACCTCAAACCATGCCCTTCATTTATTATAGACCGTTGGTTTCACCAATTTCCAGAAAGGGATCACTATCTCCTCCTGCCTCACACAATTCCTATTTATTTACGCCCTAAGGTGCTCCCATTCAGGTCAGGAAAGGCAAGACATCCAGACTGAAGCCATTTCTATTTACGGAAAGGTAAAATGTACTACTCGACTTGCTCACATTTATTAATTATTTTTAGACTCCCAGCGACTACGATATTTCATAAACTATACCTCAGTGAATAGCTTTATAGAAATATGCTCATAAAAACTAAATTGCACGACGGGGCATTTTCAAAATTCATCAAGTGTTCTTCGTAAATCATCCAATGGAGCAAAATGTATTCTACTATTTCGATAAATTATTATGTCATCACTTATCAGTAAATTTAATGTAAAATGGGCAGTTTTGTATTATGGATTTAAGATGTCAGAATATTTTAAGAGTTGAAGAAGGGTTTTCTTATGTAGTTGCCTTTCCTAGTTTTTCACATGCATATTTTACTTTCGCACGGGCTTAAGTTTAAAAAGTTCGAAAATAAATAATTAGATTTCTGCTGTTTACGCATAGTTTTTATTTGTTTTCCATTAATCATGCGATGAACTCTTTTCACATAACTATCGAGGCTTTTAATTTTCACTAAATTATTGCTTTTATTAACCTCAAACTGACGAGCTGGTTTCAGTCTCCTAGCACTACACCTACAATCCTACCCTTCGACCGACCACTTTATATAAGTAGCAGATGGAGACATAAATATTATCCCTAAACAAATGTGATCTTACTTTTCTTTCATCAAACTAAAGTAATTACCAATAAAACACAAATTCTTATCCATTCACAAACTTAGTAGCCTTAAAGTTGTATGGAGGCCAATAGCTAATAATTTAATTAACACCTTAGAAGGAGGTAATATTTATATTTACCATATAATTTCTTAATTGTGTTATCTATATAATAAACAATATATATTATAGTTGATTTTATAATTCGTATTATAGTTGATCTGAGGAACAGTAGCCTCACCTTTCTTTTGTATTACTTTAATGATTTATTTTTTACCCTTTGTTTACATCAATTTTGTGCTTCATTGTTTTTTTTAATACATATAAACGAAATAAGGAACCTATAAACTGAAGAAACAATTTTAAGGATTCCACTATAGTTCTTCTTAAATGTTTGTGAAAAGACACTTGTTATATCCGATCTAACATAATTCTTTTTATTTGGCAAACTGTCTTCGATCCTAAAAAGCGTCTTTTAACAAAATTAAAAAAAAAAAAAATTAGATGGCTAAAATATCGCCAAAAAAAAGACTAATGGAATCCATGTTAAAAAGCGATTTTTATTTTATTTCTTGCTGGACCTTAAAATTTAATTGCTTAAAATACCTTTGGAATTCTTTCTACGTGGCATCTTTGGTGTGTTCTTGACCATAGTGAAAACGATCGCAACTTTCAGTCAAGTTTATCAAGTCAACGAGAAACGGTAAGTATAATTTTGTTTAGCATACCGTTGTTAGATCTTAGCGAAAACATATTCAGCACAATCCAGATTATTATTAAATATAAATTAAACCTTTCAGACCGACCTGATCATTTTCAAGTCCACTATCGTAAAACATAAACACAGATAAAAGTGAAGTATTTCTCCTTCGAGATCGGCAACTATATAAAAATTGCTAATATTACGTATATGTGATATTGTGTGTAGCTGAAAAGTTGATTGATTAAAAAAAGGTTATTAGTGTGTGTTGATGCCAAACTGAGGTATCTATGTGCCCCCCCCCCCTCGTTCGATAATCTATATCCATTCCGTTACTATGATACGAACCAATACACAATTTACAATTCGAATTTACGGCAATTTAAACAAATGAATTGTTCGGAATAAAAGGCCTAACTTTCGATCGTAGGTTCTACTTTCAAACGAGTAATCGGCTTTCATCTTTTTCGGTCTGTTTATGAATTACTTTATTTTAGTTTATTTAATTATTCCTGAGTAAACTCTATGACAGCGGCAGTTAAAATGATCTGAAATTTGACATTTAATGGTATATTCAACAACAGCCTGAGCTACGCTACACATGTTTTAGTTAACATAATAACTGGAACCGTTTGAAAAACGTAACATAAATTTGCCCCGTATCTATCCGTATTTAATGTAAGCGTTCCGTAACCATTTCTGTCTGAAATAACATTAACTAAGCCCAAGCTCCAAAGCTATTTAAGAATTAATGCTTTGATTTTTCCATTCACCTGAGGATCTATAATTGTATATAATTGTCTGTAAGTTATAAAGGGCTATGAAGAAAAAAAAAAAAAAAGAAAAAAAAAAAAAGAAAAAAAAAATTCTCCATTGTTGAGGAATCTTTATAGTTAAAATAGAAACAATAATTAATAAAAGATATAACAAAATTTTATTTTTTCCAAAAATCTAAAAAATAAATGTTGACGCTAACAATAGGAAATACGCATTTAATGTAATATGTAGCCAATTTCAGTAGTTTTATTTCTCAGTACTTTAGAAATAATTTTTTTATAGGCATTTTTCAATGATTGTAAAGGCCTAAGAAATAAAATGAAGTCGCTTTTGTAAAAAAGAGTTTTTTAAGAATATTCCAGTATTTAAAAAAATACTCGTATCTATTAGTAATTTGGCCCTTCCATCAAAAAAACCTAAAATTGACCAATATTTATTTAAAAAAATGTTAAACAAATAACGCCTTAAAATTTTTTAAGAATACCTTGAGGATGGGGTAAATGCTCGTTACGTCACCTTTACTTTAAATATAAAAAAAAATAATTGAAGATAAAGAAAAAGACAGTTGGATCTTTTATAAAGAACAAAACTATAGAAATCTAAAAAAATAAAAATAAAACTGCTGAAAAGTTAATTACAAAAAGCATTTGCCGTGGAAACTGTTGTCCCTACTTCAAGGTGTTCTATTGTAAAGGAAATTTAATTATTTTAAAAATAATTGTAAGTTAATTAGTTATATGAACTAGTAAACCGTGTACGGTCCGGTATAATTAACTGTTATTTATGAATATGTATATATTTTTTTAATAATCTTCATTTAACTTCGTATCAGTAACAATGACAATTAGCGACTACATTATCTTCTTAATCCTTGATAGAAACCTATTCGTCTAAGGAGGTTCGGAGGGCTTTCAGTGAATTTCTTTTGCTAAATTGCTTCCAGTCACTAGTACTACCTGGTAGTAGTAGTGGTAGTATGTCGAGCAGTTTGGAATTTATCCCACTCAGCGATGATGTGATGAACGGTTGATGGCGCATTATGCGGTAAACCTAATATGATCACCTTATCCTCAAACGTACAATCTCTTATGATTGCTTTGGGGTCATTTAATTCGGTCCCACCCAAGCTCTCTTTGAATCTGTAGATAGTTGATTAAATAGCTGCTAAGTGACTCTTTCATGGCCGGTGTCAAACCTCATTAAATAGTTGCACCACGGCGCATATAAGAATATTTATCCAACTACAGTATCAGACTTGTGAAAAATGTTTTGTTCTTAGAGAAAGTTAGCGTTTTTAAACAGAATGTGTTTGAAAGGTTTCTTTCGGGCAGTGTATTTCTTTAATGTTTGAGCTGTAAGGATCCTCTGAAAATTTTCTCATTCGTAATAAAACTAATATTTACATTAAGTACCAACTGATATTTAATTTTCAAATGTTTGTTAATAGTTGCCTCCCCATCCACCCCTATTTTATTGAAGTTTTTGGTTTTAATGAATAAAATTTGTTTACACCATGTAGCGACCGCTAACTACATAAGTTAAATCACCCTATACTCTATTGCATATATATTGTAAGCAAAAGTAAAATAACATGAGCTAAATGTATTATAATCAAATGTAAATCATTGTAAAAGTGTTAAGCAATAAAAGGTGGACATGAAAGGGTCACCAGCTGGCAGTCATAAACTTGAAAGAGTCACCAGCTGGCAGTCATAAACATTAACAACCCTTCCAAGTAACACGAGAAAGAGGTACCAGTTGGCAGTCATAAACATTAACAACCCTCGCAGCCTCCCAGCCGGAAGTAGAGAGGGTACTTAAGGCAGGGCCCCTGGCCCTGTTAGTTAGTCAGTCTCTTAGACACCTCGCCAGTCTCCTCGCAGACTCTCTCGCGATCTTTACTCGGTGACGCTTGCTTGGTTTCCGCTCGAACTCTGAAAACTTGACTTATTCTTTACGAAACCTCTGTACCTCTTCTCTTGAACATAGTGCATTGTCGGTATCATAAATGGAGTCAGATAGTAACGCCGTCATGGAACGATTGTCCAGGTTATAAACTCGAACAATCCGCACTTGTCACAGGGCTAGGGTGATCAGGCACCTCCTAGTGACGACCCGACACACCAATTAGAAACAGAATTATATCTATAGTTTAAAATATGTATCGACGAAATTTAAGAACTTAAAATATATCGGAACAATATCGACAGGTGTTTTTTGTTTTGTTTTTTCCTTTCATAGCCCCTTTAAATTTACAGGGGCTATCTCGATCACCGAAAATCACCTTCTCAACAAACAAAAAACATTTTATAAATCCTATTGAAATCATCTTGAACTACATTAGTTTCTGCGCATGCGCTACTATTAACAACCACGTACAACTATCGCTCTTCAAATCAATACCGATAACTACCGTTATAGACCCTTTTTCGTCTTTGGGATTTTGTCAACTGGCAACTTAAGTGAGGTGGCCACGAGGGAGCCCTCAATAAGTGAGTAGATCGCTAGTACATTGGTGTAAAGTGTAAATAATAGTGACATCGGAGAGAGTAGTCGGCCATCTTGACTGAGGCATCAGTCGTCGTTCACGATACATAGCCGTTCTGAGCCAGACCTGATAGGTGGCTCAGAGCCAAAACCGGTGACTCGCCACTGGAATCCCACCGGCACTACGTATTTTATTTATTATTTTCTTTTTTTTTAACTAACAAAAATCTTAGCTAATGACAAAATGAGATTTTATCAGCAGATAATATCACAAAATAAAAAGAAAAGATCGAGGTCCTTAGGCCCAACTCCACCAACGTCGCCAGTAAAGTGAAAACCCAGACGCTCAAATAGGAACATCCCTACAAACTCATCTGCTGCCAGCTCTATGGAAGATCTACCACCACTTGCCAGCACTTCAAAAGAAGAAACTGTAGCAGAATCTCCATTCTTCACACCGAATAGCTTCGAGGTACTGAGAAATAGTCAACCTGACGACATGGAAGTTATTCAAACACCAACACAGCCCAAGCCGCCTGCTATATTCGTAAGGAATATTAGCAATTTCAAACTATTGTGCTCACAAATGAGCAAAGTTGTAGGTACCGGAAAATATACGTGCCTCAATCGCTCTCGGGATACAAAAATTTCCCCAGACACTCCGGATACTTATCGAGCGATCATTAAGTATTTGGAAGAAACCAATGCAGACTTCCATACATACCAGTTGAAACAAGAACGATCGCTTCGAGTAGTGATAAGAAATCTGCACCCGACCACACCAGCTGATGAAATTGAAGACGAACTATCAGCTCTGGGGTTCAAAGTTCGGCAAATAACCAACGTTTTACGTGAGGACAGACAACAAAACGAATCCACCAAAACGGCATTACCGTTATTTTTTGTAGATCTCGAGCGGACACCTGGCGTGGAGAAAATTTATGAATTAACAACCCTGTATTACACAAGAATACAGGTCGAAAAACCTTACCCCAATAGAGACATCGTCCAATGCCATAATTGCCAAGCATATGGGCACACAAAATCGTATTGCCACCACCCTCCTAGGTGTGTAAAGTGTAGTGGGCAGCACAAAAGCGAATTGTGCAAAAAGCCCCTAAAATCGCCTGCTGTATGCGTGCTCTGCCAGCAAGACCATCCGGCCAACTACAAGGGCTGTGAGGCCTATAGAATCCTCAAGTCCAGGAGCGAGCAACGTCGCCGGCCGGAAGAAGAGAAGCCAGTAAGAGGTAGCTCAAGAAGCGCCCCCACCAGAAATTTGAGGCCTTCTGTCTCTTTTGCTGATGCCGTTCGGAACAGAGAGCAGTCACAGGCACTGCCCACTTCTCGTCCGCAAGTATCTCTTCCCCAGCATTCCGCTCATCCCGCCAACCAGCAAACCCAATCCCATCCTCAACCACACATCTCGCATATTCCTTCACCACCAAGCTCTTCAGATCTCACTAGCCTATTAACATCATTCCTTACAGAATTCAGAACCCTAATTACCCCTCTCATTTCCCTTCTTACAAATCTTGTCTCCTACCTTATCCCCGTTAAACAAAATCCATAAGTGGATCCTTCTGATTCCTTATCCATTCTCCTTTGGAATGCGAATGGTGTTCGCACCCACACTAACGAACTGACAGCACTACTCCATGACAAGAAGATCGACGTAGCTCTTATTACTGAAACAAGACTTACGAGCAAACGACCATTTACCGTTCGACAGTACCAGACTTATCGTACTGATCACCCAGATGGAACAGCTCATGCAGGTACCGCTGTCATTGTCCATAACTCCATATCCCACCACATAGTTCCTTTGGTAACACATGATTTCCTTCAATCCACTGCAGTGTCAATCACCACCTTCACTTTTCCTCTTACACTTGCATCAACGTACTGCCCTCCCAATAAATCCATTTCCGACTCCCAATTCATCTCCTTTCTAGACTCCATCGGACATCGTTTCCTTGTGGGTGGGGACTTTAATGCGAAGCACCAACACTGGGGGTCAAGATCCACAAATACACGAGGACGTGCTTTGCTGTCTGCACTCACACGGAAACATTGCTCCACTATCACTCCTGACACAGCCACCTATTGGCCATCAGATCCCAACCGAAATCCTCATCTCCTTGACTTCTTTTTTTACAATAGTTTAGGAACACTAAACTATTCACTCAAGCGCCTCGATGACCTTTCCTCCGATCATAGCCCTTTATTATTAACCATTTCCTTAAGACCAATTCACAAACTGCCTCCTCCTTCATTTATTAGGGGCCCAGTTGACTGGGACCACTTCCGTCAGCTTCTTACAGAGTCCGTAAACCTCAAATTATCCCTGAAAACATCCCAAGACCTAGACGATGCAGTGCATTCTTTCACTACTCTGGTCCAGAGGTCGGCTTGGGAGGCATCGTCACCCCATCGTCACACAAAAATCCACAATCATAATCGTTTACCTCAGCATCTCAAAGATCTAATCCAATCCAAACGCCGCTCCAGAACAGTGTGGCAAAGATCCCGGCATCCTATTGATCGTCGCACGTACAATCAGTACTGCCGATTGGTAAAGCGGCGATTGGCATCCTTCCGTTCCGATTCTTTCAATTCCTACCTCTCCTCTCTGTCCACCAGGGATAACTCCTTGTGGAACGTAACCAAAAAAATCCTAAAGTATCAACCTGTTTCACACCCACTCCGTCGTGATGATGGGTCCTGGGCGGCTTCGGATGGGGATAGGTCGGAGGAATTTGCTCTGCATCTTACCCATACTTTCACGCCTCACCTTTCTCATCAAAGCCATACTCACAGCACAACTGTGGAAGATTTCCTCACTTCACCTATTCCTCTCTCTCTTCCACCAAAAGCCGTTAACCCCTCTGAGGTTAAATACCTTCTGAAAAACTTACCTTACCGAAAATCCCCTGGATATGATCTCCTTACTCCTCAAATTCTCAAACAACTTCCTCCTAAAGCCATAATCTTCCTAACCTACATATATAATTGCATAATCCGAACGACGCACTTTCCTCTCCTCTGGAAACACTCCATTATTGTCCTATTCGCCAAACCCGGTAAACCACCCAATGACGCCTCATCTTATCGTCCAATTAGCCTACTCCCTATCCTCTCAAAAATATTTGAGAAACTCCTACTAAAACGTCTACTTCCCATTGTTGAATCCAAAAACCTTTTTCCCACACACCAGTTTGGCTTCCGCCAACGACATTCCACTGCTCAACAAGGCCTTCGCGTTGTTGATCACATCTCCTCAGCCCTTGAAACCAAACAGTATTGCACTGCTGCCTTTCTCGATATAGCTCAAGCTTTTGACAGGGTTTGGCACGCAGGTTTGCTCTACAAGCTCAAAAGATATTTACCACAGACCCTTTTCCTAATCCTACAGTCCTACCTATCAAACCGCTTCTTCCAAGTCCGCTGTGGTTTAGAATACTCTAACTACTATCCCATAAGTGCAGGAGTTCCACAGGGCAGTGTCCTGGGCCCCATCCTCTATAACCTATACACCGCTGATGTCCCCTCTACTCCCAATACCTTCTTGGCCACATTTGCAGATGACACTGCAGTCTTGTCATCCCATCCAGACCCCGACATAGCATCCCATAACCTTCAAAAACACCTTGACGAGATCGAGTATTGGTGCAATCAATGGCGGATCAAAGTTAATGAAGCAAAATGCTCCCACATTACCTTCACCCTTTGTCGCAAGTCTGGTCCACTAGTTTATTTTAATTCTATTCCTCTCCCTGTATCCGAGACAGTACGGTACTTAGGCTTCCATCTTGACAAACGACTGACCTGGAACCCACATACGAGACTAAAAAGACAAGAACTAAACAGACGCTTTGGACAACTGTACAGACTACTTCAAAGGACATCCCATCTCTCAATAGAAAATAAACTACTAATCTACAAAGTTATACTTAAACCAATCTGGACATACGGAATAGAGCTATGGGGGACAGCAAAAAAGTCTAACATCAAGCGTATCCAATCCTTTCAATCAAAAGTCCTGAGAACAATAGTAAATGCCCCTTATTATGTCAGCAACAAAACCCTTCATAACGACCTTAATATACCCTACATTCTAGAACTCATCCCTTCCAAGTTTACGAAATTCCACAGTAGCCTTTCCAACCACCCTAATCCTGTAGCACAGTCAATGCACTGCGCCACTCATCCCTATAATCCTCCTCGGAGACTGAAACGGCAGTGGCCTCGTGACCTGCTATAAACGCGTGACAGTGGGAGTCCTGGCAATGGCCAGTCTCTCCAATCATGTCCTGAGCGTCTGTGGCTCTCGCGCTCTTGGTCAGCATCCACTGGCTAGTATCCGGTGACGCGGCTGACGGAGGAGCGTGGGGGACTTCCCAAGACTCCGCTTTCTCTTTGCGGTGGATTTGGGGGGTCTCTGGGCTGTCTGTAAATATTGTATGAATGAGCGAGTGAATGATGAACTGTAAATATTGTATGAATGAGAGCATATATCTTAATTACTTATTGCCTTATAAAGGCAGATTGTAAATATTGCACAATAAAGGAAAGGAATAATGAACTACATTATATACGTGAATTATGTTGAACTCGCACAACAGGTTATTTTCTGGAACACCTTTGAATTGAATTCATTTGTCATATTTAACAAGTGGAATAAATTAGACGTGTCATTATTTTCACCCATTTACAGTTACTATTTCTTAACCAAACCATATAAAACTTAGCCCCAAGATATTGTTAAATTTACATTTAAAATTTCTCATCGTTAGAATCATTTAGATCAGCAGGTATATTATAGAGCACACAGTCAGAGAAGAAGACGATGCAGACAAATATGACGCTGCCAAAAAATTTCCAAACTTCCAGGGTTGAGGAAATGGACACCGGAGTGCGTCTTGGCCGTTTTTCCTTTCAATAGACAGTTGTGGTCGTTGTAGATATGTAATATTCGTATACACCTTATGGTTAAGGTGTTCTTTGAGGCTGTGGACAAACCAGAGAGAGCCGGCTCCTTTTCTAGTCTAGTGACCAGTTGACTCGTGACCTGCTATAATTAAGTGATAGTGGGAGTCCTGGCAATGGCCAGTTTCTCTAATAATGTCCTGAGAGTCTGTGGCTCTCAGCCTCCGGTGGCTCTTTTCCAGTGACGCGGCTGACGTAGGAGCGTGGGGGACTTCCCAAGACTCCGCTTCCTCCTTCACACGCGAGGGAGGCGACAACCATGTGGGCCTCTGGGCTGTTTGTAAATATTGTATGAATGAGCGAGTGAATGATGAATTATAAATATGGTATGAAAGAGAACATTTATCTCAATTAATTATTGCCTAATAAGGTAGATTGTAATTTTATCTTAATAATAAAAATTGTTGTTAAGTTAGTGACCAGTTGTACACCTTGAGGTTGAAGCGTCCCTGTTACGTAGACGATCTCAGTATGTTGGTTGTTCTTGTAGCGCAAATGAAGAATCTTTTTATTACGAAAATTCACGTGTAGCAGAAAGGTCTCTGCAATGATAAGGTAAAAGTATTTCTATTAATATAGTCCATATTAGCTCCACTCCTGCAGGCTAGATATTTCCCATTTATATGTTTGATTTGTTTTGTATTTAGAATTGGTCATATGTTGTTAGTTAATGTGTTAATTGTCGTTTCTATTACTATATAGTTTATTTCTCGTTTATATTTTAATTTTAGTTCGTCGACGGAACGGACACCACCCGATGATATCGTTATTGGTATTGTTATTGACTAAATATTCTTCCTTAATGAAAGTCTGTATCTTCAATATATGTAAGCCTATTGTGTTTATGCAAATACTTCCGAATCGTAAGTAAGCCACATATAGTTGGCCATGAGGAAAGCATGGATTTTCCAAGTTCGCACCAACCAATTTTATTGATCGTCCTTGTTGCGCTTTGTTTATGATAATCACAAAGGCGAATCTGTTTGCAAATTGCAGTCATTTAAAATGAAATAGCATATCCGTCGGGGATTGTGGTATTAATGCAATCTTATCCCACTGCAATCCATGCTAATATTTTTGCCTCGGTTAAATTCGGCATAATTCTTCTCATTGCCATCCTGGTTCCATGTGTGGGCTATGCAGTGGTAGACCAGCTGGCCCAATGGAATTTAATAATCTATCCTCAGGGTAGATTACTGCCACCAAATGGAATTAATGGAGTTGGGTGTCTAAGAGTTATAGCTGGAGTTTAAGGAATACTTGTACAAACTTTGGTCCAGATCGGCTCAAAGATAAATATTTGTATGATAAACATCTAATTTAAATAAAACTCTAGTGACTTCTTTATATTCTAACTAGAAGGCCAACAGATTCTATATGTGTAAACATTGTGATCTAATTTTTTTTTTCTTTCTTTCATAGCCCATTTATATTTACAGATAATTATATATAATTATAGATCCTCAGGCGAATCTATTTACAAATGATATGTGATCTAATGTGTCAAATCTTTCCAATTTAACCTGTTTAGGTTTTTATAAAATCGAGTAGAGCTACCTCGATCAGCCCACCCACTTCACACCTTTGGTCTACTCACACATTCATAATTTGTGTACAGTTGGCTGATCAATATTCCACTTAGCGGGACAAACCAAGGAGATTTAACCACAACAACTTAAGGGGAGAGAAAACTCTCAATTCGTCAATTAGTTAACGTCAAGACCGAAGGGAGAGGCTTTATTATCAAACAAGTAAGGGACCATCGTATTTTGTCTGTCGCTTTCTTCTATTATAGTGACCGTAAAAGTATACAACCAGTCAGAAATCTTAAAGATATTTCTAACAATACTTCAAATTACGTTGTGCGTTTTGTTAATGATATAATATCGTTAAAAAAATTGAAACATGACAAATGTTGAGCCCATTCACGATATATCAAGTCGAAATTCAGTAAATGTTAAAAATTTATAGTTATAAATAATAGTGGGTCCTTTGCTACAATTAAAAATTTATTTATAAGTTTAGTTTCTATTCTTTCCTGGTGGTTAAGGTTATCTTTTGAGGATGGTAATATTAAAAGCATTTTAAAGATAATCCAAAATGTTTAATTTTGGAAGCCAACAATAGAAATAGAGTCGCCAATGTCTTTCGAGCCGATTTCAGTAGGTTTGATAATTTTAGTTATTTTTTTCTTTTGATCTTTATGCTTCTCAGCGCAATGCAGGAGCCTCGAGTAGTCAACTGATTTTATTACTTTTAGTTACGTTGGGGCATTAAATCGAAATTCATTTCAGAAGATATTACACATAGAAAAAAAAAATATGGAGCTTCGAAGAAAAAAAACAAATAAAAACTGAAGGTTTATTTAGGTTTCAGAATATTTCATATTTTTTTTGTAAAAGGGTGTTTTTACAGGCCAATAAATAAACTGTTTAAACTAAAAAGACAGAGAATTTTTTTCACAATCATGAAATTCATGGCAGTCCCGTAAATCCCAATTTTAGCCGAACAAAAGTTTTCTAAATATTTAACAAAAACTTAAAGCTAAAAGTAAAAGCAAATCGTAAATCACAATTCAACCTACAAAATATGTGTATTTAAATGTTAGTGATACGAGTTTTCATGTTTTTAGGTACAAATATAAATTAGTTCTGTTATTAACACGGTGCTAAAACATGTATGAAAAAGGAACCATAGTGGGATCATTCCACACCAAATCAACCATTGAATGAATAATTTTAGAATCTGTTCTGTCTTGGCACATCTCCTTTATTTATTAAAAAGGGAATTTTTTTAGCCCTCTTTGTTTTTTATTACATAACATTAATAAAAGTAGAAGAAGTTAATAAAAACTAAACGTTTTTAAAAAGGAGTAAAAGTTGGTATTTATGTTATATGCATGAATATAGTCAAAAATACACAGTTTAAATCTTCTTTTCACTCTCGGTGTTTGAATTACACATGTTTAAAAACACAAAAAAACGTCGTTTTTGGTATTGTGTTTAAATCTCTAGAAGACTATAACTCAAAAACTATTTGTCATGTAAAGCTATAAATTGCGTTATTATGTTCAGAATTATAAGGGCTTTAATTTGATAAATCACTCATACATACTAGATTAGTTTTTAAATTTGTAAAAGTTGTTTCTTTTATACTGAAAATAGAAATTCCAAAAAAATATATGTTTAATGTACATAATATAAGAATGCTTTGAATGAAATTCTGAAAAGAATGACACTACGATTTCGTGTTTTCTAGGGAAAATAGTTTTGGAGCTTTTGAATATTTCAATGCTTGACAAGAAACAGTCAATTTTGGGTTTTTCTAAGCTCATAAACTAAAAATTGGAAAAATCTGAAATTCAGCATTTTTTATGATAACTGATAGTAATAAATATGTACAAAACTCATAGCTTTCTGAGACTTCAACTTCCAGACCATTGGATGATTTGACATGACCCATTGATTATAATTCCACTTACATTGCACAAAAAATCTAAATTTTTGCGCGGCTACCTATGCAATGGGGCTAATGGAAAACTTGCCTGGTCTGTTGATCGACTGAT
The DNA here is from genome assembly GCA_930367205.1 of Acanthosoma haemorrhoidale. Classification (NCBI taxonomy): domain Eukaryota; kingdom Metazoa; phylum Arthropoda; class Insecta; order Hemiptera; family Acanthosomatidae; genus Acanthosoma; species Acanthosoma haemorrhoidale. Next base: position 77,913,622 of record OV884011.1, read on the forward strand.
AACGAAATTCATCACACCCATCAGGACCTAAAGATTACGATTTCCATAGGATTGAGTTATTATTATTTCGGTAAAACGAGAAAGGGTATTTATTTTTCAAACTTGTTTTTATTCACACATAACATAACATCAGTTAAAGTAAATAAAAACAATTCATTACTTAATATTGTCAATCACTTAGAACATGCAAATATGTGACAACTATTGTAGCACTTAGTTGTGTTACATTAACTGGCACTAAGTACTGATATTTAAAAACAAAATATTTATGGATCGAAACCCTAAAAACCTCAGCCATGTATCCATTTCAAGTATAGCCAAACAAAATAGTTAGATGATTTGTGACAATAGATTGATAAGTAATCAGCTTAAAAGAGAGGTACTGGAGTATTATATGTACTGGAGAGGTCACATATTATAGACAGTGTTGTGTTATTAGTCGTGAGAAAATAGCTAATGACTAATAAATAGTTGGTTTTCCTGTGGCTAAGGAGCCGTAACTATATCTAACGCAGTTGTTTATAGTGGCACAACAAAGATTGAGACTTAGTCGTGACCAATGATTGAAGGCCCTCGTTAATGAATGGTTAGCCATGAGCTGATCAGACAAAACTTAAGACTGAAGGAATTGCCCATGCCTATTGAGTGACCTAAACCAGCCGTTGACAGGATTGCAAATATTACGTCCCGACTAATGGAGGGGGTCGCTGATAGGTTTGTCACAAGCAGACAGGTCATGACTATGACTAAGAAGGCTCTTCCCAAGACTAAATACACTAATATAATTATATATAAATGTACAATAACCTACCTCGGAGCAGGCTGGCTATCGACTGGCCTGGGCGGGCGGGCTTGGCCGGCAGAGGCGCATGCGCAGCCTCTCGATCATCTTGCTCCTTTTGTCACCTGTTGCTGCGCCCTACTCAAATCTCTGTCCTTTCTCTATACTAACTGCTGTAGTTACCTGGAAATTGAATCCGACCAGTAAACCAGTGGCCTACCACCAGTTGAACCAAGGATCAGTATTTTCAAAACCGTAATCCCTAATTATCAATTTTTATTTGTAGTAGGTATGTGATCACATTGTATTGATAATAATTAGCCAAAGAACTAATAAAAAAACCGTTGTTGGAAAGAAAGCCTGGACAAAGATCAGGATTTCCCGGGTTTGAATCCCGACCCTGACGGGATCTTTTTTCGTAAGATGATAGTCATCGTCATCCTGCTTTCGAAGTCGTGGCCTCCCATACTTAATCCCTCCTCCTGGAATAGGGTACTCGGTAAGTAGCCTCGCAGGAAATCTCCATTTTGTAAATCTTAAAGGATCCACTGGAGGTAAGCTACAACAATTCCTGGATCGCTCCAGATATAGGTCCAGGAACTCTCGATTATTTTCAATTCTCCAGTGTTCACCATCTTTTTACTGGACTGTGTATATGTCTAAGGACAAACAAAGTCAATAAGTTCGTTTTGTAGCTGTAAGGAAACATTTCTACAATGAGAGTCTGATGCATCAAAACACATTTTTTTTCCCATCTGTTTCATAAATGAATAATAAATGTACCGTCAATATATATATATGTTAAACTTCATATCTGTACCTCGGAGGGATACAACACTATGTCCATTTTTTTGTCCAAGTGAAAAAAAACCGTAAAAAAGGTTTTTTTTCATTTTATAACAACTGCATGATGTAAATAACAATAAATATAATGTTCTGGTAAAATATTGTTTCAACATCTCAATAAATAGCTGTGCCAATACAAACACTTTTTGTTGAAAAAAAGTTTAAAACTCCTCGCCTGTAAAGTTATGAAAATGGACATAGTGTTGTATCTCTCCGAGGTACAGATATATTAATTCACAACTGTGACTAGCGCCTCAACCAGCGATTGTGCTGTAAATATGATTAAAAAATGGCATATCTGACATGAAGGAAGAGGGCATCCGGTGATACCTCCCCTATACTGTTGAAGTCAAGTTATTTTTTTTTAAATATCTTTATTTTCAACTCGACTTGACAAGCATAAATGAATACAACAAACAGATAACTTATTTTACATAATAACAACTAACAACTAACAAAATAGGTATTTTGAGCCTCTGTGGACTCGAAAATAGTGGTTAGATAGATTGGAGCGAAGGTTAAAGAAGTGTGTTCAGAGTAGGAAGGATTTGAGGTGGTGCCGAACCCAGTAAAATGCCTGCTACAGTGGGGGATAGAGCAGATAGGCAGGAATTGAAGGTTTGGGATCAGAGCGATTCCAGTTGCCGATTGCACAGGAGCTGGAACAGTCAGTGTGATGATCGACAGGGTTTTGGGTTCTTTGCCAATCATCTCGGGAATGTTCTTTGGAGCGGATGAGATTTAGAATATCTGTAGGTAAGGATTCGGAAATATTGGATTTTGAACTGTGATTTGATTTAGTAGCAAGCCAGCCATTTTGCTGAATGCAGGTAGTGACGGAATAAACTGCGTTATCCAATTCTTGTGGAGTTTAAAGGAGATTCTGAGGTCAGTTGAATAAAATAGGATTTCACTGTCCCAGTAAATGAGTAAATTATAATTCCTGATGAATGAGGGAAGAGGACCTTTCAGGATAGGGATAACTGAAAGGGTGAGGAGTACAGGAGTATGGTCGGAGGAAACGTCGTCAACGCGTATGACTGTGGTGTGAAAGGAAGTCAATTCATAGTGGATAAAAAAATCATATAGGTCAGAATTTGTATGTGGATTGATATGTTTAATAATTTTGAAGCAGTATTAAACCCTTAGTTTTACCTCATTTTTTACTTTTTTTTTTTCTTTCCTGGTGGAACCATTTATTTAAGACAAAGCCCTTACTAGTTGCAATGGACTTGTATGTCGTTTTCCAGTCCCTGTCTGCAATGGTTGTTTTGGCATCGTTGGCTAGTTCGTCAGCTCAAGCCTGCCAGCTCTCCTTTCCCTTATGGTATCTCCCGATGTTCTTTTTTTGGGGGATTTCTGAGTTCATCATTTCCCTGGGGTCCCAGGGACCCCAGTGAGGATGTTTCACTGCTGGTAGTCTTTTAATTTCTGGCATAGCATATGATAACGGATTCCTGGTTCTCCGTCTCTATCCGCAATTGAGACGTTGAGAGATATAGTGGCGTAAGTTAGTTTTAAAGAATTTTGAGTAGAAAACCCTTTTACATTTGTTTACATGAAAAACCCAAGTTTCGTTGCATTTTTTCTCTCTCAATGTTTTAGTGCTTTAACAAAGCTAATCTATTCCCATTACCACTATCCACCTGTTTCACTATTTCGCAACATGACTTACGCCACTATTTTCTTAAACAGATGCATGAGATTATTTAACTATATTTATTAGTGTTGAACAGAAGCTCTAGAGTTTTTTTTATGGTATACAAAAGATTTTTCTTGCATATTCTTAATGAATTAAATATATAACTTAGAATTTCCTATTTAGTATAAGGAGAGCTTTTTTAAGCGTCTGCTAATGTAGAAGTGAGCTGGTCATATGAGAGTTTCATGTACAAGCAACTTTGTACTTCTGAGCAATATGTTTACTCTTAGTTGACACCTCAGGCTATTACTGCTTCGGCTCGCTGCAACTAGTCTGCCTTATATTTCACCAGTAATATCATTATCGATATTCACGAGTCAGTCGATGTATTTGGATTGACTTATCTTTTCGATGAAGTTACTAGCGAACGTTTTAATTTCTCCCGACCTTGCTTGTCGACCTTTCCTATATATTTATTTTTTGAAGATTTAACTACCAGTACTATTCTTCTAGTGTTGCATCCGCTACTACCCTTTAGGAGTTCCTAAAGCATATATTAGCATCTGGACAGTCTAGTAGACGGGGTAGTTCTAACAACTTTAATCAAGTAAACAGCAAATGCATTTCTCAGCTTCACAAGGTTCATTCAAGTTTTATTTTATTGCTGTGAGAGATACTAGGTATTAAATGCTTCAAGAATCATCAATTGAGGTGTTGAGAGATATAGTGGCGCGAGTGTTGAAGAATTTTGAGTATAAAACCCTTTTACATTTGTTTACATAAAAAACTCAAGTTTCATTGGATTTTTTCTCTCTCAATGTTTTAGTGCTTTAATGAAGCTAATCTATTCCCATTACCACTATCCTCCTGTTTCACTATTTCACAACATGACTTACGCCACTATTTTCTTAAACAGATGCATGAGATTATTTAACTATATTTATTAGTGTTGAACAGAAGCTCTAGAGTTTTTTTTATGGTATACAAAAGATTTTTCTTGCATATTCCAAATGAATTAAATATTTTATTTACATATTTTCGTACGAAGGTTGAAACATGACTCTTTAAGCTTTTTTGTTGCAAACTCATATGCTCCCCCAGACCTGATGTTTTTCTCCTCTTCTTAAAAGCCAATGAAACTTCCTACAAAACTTTATGGATATATATGCATTGATGATAAAGTTCACTATCTGAGTGCAATTCGTTTGATTACAGCCAACACAGCAACTACTGAGCAGGTTGTTCTCCCCGATATTTTAATTTGGCAACATTGAGAAATCTGAATTGCCTCATTCTTAAAAGGTAATTAATATTCAATATCGTAATCTTTTTTTAACTACCAAGTTATTAATTAATAAATCTTGAATGAAAAATATGTGGCACACGATACTATATAGCATATACTATAATAACCACAGTAAATGTACCCAGTTATTTATGCATAAATATCAGTGAAATATCGGTAATCATTTTCACTTTATTTTATTTCTCGAAGGAAACACCTTCTGTAAACGATGCCAAAAAAATCAAAATCTTCGTAACATAAAATTTAATGTCCCATTTAAATTAGGAACATATCTATTGATGTGCATTTATCGTTTGATGTAGGGATTTGAAGATTTTATAGCATTTTTTTAAGTCAATTTAAATTTAAAATATATTTTATTCAATTGAACTTGTGAGTAAAGAAATGTATGTCAATGGTTAATGTATGATGAGAATATGAATTAGCTCATCTCTGGCCTAGGTAGACTCCTTGCAAATCTATGCCCAGTTCATCTGCTATTTTTTTCCAAAGAAAATCTTGATTTGAAACAAAATTACAATCTACCCTGATAATCATAGCACATCGTTATAATTGGTAATGGTAATAAATGATCTCATTCAAACCATACATATAATACTGCGTTCACTCTTGCCGTATTTACAAAATACACACACCCACATCACCCAATCCCCTAAAATAACCTGTCACCTTCCCAGGAAATGATAAGAGAGCAGCGATTCTGCGGGAGATCCGCCACACTGCTCCTGCAGCCACATTTCTGCTTGATAGTAGTAGTCCAGAGACTAGGGTTTCCTAACTACTGGTTTCTGTACAAATGGATATCCGAGATGTTAATCCGTCAGCAGCAAAAATCTAATTTACAGTGAGTAATAAACCTAAAAAATATGTACCATAATGATTTTTTAAAGCGTTTACAGTCAATGGTAATAAATTTCGTAGCTGAAAAGCCGTATTTACACTGGAGTCGTAGATCCTTCTGATCTATTAATTATATCTCATTCAAACCTCCCCCCCTTCCCACGGTTCTGAGAAGGTTGTTTGCGGAAAGGAAATATGAAAAATTAACACCAATCTAGGCCCAGCATTTATTGAAAACAGAAAAATCTATGCTATCGATGGCGGCGACCTCCTGGATAAAGTATTATGGCATAGCAATGACAATTTTGGTTCCATTTATGCAAAATATGTTACCTACTTAAGGAAGCACTACGGCTCCAACATAATGGTTATAATGACGGATACCCGGGCCAGTCGGTGGGTCTAAGGGGTTTGAAAGCGTTCGTGTTCCAAGGTGTACACTTTAGCTATAATATTTGATCCACAGACAAATGCTGTAGAAACCGTCGAAGAAAATCCGCCCCACACCAACCTCTCCCTGTGACATTACATTCAATGTAGCGCATACCAGGCCTTCGTTAAACTTCAACCGCCCATCTGGCGTATAAAGAGAGAAACGCGATTCATCTGCAAGCATCACGTTACTCCATTAGTTTTTAGTCCACATAAGCAAATTTCAAACGACCTCTACGACGTTCTCTGGTCCATAGTGGCCCTGATGCTGGTCTATAAGGATTTAAATTAACTTCTGCAAGTCTTCTTTTACCAGTTTCTGCACATGTTGCTACTCCCCTACTTGTACGAAAATGTTGACCAGTCTTAGTGGCAGTTGAAATCCGATTCCGACGCATGCGTAACACAATAAACCTGTCATCTCTTGCCTCTGACACTCGCGACCCCGACTTGATCCGGGGTCTGTGATCACACAAACCTCTCTCACGGTAACATGTAATTGCTCTCCGAACAGTAGTTTCAGGTAACCCCGATACATTGCATATCTTTGGCTCCAACCGTCTTCCACTAAACAACTCTGGCTACTCGCTCGGCTTTTAAATTAAAATTAGAGAAAAACCTTTTGCTAAATTTTCACGAATCAAAATAGAAACTTCTGTATAGTTTTTTTTTTAATATACATTGGGGTTTTTCTTCATTTTTATAGCCCCTTGTTACTAAAAACGTTTATTGTCAATTAAAAAAGAATTGAAAGCCAAAATAATTCCGTTACGAAGCAAATATTTTTATTATTTTCACAAGTACAATTTATTTGATTAACATGTCTAGTTATTGGCTGATATAACATTTATTATAAGCCTTTTTTATTAAAGGATACAATTTTGCAATGTCCCCCCCCCAATACCTATTATATCTTTACTCGAATTGTACATACACGCCCAGATTGTGGTACGTAGAGAAAATATTGCGCAACTTCGGTGATCTGATTCTCGCCTTATATTTTTAATTTACATCAAATTTAATTTAATACTATTGAGATTTTAATTTTTTATTTTGTTTTAAAATTACCATTCATAATATTCCGCCATAACTTAATTTTTATCTTGTATTTCTCTTTATAAATAACTGTATTTACCTAGTTGTTTATTTTTTAAATAATTAGTTTAATTGGTATGTATCCCTGATTCCTGAATTTCTTCCAGTCACAAATCCCTTTGAAACTCTTTACTTTTGGTTGTAAAGAGTTTTATCTTATAACTTCAGTGTTTTCCCCTAAATTGTGCAGAGAATGGGCAACTTTGATAACTGCCAATTGTATTTACCAGGACTCAAAGTTCATATTCACAGATTTCTGCTATTTCACATTAATAGTATTAATGAAACATTTCTTAGTTTAATTGAAGCTGTCCCTTTTCTCTTTAAAAATAATACCTTATAAGAAGATTAGGTTATTTTTTATGTACGTACTATAATACTGGTATAAAAATGATTTGATTATTGTTAAAATATTAATAATATTTTGTACATATAAATAAATGGCTTTCCTTTTATGGTAACCCCACAAAAGGATCGTTTTCTTTTTTGCTTAGATAGATGATCCATGCTTTCAGAGAGACATATTGCATTTTACATATTTATATCCAAATATAAAATATAGTTTATAAAAAAATCTAATGAGGGAAAATAGCGGAGCGTTTAATATATATTTACTTATGATTTCAGGATTTTTGAACGCGGCAGATTTAGATATTCTAAAAAACATTTTCGACATGTTTCTCTACACTGGGATGGTTATTATTTGTACCTGATGATGTTAAAAGATGATTGGGAGTGGACTACATACAGGTGTGCCTATAACCGCGAGATGGCGGTGCGCCACGAGCTGCGCGGGGGGTGGCAAGGGTGGCGCAGGCTGCCAGGGCCGACCGCGCAGCTCAACTCGGCACCTGTGGCTCTCAGTCGAGGATGTCGCTTCTTACACTAATCACTGTTTGACCTTGTCAGGTAAATATATACCATATCTGTCTATACATGTATGTAACTATACATTCTATATCCCAAGCTATGCTCTTTATCGATTTTTATACAAAATGTAGGCCTGCAGTCAACACTAAGTACCGTTTCAACTCCTTAATAAATTCAAATCTAAGGTTCAGCCTAAATGGTACGCTCTTTAAAATGTTGTACACATCGTTTGATTGAAAAGAGTCTCATAAATATAAACAGTCCATTTGGGCAATTATCATATAAAGCACTTCCACAAATGTTTTTAATGTAAATTGCTATAAGGGGATAGCTACTTCATTTATTTTTTAAGATTCTTTTCAAGAGAATCGATTCTTCATTACCGCACTTGAAAATTACCATAATTATTCATAACTCAAGTCTAGCCTGTTTAGCTCATAATTTAATTTACAAAATCCATCAATGAACAAACAACGACAGTAGAAAAACTCTACCCTTTTAATGACAAGTTGATTATTTGCTTCTCTGGGCAAATATAAAATTTAATCTCGTTATGTACTTTTGTGTGAATAATAAATAGTACCAAATTCATTTCTATGACTTTGTCAGATATATAATTTTTTTTTTTAATAAATAGGATGCTGGTTGAATAATAACGCATACCTAAAATACCCTATCCTAGCTGATAACCCGGGTTTCAGTAGCAACGTGCTCCTAGGTCCCGGTGTGACCTTTTGACCCAGTATGAAAACATGAACTATCTCGGCTCAAAGATCAATGCAGCCTGTGCACGAGCACTGTCCGAGAACCGGGGAGGGGTCTACCCCAACAATGGACCTTCCTCTCCTATCTTTCTTGTCATCTTTATTTATGGACTATACGTATAGTTATATTTTATACCTTAGATCGATTGGAACCCTTCACCGGAAATATTAAAAAAAATTTTTTTTTGGTTGACTTAACAAGTTCGACACATTCGGCATAAATCTAAAGCTACTGTTAGAATATCACCGTTATAGTGGAAAAACAACTATAACATAAAATTGTGTAAAATGTTATAATGTATAACAAACGATGGAATATTGATTAAAAAACAAAATCAGAACTTATCTTGAATCAAACTAAATATTCTTAAACATTACTAGTATAAAACACACATATATATATAGACTCACTGTATTACACTGGAATTATTTCGGTCAAGGTCACTATTATACTACGATGGATCCTTCTGCATTGAGTAGCATTTAATCTGTAGTATTCCTGAGTATCTTCCCCTCTGCTATTTTCGTCTTCCTTCATGTTGTTTTGTTCTGTTCGATTATAGGTGTCCCGATTGGCCTAAACACATGATGGTAGCTAGTGATTTATAATACTGGTTGAGATTTTATGTGATTAAAATTACTGAAATTACATTAATACTGGGTGATTCAATTGTCTCCGATCACGACAGACTCAATTTGCAATAGATTTAGAAAATAGGTTATAATATAATTGCAAGTGTACATTAAGATACGATTAGAGCGAGAGAGAGAGTAGACGATCACACGAAGAGGTCTGGTTTAATCGTTACTTAGATCATGGTTAAAGATAACTGAGGTTGACATGACGTCATTCACCAGCCAAGGGCTACTCCACTCAGGTAGCGTATGACTTAGTGCTCAAGTATGCTTGCTGTAGACAGCAGGTTTGACCGGGGAAGTATCAAATCAACTGCCTTTGATGCTATATAAAGGGGATGAGTTCCGCGAATAGATCACTAATTTCGCACAATTGAACATGACGAGGAATTGTACAATATGAATCTAGTTAGTTTTTGTGTGTTATTAACCACATATGACTTAACCTTCTGCTACCTATCTAGCTCATACCTATCTAGGTTTACCTAGACTTAGCTGACGCTAAAAATATCTGAAGTCTCATAAAAATAGTTATGAGCTAAAACAAAGCCTAGGTTAAAAAACGTACTGGGAATCGTTTTTCGTCATTTCGTCATTCTGCCTTCCTGAGGAACTACATTAACAGTCGTAAAAACATCAAATTGATCAGACATTTAAAAAAAATGTTGTTAGGAGAACGCCAGCCACGGGCTAGAATCACTACAGCCCTAGCCACTGTCCAGCGAGCATCAAGAAAGAGATAAAATGGGCGGACCTGGGTATTTCACCTTTGCTACCGGCCTAGTCGGCGGGCAGCTCAATTTGTTTTGATCTTACTCCATAAGATCTTAGAACGTGTGCCCCAACAAAGCACTATGTTCGGGAGAAGAAAAGGAGAAGGAACATGGTAGGTTTTATAGGTAGTTTATGTGGAATGACCATGAATTCACAATCGGTATCTAAGGGTAGGTGAAAACCGTCCGGATCCCAAAGGCGAGTGTGAACCGGAGAGAGGCAGACTGGATCGCCGTGGGAGACGCTACTAGGTAAAGTTTGTAGGGCCACGGCAACCGTCGTCCGTGAGGGAGAGGTCTCTCCCAAGGAGGTGCTAGTTTTAGTGAGACGAAGGCAGAGAATCCCACTAGGAAGGTGTGGGGTCTGAAAACGCCGGACTAAAACATAGTGAGGTTAGGAATGAGAGATGCAGAGGTTTTCATAAATGAGAAGGCTAAAATCTTGAAACATCAGTGCAGCTGCAAGTACCAGTCCAGAGGGGAGCCGTAGTTTGAATGTATAATCGTTTTTTTCCCCTCCCCCCTTCAATCCCTTTGAGTAAATATTTGTTTAAATTTGAGAGAGAGAGAGAGAGAGAGAGAGAGAGAGAGAGAGAGAGAGAGAGAGAGAGAGAGAGAGAGAGAGAGAGAGAGAGAGAGAGAGAGAGAGAGAGAGAGAGAGAGAGAGAGAGAGAGAGAGAGAGAGAGAGAGAGAGAGAGAGAGAGAGAGAGCAGTTTTCCGTAGGTGCCGGTTCTAAAAGTCAGTCAAATGTTTTTTTCCAATGCCCTTAAAAAATTTCAAAATTTTTATTTACTATAGATTCTTAGGTGAATCTATTTACTACTATTGCATTTTATATGTCCTGTAACATCGGTACACTCTATACAAGGTCTGAAGTTATATAATCAATACATGTACAATGATACACAATGTACTTGGCTTCATTGACAAGACTCTACAAGGTGATGGGGCTCACCGTTTTGATCAAACAAAAAACTTAAAAACTAACTGACATACTAATTCTTAACCTAAATTTTCCCCTACAGTCTGTTGCCATCGATTCGGGAGGGGTGGTAGGGCCATAGTGTTAAACACTGGATTTGTGAGTTGCTAGAACGCGTCGAAAACTTGATGTGTCTCCGGCGGATGTATTCACCCACCGACAGCACATCAAGCAACGGGCGCAGGTCGGCGTTCTTTAACCTCTCAAGAGAGGTATGTCGGACCACTTTTCGCATGATCCCATTCTGGATACGTTGTATACTTGTGACTGTAGCGTCAGTCAAGTGGGTAAGTAGCGGGGCCCCTTACAGCAGAACTGGCCGGAGAATACAAGTCGAATGCTTTTTTTTTTTTTTTCTTCTTAAATTTCATAACCCCTTTTATTTTATACATTTTTACAAACATATGAACAAAATTCAATGAACAAGATTTTGCAATTTTCTCCTCGTGCTGCATACGCAGCTGCAAATTCGAAGGCCCCAAATCGGGCTGCTTACATAGGCAGGCCAGCGGTGGTGGGGGGTTCCTTCACCTGCGGCTGTTTCGTACACTACCTTCCCCCTCTCTTAATTGATACTTAAGGTTTTTATTATAAAAATATGGAAACATAAGTAGATATTTTCTGGACCAAGAAGAGGGGAACTTCTAAATATTCGTGATAAAGAGGTTGACACAACAAATGTGTTTAATTTGATTGCATCAATAATAGATAATCGACCATGATATAATGGCGTGATTAAAAATAAATATGAAAAAGTTTAGTACTCTCTCCTGGCTCAATATTTGCCGGAAATTCCAAGTACGTTTCTCAATATAATAAAATTAACAAATATATTATTATATTTATAAACCTGTAAGTGAACAAACTGATCTTCTTCATGGTAAAACCTTATCAACAATTTATTGACACGCAAAATTTGCGATCGGGTCACCGCATGTTTAATTAATCAGGGGCCTGGTCCTAAATGTTATAGATTTAACTCATTATTGTTGCATGTATACTACATTATGAGCTGTAAAAAATACATTTTTTATTACAAAATCCCTTTTTAGAGGTGTGGCTGTCAAAATGGCCCACGAGCCATGGAATTATCGTATAGATTATTATTATCATATTCAGCTCAGGAGTAATTGAAATAGACATGCGAATGAGGTTTCATTTTAAACCTTATGGGAAATTAGCATTAATACAACGTACAAAAAGTAAAAGTTTGTAAAATAAAGAGAAGTTAGTCTTTCTGAAAAATCCCAATTGTATATTTCAACATATTTTGAATAACTATTGAAACCACTGTAATGAGTTCTCAATCAAAACATTGAATATTCAGACGCTTTTATACAATTTTATGAAGCTGTCCATTTCATGGAGGTCAGGTATGCAACGGAAGCGACTTTCCCACCTTTGAATTGATAAAGTATGTAGAAACTTATTGATTTATTAACTTGTTGAAGGGTAATGCATTATTCAATGTACAATTTAACAAACTATGATGCTAAACACGATATCAGCATACAACATTATTACTGGGTTGATGAATAATAACAGTTAAAGCATCAGCATTAAAGTTAAATTGGGAACAACTTTATTAATAGGTGCCACGAAACTTTGACCATATTGTGTAGCAAAGGTACAATAATTGGTTTTAAAATACATGGTTTATTACATTGTTAAATTTAACGTTTTTCCATTAATGATAGACCAATGGGAATCTTCTATACTAGGTATTTTTTTGAGTACTGAATTTTTTACTATGTATGTAATGTATGTAATGCTCACGAATCTCGGAAAAAATATACATTTTACAACTCTGACTATAAGAAATTATTGAAATCCCTACAAATTCATCGCAGGCTCGTTTAGTCATTTGGTAAAAAGTGGGGAGCGATGATTCGATACTTGAGGCAGTTCTTTTGCCATCGATTCGAGGTATGCCTTTCGAGTGGGACGAGTGACGCTTGCTCAATATTTCAACACACATACATGCTTAGCGTGACCCCGGTTGGTTAAAAACTCAGTATCTTTTAATTACTGTTTGTAATAATATTCCACTCAAGTCTCATATAATTATAACCATATAAATATAAACACTTGTTACAGCTTATTGATCATGGCGTTGAGATCTTCAATTTGATACCTTACTCAAAATTATAGAATAATATTTTTTTATTATGTACGTAATAATAAATATATTAATGATGCATCATGTTTTATGAGATATTTTCACGTCTACTCTTCATCCAGTGGGGTCTTTATGTGTAATTGCATGTCTCCAGGTTGAATAAAGACCACAACAGACAGATTGGCAGAAACACTGGTGAGAACATAAGAGGTTTTGATAGTATTTTTTAGTTTTACATGATTGTCTTTACATTGTCTTCTCGTAGGTTAATTACTGCCTGAGAGTCGCTGCACTGTGTGTGTGTGTGCATACGGTTGACGAGAGAAGGGTTGTTGATGATGTTAAATTACCCTCCCAATGGATTCACAGGGTCACGGTCATTAGCCGACAATTTCTTTTCTTCAGGCTGATTGCTCTTTATTTAGTAAAAGGAAAATATACCCAGTAATGCCAACGTTGGATTAAATATTGGACAACATACGTGGTAGACGTACTTACTGGCTTACTTCATGAACAATCAGAAGGAATTATATGAACTGTATATACATTTAAACAGAACAATTGAAAACATAAAATGATAGATCAGTAAATTTTCTAGATTTTACAGTGAGGAAAATTGGTAAAAGCAAGTATTCAAAATGATCAGAAAGGACACGATGACCAATGTATCGATTCATAAGACATGTTCGTACTAACAAAGTCAGAAGATTACCATGAACCACTTTCTCGTTAATAGATTACATCAATGCCCATTAGACAGGGATAACTGTAATAAAGAGCTTAGACATATACACCATGTAGCAATAGTCAACACCTACGGTACAGACATGATAGCAATAAGCAAAAGAAAAATTGATTACAGAAGCCTGGTGAAAAAGGTTAAAAACAAAAATAGCTTGGATGTTAAAAAATGGTGCACAATTCCATATTTGCGACAAATTAGGGAATATTGGTGTAGCCTAGCCTTTAAGAGTGAAGTCACTTCACGCAACACAATTACCCGCACTAACGACCCTATTCAATTAAAAGATAGATCGGGCGTGTGTAGAACAGATAATGAAGAATGCACTAAATCATATGTTGGTAGAGCAAATAGAAAATTATCAATTAGATGCAAAGAAAAAAATCCAGTTTTGCCAGCATCTATAGGAGGAAGGGAATAATGATGAACCAAATAGAGTTAGTTGCACTGCTACACCATTCAAATGATAGAAACTTAATTACCAGCCTTGAAAACTTAGAAATTAAATTAGATTCCCTAACCTACATAAAGAATAAATAATAAACACATGTATGTTAAAAAAAACGAACCCCTCCATACCTCTTAAATAAATTAAGTCATAGATTGAAGTATGAAGAGGTAGCATACCTATTTTATAGTCTGAATTAAAATAAATAATTTTAAATGTCATTAGCTTTTCACACCATAAATTAGCGAGTTTGTTTTTTTAATTATTGGTTACTTATGTGCCGATTTTTTTAAATTTTAATAATATATGGACTATTTTGGACTTAGTGCAGACAATTTTACGTTATATTTTAAATAGGTTTTATTTATTGTTACTTTTAGTGATTAATTGTATTTGTCACCGTATGCACAGCCGATGTTATTATTATAAGACTTGTTCCTTTAACAACTGAAGAGGAGAACTAAGAGCTGTAGAAATCGTTATTGGCAAATAAACAATATTGTGGGGAGGCGGCAGATTTATTATTTAATTGTATCCTTCGACAGCCAGCCTTAATCATATAGATGCCAATGTATTTTCGTCCTTCAGTTAAATTATTTTCAACAATCCTGACAAGAACACCTAGAACTTATAATTTTTCTAATCCAAGTTCGTTAGTTGACCTGAAGGGTAAATTTATTACTTTTATTCCATACATGCATTGAGTGCTAGTTTCGATATTTTATTGGTATTGAATGAATCCTTAATTGTGTGTATCACTTCACAAAGGACACTTTAATATTTCGAAGAGGGTGTCAGGTATTTAGATGAAAACCTCTTCACCAGAGAGTACTATACTCAAGACATCGGTATTTCCAATCGGTCTAAAGTATCACGTTTGATATATTTTTTTGTCACAGCATATTTATAATTCAATTATTATTTTGGTAAGAATATGTTATGTTTTTTATAGTAATATACTCACTAGTAAATTAACTGATATGGAAACGAATAGTATTACCAAGCAGGTTATTGTCAAAAAGTTTAAAATATAAAAAATGCCGATTAAAATAATTTTTTTTAGCTGAGGGTTTGAAAACTATATTAATGACTTTTTACTATATAATGAATTTTTGTAATTGTAGTTCATCAAAATCCTAAAACATATTAAATATTATGAATCAGGATTTCAAGATATTTAATTTGGAAGATTACTGAATACGCCAAAAAATTAATTATTTTTTTATTAATATTGCATTTATTAATTAATTTTAACATTATCGATGCATTGAATGGAGTTACCTTGAAAAATATATACTATTTTTAAAACATTATTCGCTAAGCCAAAATTGAACGATGCTAACAACTCTTTCAATGATTTTTTGCAATTATAATCTAATAAATGCGAAATATTGTAAATCAGGAAGTCGAAATATTTAATTTAATAACACTCATTTATGAACTATAAATAAATTAATGATTACCGTAGAATCAAAGAAAACGAAAATTCTCCAACAGTGTGTGGATTTTCCAGAACATTGCCTGAAGGCTGTCCCTGAAGTGGGGGCAGTAATGCGCACACTTTCTCGGTCAATTATGGGTACAACAAACACGAGTACGCCCGTTGAAACGTTTACTCACATACTCACGGTTACTCGCGTATTGGTTGTAAATCAAACTTCATTTATATTCACTAGATATAATTAATAATAGGTTTTACTTTTAATTTTACAGACTTGTCACGTTAATTATTAACTAAAATGTATTCAGTTTGTGTATAAGAGGAATGAGAAGGAACGATGTCGAGAGGAGGCTCACCTTTGGACATGCCAATTACACTAGGCCTTAGGAACATTGAGATCACACACGAATACTTGGACTGAGTCCAAAGAATTTGCAGATGGGCCACTAGTTGCACAGCGACCGCAGCCATCTGAGTATGATGCCACTAATGGACTCGCTCAAGAGCCATCTCTGACTAGGTGCTTTGCTCTTCACTTTGCTAAATCTCCATTATTATTATTTAGTATTGATAAAATAATTAATCAAGATAATGAATTAAAGTATAAAAGCCGTGAAAAGCAAATGGAATATTAATAAAATACCATCTCTGGATTGAGTAAGATGAACATGACTTGAGTAGGTGATTTAGAGAGAGCTATCGTCTATACAAGGTTTTTCCTCTATCACTCAGCCAAGAATTACCCAATTTATTAACTGAATAAACACTTTGACCTCTAAGTGAACTAGTGGCCAAACTCTGATATATTTCAGACTGAACACTAGCCCCAAAATTACAAATGAAAAAAAAGTATTAATTTTTACACACTTCAGTATTCAACACCCCTTTCAGATGTTGATGACTAAAATGATTTATGTCTTAGAACCATAACATCCTACACGCCTTTCAAAAATGTGCGAATAATAAGTAAAGAATAGGTCATATTCCTTATCAATCTTCATAATTCTCTTCTTAAGTAACTTAAACATAAGAAAGATAAATACACTGAGGAAGTATACAATAAGGGAAGCATTGACTAAAGTGAGCAGGAGAGCCTCAGACGCTTAGGACACGAGTTTGGATCATGTTAAGTGTCAGGACCCATGACATAAATCTCTGTTTACAACAGATCGTGAGGCCACCACCAATTGAGACAGTGGGGAGGGTAATTCTTACTTGATAAGGAAGGAGCTCACAAGAGGATTTTTAGCTAATAGGTTTTCATGGTTTTGGAAAATCGTTTGGGTATAAGGACAAGGACAGTTGGCACATGGATATCACCTTTACAGTTTGCAACGCAGAAGAGAGGTTTGACTATAGTTCTGAGGACATCTGGATGAGGATGGATTGGGATGTTTGAATTCGTTTGATGTACTGCATAGTTCTACCCCAAATTGATTTTAGCAGCTGTCCAGTTTTTTTTCTATTGTGGGGTTAGAGTTTATTAAGTAATCTGCATAACCGTCTAAACTGTATGTTTAATTTTTGTCTTTTACGTCTTGTAAGAGGATTTCACTGATTATTTTATCTAGATGAAACATGGAAAGCGGTATCGCATTTGGGGCGGTGGATGGACAGGATTCTCGTCGAAGAGTAAATGAGGTGTTAACCAATTAGCTTACAATGACCATTGGTTGCACCAATTATCTATCCTTGTGGTTCTTCAATCAAAACATGTAGATCAACATAATCAACTCAGAATCGAAATTCCAGATTCAATAATAAATCTTGCGACCCTCGAATATAAAGCATTGACTACAGATAACTTATGTGTTCGTAGTGGCAGAAATAATCACTGAATTTCTCATTTACGAATAGGGATAAGCAAACTCAATTGTAATGGCTGCCGAGAACAGGTTACGCCCCAAAGGTATCCATAACCACTTTTATTACAGCATTCAGTAAAACAACCGGGTTAATGATTCTAGGATGATAAATTGTTGCATAACTGTCATGACGACTATTCTACTCATACGTACCGCCTAGGAAAAATCGAAGTTTGAATAGCACAGTAAATTTTGATAAATATACAATTTCTGTTTATCAAGATGGACACCACTTCAGAAATTTAAAGTAGACAGTGGTGCGAAATTTACATTTCTTAATACCAATGCAAAAATCAAATATCGCTTTTCGTTTGGACTCAGGAAATATCATCGAATATAAAGGGAGGGTCTCTGTTACAGTAATATATGACAATAAAAGAATGAATGCGGACATGTACATTGTGCCTTTTGGAAGACACACTTTGGAAGACAGTGGATCAGAGGACTTGAACTTGATCTCAAAAAAATTGGCTGCGTCCTATGATACAAATTAACTCATCAACTTAGAGAAGGAATCAGACCAGTTTTTATCAAAGAACGGAACCTGCTATACGCACTCCGGGAACAGTTTCAAAAACAAATTGATTCTTTAGAGGCAGATGACATAATTTCTCCAGTTGCAACGAGTGATTGGAATTCTCCTTTTGCAAACTCGACCTTTACAACAACCTTCACATCCGGAATCTAAGGGTAGGCGAACCGACTGGATTCTATAGGCGAATGTGGCCCTGGGAGGAGCAGACAGAACCTCGGGGAAAGTTCAACTAGTGAGAATTCTACCTAACTAGGCAAGTTCTTGATGCTTCACTTCTCAAACGCAGGCCAAACGTTACAAGTCCAAATACTACAGCTTGTACGCAGCTTCGGCCATCGCCAGATACCGTCTCTTATCTCTGCTCCTCTCTCACTAGTCACGGCCCTCCAAATAACTATGTTTACTCACTTCATTCCTCTTCACACCCCGTGAATCTATGTACCCATGTTTATTATGACTATATACATGCATTCCTTGTATATATTTTGGAATATACGTTTAAATAACAGTTTATATGTGTAAACTATGTATTTCAGCAACTCGGCATCGTTAAGCAGCCTTACTTTGTCGTACTGTTTATAAAGTGTCGCTAAAAAAGCTTTTCTCTATAATCTATTATTAATTGGCAGTTTAGTTATGTTTAAAAAGTATATTTATGTCCTGATATTGTGTATCATCCTGAGCTAAAGGCTGTATTGTTTGACATTACAGAAGGTGGGGCAGCCATGCTGAGCCCCAAGATGCAGAGGACGGTGAGGGTGAACGATGCCCAACTCCTGATGCTCTCCGACCGGGCCAAGTTCGACCACTCCTACCAAGGCTCTCTGCACAAGAGAACCGCCGACTCTAACAAATGGCAGCTTAGGTGGTTCGTCCTCTACCAAGTGAGTAATAGCAACATTTTATGCCTTGGTAATGGTAGACCAAAAGATACAAGCAATATCAATTGATATGTGTTAGTATGATATGATCTCATAGAATTGAAATTTGATGATTACTAAAAACTAAAAGAAATCGTAGAGATAATTATTCATAGTCATCACCCTCTCTTTTTTTTATGTCATAAAAGGATTTTATTTTTACCAACTATTTGTTTTTCTTGACTCTCCGATCTCAGCAAAATTAATACTTTTCTAGCCTTAATAGGAACGCTGATGTTTCCAGCACTGCACGTGTTTCCAGGCAATAACTTGAAGTAACCGGATGCAGGCGTGAATAGAGTAAGCTGTGTGTTTTTGTCATATATTGCATCAATAACACTCCTAACTTACCTTCACAATCAACAACTTACAACGTCGTTTCAGTTCAGATATCTTGGAGAAAGTATTAACCGTCTAAAATTTTAATTTATTTTAATAGGGCTCTATTTTAAGCCATCTAAAAAAAAAATATCTAGTTTTTAAATTAAGTTAAAAAATAAAAAATATCAAGTCTTCTGTCCTCTCATCATGACAATCAAACTATACATTTTCCTTAAGAAATACATTAGGATAATAGTAGAACTGTTTAACTAATTGAATATAATTTTAAATAAAGAAAAATGTATTTATTTATATAATTAAAAAGAAAACATTGCAAGGTCAATGACAGTGATGCTAGCAATCAATGTCACGGTGTCATTCTCTTATTTTGTCATAGTGTGTATTAAGAAAACGCCATGTGCCAAAATCTATATGAGGGAATTCCTCAAGTTTTGCAAGGTTTATCAATCTATGATTTGACTTTTTTGCCTGTGGAACGAAAATCAAGTTTGGACTGAATTAGATCGTCTTGGATTTTAATGATGGTTTGGATGTAAATAGTTTTTCTTAGAGTCCTTGAAATGAGAGTTGCTAATTTTATAAAAGGTTATATCGGCCCTAACTGAACTACGGGCCGTGCTTCAAAAGTAAACTCATATAATGTGGAATCACTTAATTATGCAGTTAAGAAAGTTAGTTGAAACCTTGACTTCCCTTGTTTTCTTTATGTTTAGCTGTACCAATTATTTCCACATATGTATTATTTATAATATTTATATGCTTTACAGAACCTCAAGTTTTCTTTTTTGTAAATATCATAGCTCTAAGAATTTTTTAGTATAGAGAGACTCGTTTTTCCTTGTCTTTTTATGATTGGGTTGACGACCTACAAAGGGTTGCCAAAGTAAGGGAAGGGATATAAATAATGCTTGGGCACAAACTGCAGATGAACCGGTGGAGATATCTGAATTGAGTTTTGGAGAGACAAAAGGATAGGAAACAAAAACAGACCTTATGTCAGATTATATGTAGCTGCATAGGTTGTATTTTTGAGACAAGCTAAGGTGTCAGAGGTTGAAGACAACAGAGTTGAAAGACACCACAAGGACGTACATAAAAAACGCATGTTCCGGAAAGACAATTTTTGATTAAGAGGGGGAGAGTCAGCGGTCTGGATAAACAACACAGATCTTTATTCAGTCAGAGTTCAGTTTTTTTTTGGGGGGGGGGGAGAGTCAGATGTGAGCATAATTTATAGATATGGTTGGAAAGGAAACCATTGAGACAGCCCTGCAAAATCCAGTTCTTCTTACGAGAGACGGTCTGGTTCAGTTGTTTGAGAGGAAAGAGACCTGGTGAGGAGATTACCCGATGGGGTCACGTTGATGGACATTTTCTTCAATACTTCGTTGTATTACTGAGTAAGATAAGCTATGTTAATATTTAATTTCTAATTACAAACTCATCAATGCAGTCAAGTAATTATATTTTATCTTAGAAAATCAAATATGTTTTACCATTCTTCATTAGAATATACATCCGAACCTCCCATTGATCAAACACACATAATTGCTCATGGAAAATAATTAATTGCCGACAGAAATTAGGTTGGATCAATGTTAAAAAATTTTATTTTATTTTTTAACTCTAAGCACAAAGTTTGATAGAGTTATTAAACCAACTGAGTCAAATAAATAAAGGCATGATAAAATTCACTTCAATACATTATTTTATTTGTTTTGAGTATAGCTTATTGGCGTATGTATTATTTAGAGCATGATCTGAAACGTGAACCAAATCCATATCCAGCCACGCATTTATTACATGCGACTTTCATTGTTCCACCCTGAAAACCATATTATTAGAGAATATGTGAACTCTAGCAGAGGCTAATGACCTTCTAGAGAATCATTGATTTAAAGTTTCGAATTGAGCCGTGAACAGGAATGTGAGACAAAGGCGGAATGAAACTCGTACTCAACGCCGATACGTGTACAGACCTAGTGTATTTAGAAGAACATCTACGTATGCCAAATTAAAATGAACATAGCAGCACGAAAGTGCCAACATTTTAAACCTAACAAACAATGACTTGCGGTAACCAACACGTGTCATGCAAGCCAACTAATAATATAGTTGGGACCGGATGTTTAGAGTGGGCTGGAACGTAGGTTTCAACTAGCTTCAAACAGAACGGCGTGGGTTCGCTTCATTAAGTGTAGCCCATCTTTTTGGCACGCTATTATACATCATGAACATCTGAAGTCATAATGACAAGACACAATTTATTTACGTCCTCAGAAAGTAAAAGTGCACAAGTGTACACAAAGGATTAGTTGATCTGATGATCAGTCACCTCATTAGATCCATTTTTCTCCATTAGATCAAGGAGATGCTTTAATTTATGTATTGCATTTATGAAAATTGTTAATAGCTGAATATTGACAGAAAATCAGTAAATGATCAAATGATTAGTAATAAAATACATAATAGTTTCCAATCATAGCGAGTAGGGTATAAAATTAAAGATATCGGCGCCCCCTGATTGATAATATGTTTTTTTTTTAAGTGTAATAACACAAAGTCATTAAAACTGGCATTAATATCGTGTTTCCAACTTACCCTTTACCGGTGTTTCTAAACAACTAACAGCATACAACAAATAATATAACAGAAACATATTAAATGTACAAATGGAAATATCTGGTGAGCAGTTGTGGAGCTAAAAAAGGGAACGCATTCGGTGGCTTACCATTATGACTGCGTACAGTAAACACATATATAAAACAAGATATGAAACAAGGTTATGAGGATTTCAGCTTGAAGGATTTGTTACTTAACGTTTCTGCTACTCTTGAATCATGAGTTTTCGCCACAAGAGCAACCGATATACGGTAGTCATCCACGCAATTGGGGTGCCTCAACCTCGAGGTGTATAACGGCCGGTCACTCAAATAGAAAAGGAGACGACTCTCTTGGGTCTGACTATAGACTCAAAGAAAACCTAGACCATAAGGTCTGCAGAAATATAAACACACTGATTACGACTTTGTAACGTAAAAACATGATTCTCAACTCTGAGTTACTTACAGACAGCAGTATATCTGTGTTGCCTTTTCCTGTTAGAAACATAGGAATGAGTCCGGGATGCGCTCTGATATTGACATTCTCATCATCATATCCATATTGACCTCACACACAGCGCACGAATCATAAGTATACTATTGTCAGCATAAACTCAATATTTTGTGAATATTAAAAAAAAATAAGTTCGATGGTAGAAATTAATAATAAATCTGGTTTATCTTTCAATTCTAATGTATTACGCTTTTTATTTATTTTTTCCTCCCTGTGCCCATTATAAAATAATGATGATCGCTTCAGACCTACTGCTTAATGAATATGAATTGTAACTTTAATTAGAACCTGATTTTTTTAAACATAGTTTTGAGAATTGGGTATGAAAGGTCGATTTCATGGCAGAAGTGACTATGATTGAAAATTACAATTTGTTAATAAATAGATTGAAGCTGGAAAATGGATGGAGAAGATGGAAACTTTCATCTCTGTCAGTGGCTATATGACGTAAAATAGCTAGTATTAACGTGGAATACGTTAACGTACGTTTTATGAGAGGAGTATAGGGAGGGAACCCGTCTTGAAAAAAATTGTCACACGTTGAAAAGATCATAGGGGGACAAGTGACTGACAAGTTCATATTCTATCAAGTTTCATTCGTTGGTGGGCATTCAGGAGGTGAGTTCGCCAATCACGAAATTGTAAAAGAACATTGTAAAAGAAAAACTGTCAGAGTATCAATGAATGTGTCAACAAAACATATCGTTTGTATTTATATGGATGTGGAGGCCTGGACTAATAAGCAGATCCGGATATGCAAGAATACGCGGACCAGCGTCATTTCGCAGCCGCATCCTCTAACATAGAATGGTCTGTTGGAAGGCCAAGTGACGTCTGGTGTGGACTCTGATGGTGTACAGACGGTTATAGAAGAAGCTCGCCTTCTTCCTATCTTACGCTACTGTTTTTTCCTTACTTTGCAAGCTTCCTCAAATATAACATTTAAATATTAAAATGTGTCCTACGCATTCAGTTTTCGTGGAACTCCTAAACTGCAAGTATTAATAATTCTAGCGATTAAGTAAATATGCTCATTTGTTTTTTTTTCTCTTACACAATCACATCCATAACTAATTTGATTCATTATATGTAACGTATTTGCAGAATCTGTTGTTCTACTACGAGTCGGAAGGGTGTAGCCGGCCCTCGGGGGTTGTCATGCTTGAAGGCTGCTACTGCGAGAGGCTCATCTGCCCTCCATCTAAGAACAAGGACGCCCCAGAGAAACAGGTGACTAAATTTAATTTTATATTATTCATTCATTTTCTTTTATTGTATGCATGCGATGTTTTTAAAGTTCTCAAATTGATTCAACTACCATACACATATAGCATTTTTCTTTGACTCATTTGCTTATGACCGGTTGAATCTATAATCATTTATTTGTGATTTTTTTTCCTTTTTGAATAAACAAGCTCACGAATGGTACTTTTTTTTTTTTTTTTAATATCTCCTTGTTACAAATTCAAATATAGATTCTATACAGATTATTACAATGGGACATTTATGTCCTGTAGCTTAAGTAAATTTTATGTAATGTTTAATATGTCTATATATATATTCAAAAAAAATGTGACGGTGATCAACTTTAAAAGAAAGGTACCATTTTTTTTTGCCCCTAAATTTCTTGTTAGAAAATTATACAATTCGAATATAGATTCTATATAGATGAATCTATTTACAATGTGTCGTTACATGTCCTATAGTTTGCTTACATTTTATATATTATGTTATGTTACCATAGTGATTGGTTAAATCTTATTTACATTATATATTGTCTATATATATTTAAAAAAAAGTGATGGGGCTCGCCTTATGGCCCAACTGATTCCTTCTTTGGGTAAAAGAACCCTGTTGTCTGCATTTTTTTTATAAAATAAACGATGCTTAAGTCTTTGCAAGAGTTTGCCCAAATAGCATGATTTTATTTAATTAATAATTACTAATAGCAGTGAGAACTATCCTACAATGAAGATTTACGATATTTTTAATCCAAAATACAGAGTAGAAATTCAGAATAATTTAGGAAACACACGCAGAGTCTCGTAAGTATTACTTAATATTGTTTTTCACTTTTTGCGCCCATAATTTAGATCATATGTAGCGTTGGTTATGTTTTACGATATCTGCGTGATCTCATTTGAGCCGACCAACACATTAAATAATATAATTTTTTTTTTATTGACAACAACTTAATTATGATAAAATTACAATCTGCCTCATTGGGCAATAAGTAATTGTGATAAATGTTTTCATTCATCCCATATTTACAATTCTTCATTCACTCCTTCATTCATACAGTATTTACTAACACCCCACAGACCTCCCAAATCCCCATGGTTGTCACCTCCCTTGCCTGCGAAAGAGGAAGCGTAGTGTGCGTAGTGTTCGGAAGTCCGCCAAGCTACTCCGTCAGCCGCGTTAGTGGGCTCTGACGCTCTCTGAGCGCGAGAGCCACAAACGCTCTGGAATGATTGGAGAAACTGGCCATTGCTTTGTAGATTAGTAATTTATTTTCTATTAAGAGATGTCCTTCGAACTGTCTTTATAGTTGTCCAAAGCGTTGGTTTAGTTCTTGTCTTTTCAGCCACGTCTGTGGATTTTGCCAAGATGGAAGCCTAACTACGTTACTGTACCAGATACAGGCCGAGAGATGGGATTAACAAAAAGCTAGTGGACAGGACTTACGGCAGAGGGTAAAAGTAATGAGGGCACATTTTACTTCATTAACTTTAATCCGTCATTTGTTGGACCAATACTCAATCGCATCAAAGTGTTTTTGAAGGTTATGGGGTGCTATATCGGGGTCTGGGCGGGAAGACAGGACTGCATGGCACTGCAAATATTTGCAAAAAGGTGTTGGGAGTAGAGGGGACATCAGCGGTATATTGTTTATAGATGATGGGACCCTGGAATCTGCCCTGTGGAACACCTGCTTTTACGGGATAGTAGTTAGAATATGCTAAACCACTAAAGCGGACTTGGAAAAGTGTTTTGCAAGAACTGCAGAATTAAGAAAAGGGTCTGTGGTAAATATCTTTTGAGCTTGTAAAGCAAACTGCGTGCCAAACCCTGTCAAAAGCTTAAGGTTGACCTTAGAGGGGTTAACGGCTTTTGGTTAAGAGGGATAGGTGAAGTGAGGAAATCTTCAACAGTTTTGCCCTGACTATAGTTTTGATAACTAAGGTATGGTGTCAAAGTACGGAAAACATCGAGAGCAAATTTTTCCGACCTTTCCTTATCTGATGCCGCCCAGGACCTATCATCACGTGGCTGTGAAACAGGATGACATTTTAGAATCGTTTTAGTTACATTCCACAGGAAATTATCCCTGGTATTCATAGAGAAGAGCAGGTAACTGAAATAATCGAATCGGAAGGATGCTAAATGCCGCTTTATCTGCAGTAATAATTGTACGAGCGACGATCAGCAGGATGTCGGGATCTTTGCCACACTCTTCTTGAGCTCGGATCGGGTTAGTTCTTCGAGAGGCTGAGGTAAAGGGTTTCCGTTACGAATTGTTGATGACGGCAGGGTGACGAAGCCTCCCAAGCCGACCTCTGGATCAGAGTAGTGAAAGTATGCACTTCATAGTCTAGGTCTAAGCATGTTTTGAGGGACACTTTGAAGTCTACGGAATCTGTTAACAGCTGTGGTCTCAATGAACTGGGCCTCTAATAAATGAAGGAGGGGACAGTGTATGAATTGTTCAATATATGTATTCATAAAAAAATACATTTTAATTCATACATGCGTAAGAAAAACCAAATAATACCGAATTAATATAAAGGGTATAGAAATTCACAGGCAGCCGATCCTTGCATGATCTGGGATACGACATAACAAAGTAGATAACTAGTGTTAGACATAACAGGCTAAGGAAGCCCTTAAATGTTGATTGCCCTTCTTGCCTTCCTTGTAGCTTAGGCTGTCAGTATGATCGGATTAGGGGAGGGGGGAATTACATTCATTTCAGTGTTTCCATTCATTTTGTTTACTCACTTACAACCAAACGAGGGTAAACATAATCGACGTAACTATCATTTAATTTGATTGGTTAAGGGCTAACTTCTATTTACGGAACAATATGTTTGATATTTGGATTACAATAAATTCCCAATTCGTCAATAGATTTGCTAATAAAATTTGTTTTATTAAAAAAAAACATGGCTTATTTGAGGAGAGAAAATAATTCCTAGGATCGATTAGCTGATTTCAACTGACGTCAACATTCCATCAAAATATTAGCTAGAAGTGTATCATTTTCATTTAAAACAAGCATAATATCACCACACATATTAATGTTTATTTTTCATCTTCAAAATAACATATGGACGTATATTTAAAGTAATTTACAATAAGCTTCATTTGTATTAGAAAGAGGTTAAATTTGATTGGTAAAATTATTTTATGTTTCTATCTATTTATAGGTGATTATTTAATTTCGTGCAGAGCTTCTAATTTTATGAAAAAAAAAACTTTCACTTATTTCATTGTTTACATGTTTAAATTTTTAGACGATTGGGTTTGTTTTGTTTCTGTGGTAAATTCATTAAAGCATATATTATGTTTAACATCATGCATTAAAATGCTGCACCACTGTACGTCAAGCAATGGCCCTAAGAAAGAAATAATAAAAAGTGTCATCCGAGCGAAACACTTTTATTTCGTTAGTGAATCAGGTGTATGTAGGTATTATGTAAAATATCATTATTGGTGTGGACTGTATTATATTATCAAATAGAACAATCGTTTTGTGTATCATTATCCCACCGCGGCTTTATAAATTTGATGACAGACTAGTTGGTCTCAGTGCTGGAGAAAAATAGAAAAAAATAACTAGAATCATTCCAGATGAGACGCATCACCCATTAGACACCCTAATTGCATATCGTTATAGAATAAACACCATACATTTTCTGAACGATAAGAAAATTAATATCAAATAGAACAATAACAATACTTTTATTGATTATATAAAGCTGGAAACATTTTTCAACAGTACACAAATATTTTATGAAATCTGCTAAAACTTCTGAAATTCATCTATTGCATGTAATGAATTTGTCAGATAAATCTTTGCCTTAAGTCACGTTAGCTCGACACGAGGGGGTACTTAGACACGCAAATAACCGCGGTAACTTCACGTATATCAAAGTCTGCGTTAACCATTATTTACAAGTTTTAAATATTCTGGTATTTATTTATAAATTTTGTGTAATTTCGTTCGATGATTAAGCGTGTAATCCGAGTGATAATGAGAAGATTACTTAATATTTATGCTAAGTAGGGAGGGGAGAGGACAAAGTCATTCTCATCTAATTAACAATGTGTAATTTGTACGTTGTTTTTTTCAATCTATAATTGCAATGACATAATAACTATCTTTAAAATCGTGTTCTCAACTCTAAGTTACCACGGTTTTTTTAGAGACTTATTGTTGATGGTAAAAATAACCATCTAAAATAGTAAGTCCCTTTAATTAGTTAGTTACTGTGTAATAAAGAAATAATTTATTCGCTAGTATATGATGTGGGGTTTACTGATTAATAATATGTATACTTTGTTTTTGAGTGTGTAGAGGACATAAAATCTGATTAATGACATTTTTTTTCAGATATATAAATAATCCGTTTTAAATTATACAATTACATATTTCTAATTCAAACAACAAGGGACTCACCCACGGCAGACAAACAGACACACACACTCAAAGGTGATAACATAAGTAATTCCAATTAAAAATAATCACAAAACCTAGGGACATTTAACAGTCACGACAAAAAATTATATGTTAATCCACTAACACTAAATTGTAAGCTTTCCGAAAACAGTTTTTTTAATACCTTAATTTGCGTTTTATTGCCATCGTTAAAGTCATAATAAAACAGGGAACACAGAATGTACTTTCGAAATAATAAACTTTGGGTGCAAACAAAACAAATCGCGGACTTAATGTTGTCTTAATCGATTTCAATGAATTTATTTCGGTAATATTTTACTCATTTTCATTGTTTCATGTTTGTTAAAAAGAGAAATTTTCAGTAGCTAAAATTTTTTTTAAGTGTTAAAGAAACTTATAAAGAGTTCTGTAAGTATCACTTAGTATTGTTTCTTTATTTTGTTTTTACACTTGGAAGAATCCAGTTTAAAAAATACAGAAAACATTAAACATGATTATTCTTTTGAATCGCCCCAATCCTCCCTGAGTCCAATGCTAGTGGGACCGGACATCTTGAAGAGAAGGTTGGATAAATTGGTAGGGGAATCCAGAAGGCCCCAGCCACCCTTAGCATTCAGTTACACTCCTCATGTTCCAACTGTCAGGACAATATGATGTATCTTACCTACAAGTATCATAGCACCTTCTATCGACATTATGATTTATACAGACATATAAATGTGTATATAATAATCCATAATAATATGTATATGTAAACCTCATAAATTTAAATTAATTATAAAATCCCTGTACTTTTCACTTAAACTAAAATTATTTCGAGAAATGTTCTCGACGGAGAAGTGTGACAGTTTAAAACACGCTAATCGCTAGGCACAAGATAATGAATCAAACGTGCCATTTGGAACAAAGGTGAAAGTGAAAAATTTCAAATAGCATTCTACATTATTGCCGAATGTCTCTTAACTCAATTGAAATACCTCGAAACTTATTAAATGATGACTATACTGAAAATATTCCATTATGTTCATTCATAATCCATTTGTAAAATGTATGAAGTTTATTAGTTATAAAGCTTTTAAACGGCTTATATATTATAACTCATAAGCTTTCAGTATATAATACATATTTTTAACAAAACGTTTTCTGGAAATATTTAATGTGGTTGTCGGGTCGTCACTAGGGGGGTGCCTGGTTACCCTAGCCCTGGTGATAAAGTGAGGGTTGTTAGAGTTTACAACCTGCGGACTGCTTTTTTTTTTTTTTTTTTTTTTTTTTTTTTTTTTTTTTTTTTTTTTTTTTTTTTTTTTTTTTTTTTTTTCCCCCGAAGCTCTCTTGGTCGAAGTTTAGTATGTAGGAAAAATAGGAAAATATATCATATTTGGGATAAAAGGAACCTTGTATCAGGAGGACCTGCTTGAAGGTGGTGTGAGAGGAGTTAGGGATGTGGGAGTCCTCGGTGGAGGTTGATTGAGTCGGTGCAGTAGTGAGAGTCTACTGGTGGCTGGGCCTAGAGTCTCTCTAGGCATGTAGTGTGGTCGATGTTAGTTGGAGATCAAGTGAAGGTGCCCCTTAGAGGCTTGTTGTCAGTCGGTCAGTGTCGTAATGTCGATCATCTTCTCTGCTCTGCCCGATCTTGTTAGTTGCCATCGTGCCGGTAGCGGCGGTGGTGTCATCTCTCGGAAGAGCGGGTTGAGGTTGTGCTTCATTGAGTCAAAGAATTTTATGTTTCGTCGTCTGATGGCCTCGGTGATGGTGGGGAGCTCAAACTTCTCGTGCATGTCGGGGGCCCTCATGTCACGAAAAGGAGTGTGCCATAGTGCCGTTCTCAGGATATTATTCTGAAAGTTCTGGAGACTAGTGATGGTGCTGGTATGTAAGTATCGAAAGAGAGGTGTCCCGAACAGTAGAGCTGGCCTCAGGACACTCTTATAGATGAGGAGTTTTAGTCGTAGTGATATGGCCTGGCTGGTGATGAGATGTTGTAGTGAGTAGTACGTCTTCCGGACCCGTTTTAACTTCTTCCTTAGGTGTGTGCCGAATGTCATGTGTCTACCGAGGTTGACGCCTAGGTAGCAGATGTTGTTTGCTAGCTTGCATTCAGTCCCATCTAAAGTAAAGCTGGGTGGCCGCTTCTTTTTCCCATGCTGGAAAGAGAAGAGGATCCCCTGAGTCTTAGCTGGGTTCACTTGGATGTGGACAGCTCTCAACCTATCAGCGATCAGTTGACTAGCGCCCTCTGCAGCCTTTAGAGCTCTCGTCGGGTTGAGACTGGTACTGTAGACCCCTATGTCGTCCGCATACGCCGCTACCTCACAATTTGAGTACGAAGCTCCTACTATGTGCGCGGTGTATATGTTGAAGAGTAGGGGGTCCCAGCACCGACCCTTGAGGAACTCCGACCACGAATTCTCTTCTGGTGGTTAATGAGCCTCCGACTCGTACAGAAAATGTCCTGCCTGCCAGGTAGGAGGACATAATATTCTGTAGTTGCTCTGGAAAATCGTGGTCGTTCAGGCGTTGCAGAAGAGTGCGATGGTCGACTGAGTCAAATGCCTTCGTGCAGTCAAGGGAGATCAGCGCGGTGACTTTGTTGTGGCGCATGTTCGTAGCAACGTGCCGCTGCAGTTTCACAAGGTTGCAGTCCGCGCTGAGTCCCTTGGTGAAGCCAGTCTGCTGAGGTGGAACGATGTCGTGAGCTTCACAGTGCCCGGTCAGTTGACTGTAGAGAATCCGTTCGTAGATTTTCGATAGCTGGGTCAGCAGACTGATGGGCCTGTAGTGAGCTGGCTCGTATCCGGACTTGGCTGGTTTCAACAGCGGGACGACAACAGCATGCTTCCACGTCTGGGGAAAATAGTGAAGTCGTAGTGAAGAATTCAGGATGTTCACTATGTGAGAAATCCCCTTCCGTGGCAGCATTTTCAGAAGGACGTTCTGGATGTTGTCGTCTCCTGGTGCCCTGTTGCCTCTCGTGCGACGAATGATCGCCGATACCTGGTGGTATGAGGTATATATAGAGGTTGGGGTGGGGGTCCGCTGATGATCGGGCGCTGTGATTGGCTCGCTAACTCTATCCCCTCTCAAGTGGTCGGCGAGTATGTCGGCCTGCTCCGGTGCTGTAATGAATAGTCCGTTAGTTGTTAGTCTTACCGTATTTTTCTTCGTGACTGATGTCTTCACCAGCCGCCAGAACGCCTTGTAGTCGCTGTGTAGGCTACGAAGTCGGTCACCCCACATAGTGGTCTTCCATTGGATCATGAGAGACGTGATCTGTGTGGTTAGGGCGTTGAGCGCAGGCCTCAGGTCTTTGTTCTTCGTCCGGAACCACCTGTTTTTAATGTTGTTTCGTTGCCGTATCAGTTGCATGATATGTTCCGGTCGCTTCCTCAGGGAAGGCGGTACCGGGGCGAACTTCGGTATGGAGATATCAGCAGCTCGGAGAATGGTATCCTGCAACTGATAGATGGCGCTGTCAACATCCCAAGTATGGCGGAGTGGCGCAACTGGGGGCAACTCTGCACTAATGAGATGCTTGTATTGGGCCCAGTTGGCCTCCCTGAAGTCATATCTGGTAGCAGGTGGTTCCGGAATATCGCCTTCTAGCTCATAGAGAACTGGCCGATGGTCAGACGATGCAAAGTCGAGCGCCGAGCAGCCGGTGACCCGATGAGGTTGTTGTGTCAGAAGTAGGTCTGGTGTGGAGGTCCTGTCTGGGTTGCCGTGTTGACTAAATGTCGGTACACCTGGGTGAATCACCGTAAACGGCGTTTTAACGATGTGCCTGCCGAGAGCATTAGGTGTTGTACCACTCCACCAGCTGTGATTGGCATTGAGGTCACCAATTATTACGTGCCTTTTAATTTTGCTACTCTGGGTGATGATGAGCCGGGCTGTCGTTAGGTTTGTCCTGGGTCGCCTATAGATGCCAGTCACAACGATGTTGGTCTTCAATCGTAGCTGGAGAGTGACGATATAGTGATTGCCGTCAGATGGCACCACTGGGTTCAGGCGTTTGCAAGGTACTCCCTGCCTGACTAAAATGGCCACGCCCCCTGATATCGTTTCAGTGTCCTGCCGGTAGGTAGAGTAGCCTGGGAAGCGACAGTGACAGTCCTTCTTTAGCCTGGTGTCCGTTAGTATTACTACATCTGGGGTATGACAACGCAATATTGCCTCAACATCGCCTTGTTTGGGCCTAAGGCCGCAAACGTTATAATTTAAAATGCGATGACCAACAATCATTTTGATGCTGGTCCATCGAGTTTTGTAAGGACTCTTTCAATGAGGCCGGTCAATTGTGTTATTAAGGTGCCCAAAATATTGAGCATGGTGTCCATAGTGGAGTTGGATGTAGTCGCGGGCGCGGGAGATTCTTCCGTGTATTGGTGCCGTCCACTGGTCGCATGCGCATAGGAAGCAGTTTGTCGTGGGGGTGGGGGAGCCGGAGCATATCTATTGTCCCTAGATGATGCAATAGTTTGTTGCTGGGCCTGGCGTCTATTCTCTATTGCCTGCATCAACTTCAACCTATATGGACATTGTTGATAAGATGCGACGTGTCCCTCCCCGCAGTTAGCACAGCGTAGGGGTACCGCCTGATCTCTTGGGCATTCCTTAGTGTCATGAGGCTGACTGCATCTCACACACTTCGGCGATTTGAAACAGTATCGCCGGGTATGGCCATACTCCTGACAATTCTGGCACATGGGAATGCCGCGTTTTTCATTGTAAGTGCTGACCCGGAAGAGGACGTTGTTGACGTGGCGGATTAGCTTAAGCTTTTCCACAGTAAGGGTTGAGTCACCTATTACAAGGACTGGCTCAATATCCGTTTTAGCGCCATTATGGTCACTTTTACGTAGTCTGTAGACCGAAATTATCCCACCAGCCGTTTTAATGTGCTCCTCAATTTCTTCTATAGGGTGGGTTAAATCAAAACCGTGAAGAAGAAATTTCTTGTTCGGTTTTGTACCCCTCGGGGCATATGTATGATATGCTATATGAGCTGCTTTAAGAGCGGCGGCTGTGGTTGTGAGGGCCTCATTTGTGGCACAAAACACTTTCGTATCTTGCTGTCCTTGGACTATGTGGTACCCCGTGACTATGTACTCTTTTAAGAGCCTGGTCAAGTCATAGCTATTCAATTTACCCATGACTAAGGGAGGTATGGGTTTAGGTTTGGTAGCTATGGGCTCGGATGTAGCCATTTGTGGTTCTGCTGTAGTTAAAGGTTCAAAAGAATTTTGTACCTGTGTGACAGTTTTTGGCACTGTGCGGGGTCGACATTGTCGTTTGGGCTGATGGAATCCCTCCGTGTTTTCCGTATCGGACTCCGGGCTGGCTGGGGAGTCTGAAAGGGCGTAGGTAACGTCCATCTGGGTTTCAGATGACCTGCGGGTGCCTTTACGGGCGGGCATTGTCTTGGTGGGTTTACACCCAGTTGGGGGAAAGGTCACTGAGTCACTACTAATTTCGTAAGATTACTCACAGTTCCTCGAAGCTGCTCCTGTCACTTCCTGTCTTCACAAGTAACACAGTAACTGAATTCACTGTAAAAACACTATGTTCAATAGATAACAATCACTGGGTCAGAAAAGGTCCTTCCTCAACGAATGCTAACTGGTGAATGCGGACTGCCGCCAGTCTCGCTGCTTATATAGGCAGGCCAGCTGTGGTGGGGGAATTCCCCAACCGGTGGTTATTTCCCCCACCAGCAGCTTCTCTCTCTCTTACTGACGCCTTAAGTTTATTATTACAATATGAAAACATAAGTAGATATTTTCTTAACCAAGAAAATGGGAACTTCTAATTATTCGTAATTAAGATGTTGACACAACAAACACTATAATTAGATCTTAAAAATTACAACACCAAATTGTTCCAATCTTAGGGATGTTAGTCTTTACCATTTTGATCGCTATAAGATGTTTAACTAATAACTATCTATTTAGCAGTTTCAAGTACATATTACAAGAGAAACTATTTAAAACCACTCTCTTTTCTTCACAGAATTACCAATTAAAAAATCAAAGCATGAATAAAAATTAATGGTTACAGCTGCAAAAAATCATGTTCGTGACTATTTGAAAATATACTACGATGAACTACCAACAGAAGTTCCATATGATTTATCAAAACGTCGACGTCTTTAATTTAATACCTTACTCAATATCATGGTGTATCTATTTTATTGCTGAGTAATTGATTAACTATGACACCTTCTAATTTATCAAGGGGCTGGTTATATTGTTAGCACCATCGGGACATTAAATGAAACTTACATGCTTTGGATCACCTTGCTAAGGCTATAGATAGGCTAGATATGTCACAGGTTCAGTTATAATAGCAAACACGATTTTAATGACAGTCTTAATGGCTCTATGTAATTACAGTAACAAAACAAAAATTACCTAACATTAAAAGACGTCTCAAGGTCTTGTATTTAATAATTCATTTTTACCCTCCGCAACATGATAAGATAATGTTATATTTTTAATTATCAGGTAATCGATTATTTAAATGAAAGGAAATGAAAATTAAACTTTCTTCTGAGACATTACATCCCAAACCCTCAAAATGGATAGATAATTGTGGATTGAGAAGAAAGAAGGAATTTATAAAGCCGGGGGAATTTATAAAACTGAGGATAAAAAAAATAAAGACGGCATCGTTTTCCAAGAGGTGTGTTGGGGGAATACAGGTATTTGAGTTTGAGGAAAAATATATATGATGGGGTTTTAGTGGATGTTTGGTAGAGGAACGTCATGAAGAAGTAATAGGGAAAGTCATTTGTTATGTCGGGATAGGAACGTAGACAGGGAAAACACACTCTTTATACCACTATTATATTTAAGGAACTGATAGACTTTTAATACATTAGTTACGTTGATTCGTAATGAACTGAACAACTAAGAGAAGCGGGATTAGACTGGCTCACATAATCGATACTCCAATCGATACACAACAGTCTCCCACGCTAATTAGAATAATTATGACATATTATAGTCTGCGTAAATCAGGTGGTAAATTGAGTTACATAGTCTAGCAGTTTTCCTGGTGGCCTCCGTTTTCTGCCTGATCGTCTCAGAATGGTTTCTGGCTGGACCCTAGGTTGCTCTTGTTGTTGCTGCGGGCGGGTCGATGGTCTTGGACTTGGATCTGGCTGGACGTCTTCTGGAAGATTACTTCTTGGTTCATCATCATTGGTTGGACTCTTGGGTTGTAGAGTAAACATCACTCTCTTCTTGGGTTTGGCGTCGCTCGCAATGAAAAGTAATTGATTGATGTGCCTCTTCAGGCTATATCAATTAATATCGAAGTTAAGGGTCGGACGTCGTAGGCAGCCAGCCTAATCCTTAAGTGATCGGGATGTAAACATCCCGAATGTATTTAGAGAGGCTTTAAAAGGCTCAAATAAAAACAGTCTTGTGACAACTCTCGTTCAGTAACTACATTCAACCTCTTTCCTTTTTCTTCTCGTTTTTCGTTGACGATCGTTAACTTCGAGTTCAACTATGTAGTGAAGCTTCCCAATCTTTTGGATTACAGTTCCGAGTCTCCATGTTGGTTTGCCAGTGTGGGGGTACCACCTTGGTTGTATGCGATCTCCCACGCTTAGTTGGCGTGTACCTGAGTGTTGCTGGAAAGAGCTGGTGTTTGTGGAGGTGGTTTCAGCAGATCTAATTGAATCCGTATTCTACGTTGTAGGTACAATTCCGATGGTGATTTCCCACATGCTAGCGGGGTTGACCTGTATCGCATTAAGATTTCTTGGACTTTTCTTTGGAGGGGTAACGTAGAACTAGTCATGGCCTGTAATTTCTGTGTAAAGGTCTGAATATTACGTTCTGTGATTCCGTTTGTGGCGGGATGGCCTGGGGCTATGAACTTTTGTTGAATGCCATGGTGCGTACAGAATTTGAGAAATGTTTCGCTTTTGAATATTGTTGTGTTATCTGAAACTAGGACTCTTGGTAGGCCGTGAGTTGAGAATATATCTTGAAGGTATTGAATGGTTGAATCTGTTGTTGGTGCATTCTTGGAGAAACGGACATCTTGCCAGCGGGACTTTGCGTCTACTAAAACGAAGAAGTGGTGGTCTTGGAATGGTCCCGCATAGTCCATATGAACCCTATCAAAATTCTCTGAGGGTTCATCCCAGTGATGGATGGGTGCTTTGGGGGGATTTTTTCTAATTCATACGCATTCCTGACAAGCTCTGACAAGATGTTCAATGTCTTTATCTAGATTTTTCCAGTAAACGTATTGGTGGGATAACTGCTTCATTTTTACAACCCCTGCATGGGTGTGATGAAGTTCATTAAGAACTGCTTGTTGTAAGGACGTTGGAACGACTACTCTTTGTCCTTTAAAAATTATGCCGTTTTGCAGGTAGAATTCCGTGATATTATTTTCGCCGTTCAAAAGGTCTGATTTTATTCTGGTTTGTTGCTCATCTCGTGAGGTTTCTTTAGCGAGAGTTTTATGATTGAGCGTATCATTGGAAATAGTATAAATGGTTTCGTTAGAAGTTAACGAGACTTCTTCTTCAATATTTTGTTCGAGTTGGGAAATATTTTCCTGTATAGAGGATCTTGAAAGGAAATCGGCGTGTACATTTTCTTCTGCCTTTTTATGTTCAATTTGGTAGTCGAAGTTTGTGAGCCAGGTTGCGTAGCGCAGAAGTCTAGCGGACGTCATTGCTGGAATGTGTGCATTCTCGTGCAGAATGTGGGTCAGTGGTCGGTTATCGGTATAAAGGATAAACTTTCTGCCATAAATATAATAATAAAATTTTTTGAGAGCAAAAACGATAGACAAGGCCTCTCTGTCTAGTTGGCTATAGTTCATCTCGGTTTTGGTCAATGAACGTGATGCGAAAGCGATAGGTTTTTCTATGCCATTTATGGTGTGTGAGAGTACTCCCGCTACCCCGGTTGGTGAGGCGTCGCAAGCTACCGAGAGAGGGAGGTCTGGATTGATAGGTGTTAAGACTCTATCACTAGAAATTTCGTTTTTTAATTGTGTAAAGGCTGATTCACATCTGAAAGACCAGTAGAATTTTTTATGCTTTTGTAAAAGTAGTCTCAATGGATACGATAGTGTTGAAATATTTAGAATAAATTTGGCGTAATAGGTCACCATGCCCAAAAACCTCTTGACATCGTCTTGATTTGCTGGTCTTGGTGCCTTCGTAATGGCCGCGACTTTAGCCGGGTCTTTCGAAATTTTGCCTTGTTCAAATACATAACCTAAGTATTGAATTTTGGTCTTGAATAGCTCACATTTTTCTCTATTGAGGTGCAAATCGAATTCTTGTAGTCTGTCGAGGCAAGCAATCAAATTTTTATAGCAGTCCTCTCTTGTTTTCCCATGAATTATGATGTTATCAAAGTATGTTGTGAACCCTCGTAGGCCTGCTAGGACTTTGTCTATGATAAGATGGAATTCATTTGGTGCGGTTTTGTTGCCAAAAGAGAGGCGGTTAACCGTATAGGTTCCTTTGTGGGTAATGATCGTTTGAATCTTTGCGCTTTCTTGGTCGACTGGGACCTGGAGGTATGATTTAATTAAATCCAGTGAGCAATAATACGTTGAACTATTGAGTGCTGTAAGAAGGTCATCAATTTTTGGTATAGGATAATGTGCGTCCTGAAGTTGAGGGTTTACCCCAACCACTTTACCATTGGCCTTGGGGACAACTACTAAAGGGGAAGCCCAGTCACTCTCTTGGACTTTCGAGATGATATTTTGCTTTTCAAGTGTCTCGAGTTCTTGCTCTACTTTTGCTTTTAGGGCTTGCGGTACTTCTCTAGCCTTAAAAGCTACGGGTTTTGCGTTGTTTCGTAATTTAAGGGAAATCTTGAAGTTTTTGCAGCAGCCCACAGTTTGTTGAAATATCGCCGGGTATCTGTTAAGGATCACATTTTCGACGTTATCAGGAATTGTTGAATGTATGGAATTATTATTGATTTTCCCAACATCAATTTCTTGCAAATCGATGTTTAGGTGTCTGATCCAGGAACGGCCCAGAAGTGGGGAAAACTTATCTGAAACGACGTAAAGTGTCTCTATTGATTTTATGTCCTTATATTGAACCTCTACTTTGACTACTCCAATGGGTACGAAAATACCTGAGCTGTAAGAGTGAAATCGGATGCTGGTATTTTGAAGTTTCTTGTTAAGGTTCAGACGATTAAAATTTGATTCATTTAAGAGTGTTTGTCCAGCTCCTGAATCCACTTCAAATTGTTGAATTATATTGTTGATTTTTACTTGAACGACATACTTCTGTGTGTCTTGATCCTGACTGTTAATTTCATATATTGTGTACTGATCATGGAGGAATGAATCTTCTTCTGAGTCTACTGCCTGCACTCCTTTTTTCTCTGACATTAATCTTTTTAGACACACTTTTTCGACATGCCCCAACTTTTCACAGTATTGACATTTTAACTTGGTCGAATCAACTCTGCAATTTTTTGAAATGTGATTATTTCGGGCACATTTTAAACAAAGCCCTTCAATTCCTAATTGCTAACACACGAGAGCGGGATTAGACTGGCTCACATAATCGATACTCCAATCGATACACAACATCATTCTTACTCGTTTGGGTTTTGAACCTATGATAATCGATTTAGACTTTACACCGTTTTAATTCAGTTTATTCTCTTCGGCCCAATAACTGATTCGATCTGATCTATGGAAGGAGAAATATTTTTAGTTTTCATCGTCACAGTCATGAAAAGAACAAGTTTGACTTTGATTGTGGAGTTCATCGGTGTAATGGCAGATTTAATTTGGGAAATGGATGAATCTTGCACAATTTTTGTAAATGGAGAGGGCACATGAATGGGGTTTACTGGGAACCAGGACGACTTGCGATCGGACGGAAATAATTAATGAGTTTTCACCATTTATCATCGAGTTGCTTTCATTTTAGCAATTTTTATATATGACAGTTTTAATGAATTTTTGTAATTAAAGTTCCGACACTTGGCCCAAATCATTAATCAGGACGTCGAGATCGTTGTTGAACAAAATGGTTGGGCCTGAAAGATGTTACCATGGAGGGCAGTACATCATCTGGAGGGTTGGCAAGTTCTGTGAGAGTTTTATTGGCATGTATGTACATTTGAAGATTGTTCTAACCACATGATGGTGTCTTTGCAACATTACTAGGGCAATCCATTGGCTAAAATGTTGGTATGTGACAGGCAAACACTCACTAGGACTGTATGGGTCAAGCCGCGAAGTAGAACAATAATAGTTCCCTTTTTGCGAAGTTCTCAGACAGAGATTGAACAGGATATGTAGCAGAGAATCACAATTCCCATCACAAATATTACATATGAAGGATAAATGTTTCAATAGTAATTAAAGTTTTCCTTGTGGCCCTCCGTTGGTTTAACTTGAAGAAGAGGATTGCGGAACTAATGAAGGGAAATGACCCATACTTTGGTTTTATGAATTACATCCGTGAAGATGGCTGTCTTAGATTTTCCTATGAAATGGGAGTCGAATCATTGTTTTTTTTGTTGCCCCCTCTTCTGCATACCCCCTTGTTATTAAAAATTATGGAATTCAATACAGATACTATATAAATGGATCTATTTACAATAGTTTAATATTATATGTCCTTTATCTTGGCTACATATTACACAATTTTTAACAATGGCGATTGTCGCAAAAGTATAATGTACGTTATACATTTATTGTCTATCCATGAGTAATGGGGCACATTAATTATAAAATAACAAACTAAGTTACATCTAACAAACAAAATCTTGACCCAATTTTCCCCGATATCTGTTGCAATCGATGGGGGAAGAGTGGTGGGGGTCATAGTGTTAAATACTGGGTTTGTTAGAAGCTGCAACAAGTCAAAAAACCTTTTGTATCTCCGGTGGATAAACTCACCCACCGATGGCACACCAAGCAACGGGTGCAGGCGGCGTTCTTGAGTGGTGGGTCTGACTACTTTTCTGATGATACCGTTCTGAAATTGTTGGAGATTTTCGGCTGTACTGTCAGCCAAGTGAGTATATAGTGGGACACCGTACATTAGAGCTCGCTGGAGGACACATTTATATATTATCAGTTGGAGATACACGGACAAGTTAGGTGAAGTGAGCAAGTGCGAAAGGGTGTGTCCTACTTTTTCTATT
Source organism: Acanthosoma haemorrhoidale (assembly GCA_930367205.1). Lineage (NCBI taxonomy): Eukaryota > Metazoa > Arthropoda > Insecta > Hemiptera > Acanthosomatidae > Acanthosoma > Acanthosoma haemorrhoidale. The sequence continues at coordinate 77,953,972 of OV884011.1, forward strand.
TTGGTACTAAAATGATAGCTAAATCTATTTGTATACCCCGATAGTACATTGAGAAATATAATAAGTTCTCTCTCCCTCCTATAGTATAGGATTTTGGCAAGGCTTTTTTCCCCTTTTGGAGGGAGAAGATTACTCAGTCGGTCTTCCCGGCGTTCACACTCATGTTTAGCTTACCCAGTCTGTCACTGATTACGTTACAAACTGACTGCCTGTGTAAGAGCTCTTTTTGCACTCACAAGACTGCTATAAACCGCATTGTCTTCAGCGAAAGCGATATTTCCTCCCCACTTGAAAGCAAACATTACTGCACGGGTGCCTTTGTGGCCGATTACACTGCTGAAATTCATGTGAGTCCTTGCAACTTTTGTTGACGACACAGCAAATCTTTCTTCTCATCCAGATCCTTACATCCGCATCCAGCAACCTTCACCTGAGTTAAAAATGATGCAACAAATGCCGCATCAAGAGGTCAATTAAGGCAAGTGCTTTCACACCATTTTTGTCATCCGGAACGTTTAATTCAATACCGCTTCCCGTGTCTAATATCTTGGTTTTCATCTAGACAAAAGGCTGACTTGGAACCATTACTCAAGACTTAAAAGACAATAATTGATCTTTTACATTAAAAACGCATCCTTCACACAGGTCTCCATGTGCCATCTGTCCACAAATATACCTTCAAGATTTTCCAAACTCCATAAAAATCTATCCACTCATCCAAATATATTTAACATGGTATGAATGAATCACAATTGATGGTACTGTATAAGGAAATTGTAGTCTAATAAAGAATCTTCTAATCTTCTAATAAATAAACTCTTTTTCTCTCACTACTCTAACACTGTTTCTTCCCTGACCTTTTTTCTGAATATATTTGTTGTAACCAAGGACATGTATCTAGGGTATGTTTATATAGTTTTTTCTCTTTCTGACTGATAAAAAAGACAGGTGACCGCTAACAAGACGAAAAGAGGAGATGCTGCGTAAAGCGGTACTCATTAAACATACAAGGGCCAGTCTGCCTGCATTGCGGCTAGGTAGGTAGGTGCCTGGTCCACGCTCCCTCTCATCTTGTCGTTTCAGGCTACATAATACTGCTTTCAAACTCGTTTGATAGTAAAACAATTCAATAGATCCACTTGTTTTTCTATTACTTTTTAGAAATATATATAAACGAAATAAAGGGCATAGAATGTAAAGGAACGATATCGAGACATGGATCGGTATAGGATAGCCAGGGGACATCCACTCAATCATTTTTATACAACATCAGTCACTAGGAAAGTCTGTATTCAATAAATAAAAATAATTGTAATTAAATAAATAACTGTTAAAATCGTAATTTTATGTATTCACTTACATTTTTGGGCCTCAAAAGGTTATTTTTTGGAATATTATTTGGCATACAATATTTATCAATGTAAGTATCGTTAACCACGGGGGAAAACTTTAGTCATCACACAATTATCACACAATAAGATTACCATTATGTTAATGAAAACTGTTTTATTCGATTAGAATAAAACTTTGTTCTGAGGTAATAAAATAAAACTATAAAAAATAAAACAGCAAATATGTTAGAGATAAACAAATAGTGAAGTATACATCACAGTTAGAAAAATATGGCCAAGCATAAAAAACAACAAAACAGAAATCATTTCAAAATTATCAAAAAAAAAAGTTAAAATAGTTACATGATACGCTTAAAAAATAAAAAACAACGAAAAGAAAAAGATAATCGGTATTATTCAGTATTTAATTAAAAATAAGACCATGCCATTTACAAACACAAGATAAATGAATGGTAGTAAAATTGGGGTGAAATAAATATATGCCTATTTATTTAACAAGTTTTGCATGAACAATAGCAGAGATAACTAAATAATTCCCTTTATATCAAGCGTATGTATGTATGTCTGGATTTGGAATATGTGAGCTGGTTGTGGAATATAAGGGTTTTGAAGGAACGTAAGGATTAAGCTTGTGAGATATTAGGAAGGAGAAAATCCTAGAAAATGTTGGAGATGGCAGGACAGGGTTGGCCGACTAATGCAGTTCTGAGGGACGGCACAAAAAAGGTAAGAAAGACCGGGATCTCTGTGAGTTGACGAGGGATCAGACTGAGGATTTGAGTTACAGGAGATTGTAAATATAGAGCAGTTGATGAGAATTAATGGTCCGGAAAATTGTCAAGGGAACCCTAACTCAGGGACACAGTAGACGCACCCTGGAGACGGAAAGACGAATCTTACGAAGTAGTTCATGACAAGTTTCAATTTGTCTTACCGATTGATCCCAGTACACCATACAGTCATATTAAAAGTGGGGAAAGTCAAAATAAGGGAAGATCCAAGGAATCTGCTTTTATGCCAGGGAAGGAGATGCGGGTATTTGATCACACTACCGCGTAACGGTACCTTCAAGGCTTAATTGACCTTCAGGAGATTTGGGAGATAAGTGGCTTCTGGTAATGTCAATTTTTTAACAGTGGAGCAGAGAGGGCAGCTAATAGGTTTGATTAGCGACAGGACTGCTTGGGTGCAGCTAGAGAAGAATCTTTGAAACCAACGGATCGAGATATTAAAAATGGTTAATGATTTTAATCTGGAAAGGTAAATTGAGTGATATATGATATCGAAGGCTTTGGTGAAATCGAGGAGAATTAGGACTGTTAATTTGTGTTGATCTATAGTGGCATAAATATATATATATATATATATATATATATATATATATATATATATATATATATATATATAAGTAATCGTCTCCCAGCTGTAGACGATCGAGAAAAAGGAATGAAGAAGGAGGTAGATGATATAATAAGAAGGTTTGTTTTATAACTGGCTTTATTTTCCTCATCATTATCCTCTATACACACGTTACGGGTTTGTTTACCCTAGGCTACAAGGTATTAGGCTTAACATTGCCGTACCGCTAGACGTAACTCCCCCTACCAGTTTACGGACATTCCCCGTAAACTCCTAACATGCGACATCAGCTATGTATCTATAGCAACACAAAACAAAAAGTATACTTTGTTAATAAAAAAAATTTGAAAAGAAAAATGTCTTCCAGGTCCATCTAAAAACACAGCACAGACCCATATAACACAAAAAAAACATAATAAACCAATAAAAAATATATATATATAGGCCTCTCGGGACTGGTCACCTGTGACACACACCGGAGTTATGTTTCGACGACGGGGCTCCCAGGCTCCCCCGCGGGAAACTTGAGCTGTTCCACATGTACCGTCCGCCGTTTAATCGGGGGTGTAATGCTTTCGACCGTGACCACGTTGTGTTCGCGGAGAGCGATCACTCGGAAAGGACCCTCGTACCGCACTAGTTCCTTACCCCTGTTCGACCCTTTTCTCCGGTACACGAGCGCGCCGAGTTTAAGATTGCCCAGAATATCGCGGACTTTGAGGTTGTCGCGCGCCACCCGTCGCCGTTTCTTATCCTGGAGCCTTCCCCGAACGGCCACCCACTGTTTCTTTAGCGCTATCTGATTACTTACTACCCGTGCGGCCAGTTCTTCATCGATCGCCGTACTCCTGCTATCGCGCCGGCATCTTCGAAGTCCAAACAGCGTCTCGACCGGAGAAAAACCGGTGGCAGAATGGATTGAGTGGTTATACGCGATGACTGCCTTTTCCATCGCCACGTTTGGTTCTAAGCCCTTCTCTCCATGGTAAATTCGTAGGTGGTCGCTAAGCGTGCTGTGCAGCCGCTCTACGTCTCCTCGACTCTTCGGGTGTCCTGGGGTGTTGAGATGCCAACGGATCTCTAAGGCCGCCGCCTCAGCCCTTATTTCGGCGTTATCAAACTCCCTACCAGCGTCGGAAGCTATCGTGTCTGGTACGCCATAAAATTGGCACCATGTGCGTAGTGCCCTTAGGACTGCTTCCGCTGATCGTTCTGCTATCAGATGGGCCATCGCTGTTTTGCTGAACCTATCGACAATGGTGACCCATTTGTATCCCCTCCATGTAAACGTGTCCACCTGCAAATCCTCCAACGGTTGGTCTGCCGTTGGCGTCTCCTCCTGTATTGCTCTGGGGGGGGGTGGCGATCATATTTCGTGGTCAGGCATGTGTCGCAGGTACCAATAACTCTCGCAATCGTGTCTTTCATGCCCAACCAGAAATATCTCCTCTTCAATGCTTGCAGGGTAGCGGGGATTCCCCGGTGGTTTGTCTTCCCTTGGTGGAATGCAAGGGTCACTTCTCTCTGCCGCGTTTCTTCTTTTACTGTCTCCACCTTCAGGGTACATCGGACGAACGTACGATCGACTCCGATCCTCTCCGTCCTCCATAGGCGTTTGATGCGCCCCCAGATGGTCGCATTTCCCACGTACATGTGGTGCGTTTTCCCTGGAGTAGATGCGTCCTTCAGAGCGCGGCAAATCGTATCGTCGTTTATCCCCGGTGTCGACCAGATTTTGACGATGTTGCAGTGGCCGTACTTCTCAGATTCCATCTTGAAGAGCCCAGAAGTTTTGGTGAGCCAAATGATCTGGCGCCTCTTGTCATTTATTATGGCGTCGAGGTCCTCAATGTCCGAGGGCCTATCCCCCACTGAACTCCCGTCACTCGGAACATCATTGGCTGGAGCCCCCTCCCGCTCCCCTTCCTCGCCGGGTGACCGTTCCTGGACGAATTGGTGGGTGTCACGTGATGGTCCCGGAATCTCCTCTTCGATCGCATTCACGACCAACGCGCGGGATAACCAATCGGCCACGACGTTCTCCTTCCCCGGTTTGTAAATAATGTCGATGTTGTATTGACTGAGGAACTCCTTCCATCTGGTAATCCGCGCTGATGACTCTTTCAGTTTTCCCACCCATTGGAGGGGTCGATGATTTAACCCGAAACTTCCTCCCGAATACGTAGGGCCGGAAGTGTTCTATCGCCCATACGATACCCAGTAATTCGCGTTCTAGCGCGCTATATCTACTCTCGGATTCAGTAAGGCGTCTGCTAGCGTATGCTATTGGTCGCTCCCCCCCGTCGCGATCCTGCGAGAGTACCGCCCCCAACGCGTATTCACTCGCATCTGTGGTAATCATGAAGGGGAGTGCAAAATCTGGAAACGCTAGTATAGGCTCTTCCTGTAGCCGCTCCATGCAACGTCTTATATTGTTCTCCATTACCGGGGTAATGACGACTTTTTGTCCTTTTTTAAGGAGATTGTTAATAGGGACCAGGTACTCCGCCATTTCTGGAACGAATCTGCGGTAGTAGTTCAGGGATCCGAGTAAGCGCCGGATTCCTTTTACGTCTTTCGGGATAGTCATCCGCTGGATGGCCTCCACCTTCCCACGATCGGGTTGCACTCCCTCTCTGGAAATTATGTGGCCTAAAAATTTCACCTGCTCTTGTCCCAAAAGCGACTTCTCCGCAGACAATTTCAGCCCGAATTGCTTAATTCTGTCCAAAACCTGTCGCAGATGGTCCTGGTGTTCTACCTCATCTCGACTGAAAACCAGGAGGTCGTCCATATATATCTGGCAAAACGACTCCCCAATCCCTCTTAAAAATTCGTCCATCAGTCTCTGGAACGTTATTGGCGCGTTTTTCAGCCCAAACGGCATTCTGGTGAATTCGTAATGTCCCCGCTCGAACGTGAATGCCGTTTTGTGTTGGTCTCCACGACGCATCCGAATTTGATGGTAACCCGCCTTCAGGTCCAGTGTACTGAATACCTTTGCTCCACTTAGGCGGTCCAGGATGTCTTCAAAGCGAGGAATGGGGTATTTTTCGTCTATAGTATTGTCGTTTAATTGCCTGTAGTCTATTACTACGCGGTATTTTTCGTCACCGGACGACCCTTTCTTTTTCACTGCCCACAGGGGACTGTTGTATGGAGACGTACTATCTACTATGATGCCCTGTCGTTTCAATTCCTCGATTTCGTCCCTTATATGCTGTCGCAGCGCCTGCGGGTATCGTCTCTCTTTGATATATATCACTCTCTCCTGCTTCAGTGGGATCTCATGGAACGTTTCCCCCGTCACTCCCAGTTTGTCCCCTTCGTTGAAAAATATATCGGCATACTCTCGCCGAATAGCGCGTTCCCAGTTGTCCGCCCGATCGATCGCTCCGATTCGCTCCTTCCCGTCCCCCACGGTTCCTGTACACCGGCATAACATTCTTCCCAGTCTAATATCCCATATTCCGTTACGGCACTTCACTCTTGCTCCTACCCTTCCCAAGAGATCGCACCCTATGATACCATCGTACTCGCGCGGCATCTTCCTAACCACGTGTATTTTCAAATATTCCCCCTTTTTCGCCCACCTATCCAATCCCATCGTCAACTCGCCTTCGATTTTACACGGCCCTCCCAGGGTGATAAGCTTGCACTCGCATGCCTGAATCCGCGACGACCCCTCGCCCACACACAATCTGTCCGCCGCTTTCCTGCTGAGAATAGTACAGGAACTCCCCGTGTCTATCAAGCATCTCACTCCTCTCGCCACTCCAATAATGGGTATACCGCCGTAATTCCCTCTGACGCTATAGTTTATTAACGTGCGGCCACCCCTCTGCCAGCCCGCTCCTCAGGCCACCGCTTGCCGTTTCCTTCCTCCTTCCGTGCCATATCGTCTGCTTCTTACGTAGTCCCTGTCGTCCTCTGCAGTCTCTCCTCTTCTGCTCCTGGGTTCATCTTCTTCTTCTTCTGTCTCCGACGCTCCCGTAGTTTTTGACGATTCGGAGGGGGTTCTGGTTCTTCTCCATACCCTCTGTGCGTTTACCTCCATCGGTTCCGGCCTATACCTCTCTGTTCGCTGGAAAATGTATGGACACTGCCTCGCGATGTGTCCCTCAATTCCGCATTCAAAACATTTTGTTCGCGGGCACTGCGCCACTAAATGTCCAATTCTTCCACATCCGTGACATTTTCTGTCCTCCTTCCTCCCGCTGGGTCTCGGTCTCCTTTGGCTAAGTCTCCTTCCTTCAACCGCCGCCCCTTTTTTCTCCGCATACCGTTGATCTTTCCTCTTCCATGCCTGTTGCGGCATTCTCGGCCTCCTGTACATCACTTTGGACCACCCTGCCTCGTCTGCCTCTAATTTTTCTTCTTCCTCACGGGCACTAGTGTCCATTAAATCTTGGGCGCACTCAATGAACGATCGGTCTCCCGGTAGACTATCTTTCTTTCCGGTATCCCTGGCCAACTGTACCTTTAGAATGGTCGATAGGAATGCCATCCGGCCTTCCACTTCCGCTAGGTTCACCGTTTCTCTCATTTTTTCCGTTATTTTGTTAAATTTAGCCAAGAGTTCTCCGGCGTACTGCCCTTTCGTTTGATTGGGCCGTCTGGTCTCCCTGAACATCTGGAAGATGTCCTCTTCTGGTGTCCATCTGCCTCCCCCGTATGCCTTCTTTAGTCGTTCTTTTACCACGGTCCATGGGGTGTCTTCGTCGGCCTGTATTAGGTTTAGTACGCTCCGTTTTATTCTACACACTAGGCCCGCTTTGATTGATTTTACGTCACCAGAGTCGAGTAAACCCTCAATTGCCTTCGCCTCTACTCTTTCCATAATCCTATCCCCGCCTTTGATGAAATGGTTCAATTCGCCTAACTCTCCTGAGAATTTCTCTAGGTCCGATATTGTTCTCCTCAGGTCCTGTGACGTTGCCGCTCGCACCTTCATCCAAGCCAGGGAGTTTGCATGAGCTTCGGCCATCGTTTCCCTAGGTAATTCGGGCACTTCGAAAGCCGCAGGCCGTAATTCTACCATGTAACTAGGTCACTTTTTCCCAATAAGACAACAGGAAAAAAAAATTAAAATTTTACTCACAGTTGTTTACCAGAATACTCGTAGTTCCCGGGTTTCGGCACCAGTAATCGTCTCCCAGCTGTAGACGATCGAGAAAAAGGAATGAAGAAGGAGGTAGATGATATAATAAGAAGGTTTGTTTTATAACTGGCTTTATTTTCCTCATCATTATCCTCTATACACACGTTACGGGTTTGTTTACCCTAGGCTACAAGGTATTAGGCTTAACATTGCCGTACCGCTAGACGTAACTTATATATATATATATATATATATATATATATATATATATATATATATATATATATATAAATTGGAGCGAGATATTAAACAATGAATGGGAAAAAAGCGATAACTAATTCTAACACAAAGGAATACGTATTGCTATTGTATGTCAAGACAATACGGCTTAAGATAAGCACACTTACACCTATAACCAGGGAAAATATACCCATTACTGTTTTCTCTCGGAATGGGATTAGAAACTTCTCCAGGGTCTACTTGGACTTAACTGAGATAAGGTCGGTAGCCAAAACTGTCACGGCGCACTAACGGAAGCAAAACCTGACTATGACACGTAACGGATAAGCAGGTGCGTAAAAAGGTACAGTATGACACTTATATGACACTTAGTTGACATGGGATGAATTCTGTTTTCCAAGGGGGAAGTGGGACCAGCTGCTCTTCAAAGCTCCAACGATCGTGACCCTCGGGTTAAGATTCTTACCTTGGTTCAACCTTGGTGATTCAAAACCATGGTTGGGAGGGCCAGGCAAAGCTACATAACAATTTAGAAAAAATCAATTGGACACACATTGATGCAACTGGTGGCCGACCATTCAGCACAGCAGGCAAGGAAGGGGTCGGCTTGGAGAAACGTGTAACATAATTTGACTGAACAGTGCAGTCCCCAAAATAGGGATAACGTTTGTTTAAAATCCTTTTTAACGAGGCTGTCGGCATAGCTGGTCGGTTGGACTCCGGGTTTGTTCTACTTCTGTCCCTGCACTGCCATCTGACTTTTGGAACATCAATGAAAAAATTTGGACGTTGGAAAATCAATGGATTTGGTTGTTCTCTACTTACCCCGGACACAGCGTTGCTAGTGCGTGTTAGCATGGCCTGTATCTCCCTGATGATGTCGCTAGCTTACCTCTAGTAAGCTGAAGACATCACTAATACAGCATATAGATAAATAAAATCTTTCTGCTCATTAAATTAACCACTGAACTGCAGCATAGTTAAATTTAATGCCAATCCATTCGTGATTAATTATAGTTAAACTTCGATTTAAATAAAAGATTGATTTACTTTAAAAAGTAATAAATAATGCCGTTACAAATAGATTTTTTGTTATTATTTCACAACTAGCTATCCCCTCCAGGGTAAACATATATACATCCTCATTATAATTAAATTAATTTATGGTAAGTATGTCAAATTATACTCAATACTCCTATAAAATGATTTAACATTCCCTTAGATTAGTTACATTAGGTGTAAGTACACTACACCAAAACGATTTCCCAAACTGTGTTTGAACGCTACAACAAAATAGGGCTCGTTCAAGGGACACTTTGTATGTATGCTAGAATATATTTAGAAAATAATAGAAAAAAAACATTTTTATTCCGTGCCAATTAGGGACTTTGATTAATGTTGAGAAGAAAAATTTACATCTGGCATATGAAAAGAACTATCATATTACGATATCATAATAAAAAAAATAATGACTATGTAAAATAAAGTGTAAACCTCCACAGGAAAGATAATAAAAATTATGAAACAATTTAATAAAAGTTAAAATAAAGATTGTTTAACTACTTTTAGTAAATAAAGTCATAGATGAAACCACCTATAAGAAACCAAAACAAAAGAATACGCAGAAGTCCTTTTTTTTTTTTTTTAAACCCCTTTAATCAAACATTTTCAACAAATTATGAAGAATAAGAGTATTATTCATTGGTGATAAGTGGCTCCATCTTCTGCATTAGTGCATAAATGCATTGTAAGGAGGGTAGAAATTACAAAATCGTTTTAAGTTAAAATTACATACATAGAGACTGGACTAGGTGATGGGGCTCGCCTTCGGTTTACAAAATGGGGAAACTTACATACTTCACAACTAGATAATCTTCACCTTCCCAGCCAGTCTTATCTGCCTCGCCCACCAGTAGGGGTGCCGGTTGTCAGGAGTCGGGGATGTAGATCCGTGTGATGTCCCATTGTAGGTGCCGTGGAAGTCCCTCTTTTAGTCTAACGAAGCCGGATCAACTCATCCCGAACCGACTCGGGTCGTCTCCCGGGGCATTCTCTTGACAGTGTCCGGTTCGTCAGCGACAGTATAATAATATATGTTTATATATTGTGGTATGATATACGTAAAGTAATTCAGTATTCTCATACTTTATATTTCAATTAATTTATTAAAATTTATAATAAGTTAACTAAGAAGTTCATTGCTATCTGTCGGGTTGCCACTAGGGGAGTGCCTAATCACTCTAGCTCTGGTGACAAGTGCGGATTGTTGTAGTTTATAACATAGACCATGTTACGGACATTTCCCGTAAACTTATACATAATGAGAAATGAAATTTGGAAACTGATACAATAAAAGACAAAACATTGTTAGAAAAGACAAGCAAAACAAAAAAGGTTCTTACATTGTACACAAAAGAATTATAATACGCACATGAAGAGAGAGAAAGAAAAAACCAAAAAACGACACTACCATCAAAATAAACACTAATACACAATACCCGGCAAGCACCACCGATAGCCGACTTGAGTGCGTGATATGCCGACTAGGTGTATCAGATGTTTAGACCTTTCACTCCCAAGCTTAGACCGGAATTAGCTTTCAGCGCTGGGACACTCCAATTCCGCCGCTAGAAACTTCAGCTGCTCCAAATGCACCGTCCTTTGTTTTATCGATATGCTCTCAATCGTGACCACATTATGTTCGCGGAGGGTGATCACCCGGAAAGGCCCCTCATATCGTGCTAGTTCTTTCCTTCTGTTGGAACTCTTTCGGCGATATACGATTACGCCGAGTTTGAGTTTCCCCGTGATATCGCGAATCTGAAGGTTGTCTTACGCCACCCGCGTTTCTTCTCTTCAAATTTGCTCCGTACGGTCGATACGATTATTGACGAAGCACGCTGCCATGTAGTCATCTACAGCCGTGCACCTGTCATCTATCCGATATCCTCTGCGTCCGAACAGCGTCTCGACCGGGGAGAACTCCGTGGTCGAATGTACCGAGTGGTCGTATGCAATGACGGCCTTCTCTATCGCCACTCCCGGTTCTAACCCTTTTTCCCCGTGGTGGATACGCAGGTGATCTGTCTGTCTGAGCGTACTATGTAGCCTTTCTATGTCTCCCCGACTCTTCGGGTGTCCTGGGATGTTGAGATGACACCGGATCTCTAAAGCCGCCGTTTCGGCCTTTATCTCTGCATTATCAAACTCCCGTTCTCCATCGGAAGCGATAGTTTCCGGAACGCCATAGAATTGGCACCATGTGCGGAATGCCTGCACAATTGTTTTCGCCGATCGGTCAGCTATGACTTGGGGCATTGCCATTTTGCTAAACCTGTCTATGACGGTAATCCACTTGTACCCCCGTCAGGTGAATGTATCCACTTGTAGATCTTCCAGTGGTCTGTCTGCTGTGAGGCATGTGTCACAGGCGCCAATAACGCTCGCGATTGTGTTCTTCATGCCCCACCAAAAATATCTGCGCTTGAGGGCCTGCAGGGTTGTTTCGATCCCGCGGTGGTTCGTTTTGCCCTGGTGAAAGGCAAGGGTAACCTCCCGTTGACGCTCTTCTTCCCTAATGATTTCCACCTGCAGGGTACACCGAATAAACGTGCGGTCGACCCCAATCCTCTCCAACCACCATAGCCGTTGATGGGGTCCCAAATAGTCGCATTGCCAACGTAAAGGTGGTGCGTCTTTCCTGGCGTGGACGCATCCTTCAGGGCTCAACAGATCATGCCGTTTTTAATTCTTGGCGAGGACCATATCTTCACGATTTTACAGCAGCCATACTTGCCATACTCGGTCTTAAGCAACCCTGACATCTTTGTGATCCAAATGATTTGGCGCTCCTTATCATTGATTATCTCCTCGGTGTCTTCGATATCCGACGGCTTGTCTTCCTCTGAGCTTCCGACTCCCGTGACGTCTTCTGTGACCGGGTAACCATTCGTGGACGAATTGCCTGATATCTTGTGATGGTCCCGCCGGCTCTTGTTCGATGGCATTGACGACGATTGCACGTGACAGCCAGGACTTCGCCGATATTGGGTACTGATCTATTTCAATAGATTTACACCATGTGATACCCTAAAGAAATTCGTTATATATCTGAGGAAGTTGAAGGAAGAATGAAAGCTGGACTCCATTGAAGACATCATTCACTTGGGACCTGCGGACTTCAAGTCAGAAGAGAAGACGGTTCGTTATCAAGCCAAGAAGATCCGAAGAAACATTCTCTGCATCTTTGAGTAATTCCTGAATTATAAGATTGCTTAGATAACAGAATCTGGGATTGTTTGACTACCACTCTGACGGACAGGCTAAGAAGGCTCGAGGGAATATCAACAGAGCCTGGGACTGTTCACTTAAAGGTGCGTTTCAACGTTTTATGCTGGTTATACAGATACAATAAATTTAATACAGAACTCACGGAAGACTTCATCAACAGCAATAAAAAAGACTTTAAGGTATTATTTTTGCATACAGTGTAATTTTATATGTATATATTTTTTATTTTTAGGACAAGAACAGGTATAAAAGATATTTTAGATAAAAACAGACACATTAACGAATTAGAAATGGCTCTTAATGACTATCATATGACTAAAGAAGACTAGGGACACCTTCCACACAATAATGGTGATCTTACTAATTTAATAACATTCATTAAACCACTAGAATAAATATATTTGACAGTATGTAACGATTTCCTATCAATAAACGACTTAAAATTACATTTAATAAATTACTTTAAGTATAGGCGGACAACATCACACCTACAGTATGAAATCTCTCAGATTCATATGTACAGAAACGAACACCCAATTGACTTCATTAAAAGAATTATCCCACATCAAATTCTAATTCAGAATCGTATAGAAATTGACACCTCTGTATGTAATAAACAACAAGAAATATTATCACAAAAGGTACTAATTGTAGACCACGTTTTTAGAAATTTACCATCAAGACTTATGGACGCACTCAATCATTTTATTATTAACGACCTGGTACAAATGAAAACGTTTTATATAATAACTGTGGGATCATAATGTAAGACATGTATCCTCAAATAAACACAAACATCAGTCAACAAGAATACCGACCTAGACAAAACTTCAGACAAAACAATTATAGGGGAAATGACTATAATGGGCAACAATTTCAACCAAGACAGTACCAAAACACATATAGAAATAATTATCAACAAATCAGTGACTTTGAACATAGCAATAACTATCAGCAACGTTATGAACCCCGTCAGAACTTTAAAAATAATGAACAACGGCTTAACTTTCAAATATCTGAACAAACATCATTCCCATCACAACCATTTAATCCACATTCACAAACACCGTGTCAATGCGAACTGTTCGAAGTAATGAAGTGCATCACTTTGACGAAACTCGCCCACTAGAACAAGAGAACGAAACATTGAAACAGAGAGCTAAAGACTTGGAGGACAAACTTAAACATTTGTTATGACTAAGCGAACCACAACCTGTCCCCCTACATCAACTAAAATTAGTGAAAGAAACTCCATCATTTACTGACTTACTTGGAGACAATTGGTTAGTAGACACAGGGTCAGAAATTAACTACATACACCCATGTTCCGTACCCGTAGGAACTGAAATTAAGTCGGAAGATTTCATAGTGGTAACACCAGCTGGTAGCGAAAAAGGCAATGGCTCAGTCACTCTAAATTTGGCACTTAGATTGTGTTTGACCCGTGAACTAATAGTTAGGTTTAAAATTTACAACATTAGTAACAAATACGAAATATTATTAGGGATGGAAACAATCCAAACCGATATAAATTGGGACCGAATAAAGAAATTAAAATAAACGTAATTATTAATAATGGTCAAATAATATGTAATGAATTGTATGTAATAAAGAACAAAAAAAACTAGAAACTCTTGCAAGACATGAACATATAACTAAAGATAATAAAATAAAATCATCACATGACTTAAAATCTGTAGAACTTGACGATATGGAAACAGAAGAAGCCATAGAAGACGAAATTAGTGTAGTAGCTACACAGCACTCCGAAGACTCTAGTAACGAACAAATTTTTATAGCCCCTGACGAAAAAGCAATAAATGGTGAAAAACAACCACCAAATTATAATAACCAGAGGACATAAAAACGTACACTTTACCAAACCGTTTAATAAAAGAAGATATGACATTTCTTTCAATAATGAGGAAGAATTAGACCAAATATTAGGACAAATTATACACCCAAAACATGTTTATGGAATTTATTGTGAATCGAAACTCAATGTAATGACTACTTGGTATGACGAACAATTCAATACTTTAGCAAGAATTATACAGAAAAAATATCCAACTGTTAAGATAACAAGATACAAAAAACATGTACTAAATGTAACAGCCAAGGACGAACAAAGCAAGATTATTTCCATTTATCACACAGGAAAGACCTCCCACAAAGGAACAATTGAGACTTATGACAAATTAAGAAAACAATATCATTTCCCTTCTATGAAATAAATTATTGCAGATTATATTAACAAATGCATGATATGAAGAAAAACAAAATATGAAAAGAAACCAATTAAACCTAAATTTAGGGTAACACCTAAACCAGAAAAACTTTTTGAAGATGTAATGATTAATACTTTACATTACGAAAGGCAATACATAATCACTATAACCGATACTTTTTCAAAAAGACTATTCACAAGAACCGTTAAAAGTACTAACATATGTGGCGTTATAAAACAATACTTATTATTGCAGCATTACCCAACACCAAATTCTATACGAATGAACAACGGAAGAGAGTATGAAAATAAATGAGTTACTAACTTCCTTAAAACGAATGGAATAGAACCAATGTATGTAACACCTAATAACTCGATTTCTTTAAGACTTTTGGATCGTGCACACCGCACATTAATCGAATATTTAGGGACATTAAATAATCAAAAATTAACTAATAAGATGCTAACTAACAAACTTTCTTTAGCAACTATTGCATACAACAACACCTTAAATGAAAAACTAGGTATGACTCCTGACGAAATAAGTTTGGAATAAATAAACAAAATAACCAACAAATATCAATAAAGAGCAATATGTTAAAAAATATCATGATGATAAACGCCTAATAAATGACTTAGTAAAGACAAAAATAATAAAAGAAAAACTAAACCAAAATCAGGAAAACATTCCGACAATTTCTGATGATTAATGATAAAAACTACTACCCATTGAAAGCATAATAATTCTTATAAACCAGTAATAAAATATAGAGACAACAATATTAAACGACCTCGTAAAAAACATCTGACACACCGGGGATTTATAAAGAACAATAACAATAGAGAACTTACTGACATCCCTAGGGATCAAACCATACTACATAACACCCAATCATCCCCGATTCACTAGGACTACTTAAGCCCAATCCACTTTGATAGAAATTTTACAAACCATTAGGGAAGAAAATAAAGAGAAATCTCTAGAAACAAATTTAAAACTATCATTAATCACATTTAATAATTCTTTAAAGCAAAATTTAAAAATGTCCCCCCAATGAGATTACTTTTGGTATAATAAAAGATCCCAGCAAAGAAGAGGCACTAATAACAGAACAACTTGTTAGTAATTATAACGAAAAGCTCAAAATAATACAAAATAACATTAGGAAAAGCATTACTAAGGAAAAAGAGCAAAGAACCAACAAACTGATTAAAAATCGAGAAGACCCCGAAATAGAAAAGGACAAACCCTACCTTAAACGAATAACAAGAACACAGATACAAACCTGTTATTCCTTTTATTGACAAACGAAACAAAGTAATAAAAGTACATACAGAATGTTTCAGATGGAGAACAAATGGACATTGATACTGACAGTGACACGCACAATAGCTGCTAATAATAATAATAATAAAATCATGGAAGTAATAAACGATATAGACAGGACCCAATATGATATGCACCTAACCGAACTGTACGAAATATTAAATTACTTAGCTGTACTAATACTAGACTTAGAACTGTCTTTGGAAACATGTAGAATGGGAATCCTTTATGCTAACATGACAAAACATACCGGCTCAATTGATGACCAGCCAATTACAAGACTTGGTAATCATTTCGTTAACGAGTAAAATTTCATGTGCTACACGAAACGGACTTATTCATTACATCATACAATTACCAAAGAAGAACCAAAATTAAGTTCAATCTATCTTTACAAAATGACAATAATGTAATAACCACTGTAGTACCAAACAATTTAATTCTGTACAATTTACAAGAAACCTTTGTTGTAACATGTAACTATATAAAATCCAACTCATTTTGTACTAACATTAAGAATATTAGAAATGATTGGATACCTAACGCATTGCATAAAAACTTAGATGAATGTCTCACCACAACTATTGTAACTCCTACTCCTTTCATTCAGTATAACAATTTTATAGATGTATATTTAACTTTTAATTTATCATATTCATATGTATTCATTGTAAGCAATAGTACCTTACCTATACACTAACCCTTCTCCTCTAATATTATGTTAGATACTAAGGAAATCATTTATAACCCGAATTGAGAAAATTGTATTTATAAACTAATGTATTGTCTATAAAACATGTTATTTCTTAATATGACCATCCTGTCCAGGAGTTCAGGAATTAAAAACAGGAGAAGTTATATAATGCTTAGAATATTGTAGTGCTAATATTATATATAATGCTAAAAGTAGAAGGGGGTTGAGCAGAACTGTATACCTGCCTCGTGACTTCATGGAAGTCACTGATATTTTTAAGTTAGCAACAGCATTCCTTCCAAGACCTCCATCCCGATTCCCGGAACTACCCTTCTCTTATACACATATGTCTCAGCTTTAGCGCCAGTCACCAACCTGTTTTCCAGACACTCGTTCCCCAACATCCCACCCAGTAGTATGTAGTAACGTAACTCTTAATATTTGTATATACCATTGTTTAGCTTGTACTTCATAATGAAGCTTTTCTTTCTTTTCTTTTAAAATAATCTCCTCTACAAAGATTATTAAACTGATGATCAAGAAAGAGAGAATAAGTACGGTAATATTACACACAGGTTCGATTGTTAACTGACTTTATTATCTTCTCATCCTCTATATATACACAGGCTTTGTTTACACTAGGCCCTGTGGTATTAGGCTTAACATTGTCTTGCCACTAGCCATAACATGTAAACCAACTGATATTTGCAGCTCAATACCGTTATCAAGTATCAATGCAGGAAACAAAAAACTTAGAATTTTATATAAATGTGGTACTGACATCAACTAGAATAATTTACAACTTGAGATAAAATATTATTAAGTCCTAACTAATAACGACAAATCAATAATAAATTCATACAATAAAAATTACTCTCATTAATATGAAATACTATCGGCATTTCATATAGATCAAATATGCAGGTAGAAAACGAAACTATTCTGTGAGCCAGACCCCTATGAATAAAAATAAAATACAAATTCAATTCTGACGAACCGGAAAAAAAATATTACAAAACAAAGAAAAATCACAAAGCAAAGCTAAGTGTAGCCTCGATTAAGAAATCATAAAAATAAGTATTTAAAAGTATTCTAGCAAGCGAATGGATCTTTATAAAACTAAAAAAAGTCGTTTAACACAATATTAATTAAAATAAAACCTTGAAAGAGAAATAATCAATGGCAAAAAATAGCGTAGTGGTAGCCAAATATCTAAATATAAACATAAAAAAAATATTGTACAGTGTAATCAATACAAATAGTAAGCAGTTCTTAGGAATTGCGTTATTACGGCCTTGTTATTGGAGACTCGTTACCAAAACTCACTTCACTTGTCATATTATGGACGCACATAGTAATCAGTGGCAATTGAGCGGGTTGGCAAAGTATAGGAAAAATGACCAAGGGCTGAAAACCTTCCTCCCAACCAAAAAGATTCAAAAAATATTTAACCAGATCATTATTCCTCAGCCCCAAATTCATAACTCTCTCTCCACCAATTCTTCAGAAGTAACAAATAAAAAATATTATTTCTTGACAGTGGGAGTCCTGGCAATGGTCAGTTTCTCCAATCATGTCCTGAGCGTATGAGGCTCTCGCGCTCTTCGTCACCCTCCACTGGCTAGTATGTGGTGACGCGGCTGACGAAGGAGCGTAGGGGACTTACTAAGACTCCACTTCCTCTTTCGTATACGAGGGAGTTGACAACCATGTGGATTTGGGAGGCCTCTGGGCTGCTTGTAAATATGGTATAAATGAGCGAGAGAATGAAAATTGTAAATATGGTATGAATGAGCGAGAGAATGCAAATTGTAAATATGGTATGAATGAGCGAGAGAATGAAAATTGTAAATATGGATGAATGAGAACATTTATCACAGTTACTTATTGCCTAATAAGGCTGATTGTAATTTTAACCCAATAAAGAAGTTTCAACATAATATATAGTTGTCGAAAAAAATATAATATTTAAACCAAACCTTTGGGAAATGCGAAATAAAGAAATCAAAACACCCACCTGTTGATTTATGCACTACCAAAAGCATAGTATAGGACAGGCCCTCGGACCACGTAGACAGAAGACAACCCCTCCGGCGATGGAGGGGATGGGGTGGTGGTAGTTTGAACGTGTTGTGGCCATAACATGGCCATCTCATTACCCCCAACCACCTGTTTCTGTCCTCCTTCAACAGCCTCTGGATTTTCTGCAACAGGTTGCTGCCTTTATTTTTATCGGCCTTTTCTTTATTGGCAGTCGTTACTTATACGTCCGAGTCTAGAAACAATTAGTCTTCCTTTTCCGCTTTCAAAGGGAGTAAATTATTTAGAGGCTTTTTATTGAGCAGTAAAACTCATTGTATTACATCTTGAATCCCAGGCGAAACTACTTTTACGATTTACAATTGTCCTTTTGTACCGTAAGCTTTTCTTCAGCCGCCAAAGTTCAAGTAAGATCGAGGAGTTGCGCTTGAAAAGTAATCGTTAGTAATTGTGAAAGGTGACAACTTCTATTTTTTAATTAAGGTTTCAAAATTCGAAGTTTATAGCAAGGAAGAACTGCTTAATAATCACTAGATCAAAAAAATAAAGCCAAATTTAAGTATTTGAGAAACAAAGTTATTAATTACGGAAAAGAATTTATATTTTGGGATGTCTGTACTCATGACGTTCTGAATTAAAATAAAACAAACAATTACAGCTTTATTATCTCAGGTAATAACTGCGTTACTATAGCAATCGATTACAAAAAAGAAACGACAAACAATAAAATAATTGGAGAACAGAAATTCAAATAGTTGAAAGGGTAAACCAAAATACATAAAAGTGAAATCTGGTGATTATTTGGAAAATAAATTAGCAAAATCTTACCATAAAATTGTTATTGGTGAACATAGTTATGGCATATACGATAAACGGTTTATAAGATTGATTACCATTTTAACGAATATGCTGCTTAAAATAAATTAGTGCCAAGGCAATGGTTTTTTGTTTTATCCAACCAAACATGTAGATGCAAGATGCAACTGCCCATTATTGAAAGAGCACGTAGGACGTAAACCAAAGGTGCTATAGAGAAAAAAACACCTTATGTTTCGTCCCAATGTGACCGGAAGTATCACAGCTCGTTGTTAAGCCATGTAGCTCTGCCAGTATTATGTTTGAACCAAGTGATTCTGCTGGCAAATGACAAGCTAAAGATCGCATCTTGTTTGTGCACCCTTGAGACCAAAAACCCTGCCAACCCATTTTTGTCAGCAAACTCCAAAACTAAATTTGTAGGACGAACAAATCCGTATTTCAGAAGTTAACCATTTCGCAACGTGGTAAATATGGCTGAACATTCTTTAATGAGCTTCCAGGTGGTTGGACATTAAATCAGTCACTTCTGTGAAACTAGTACTCTCTAGTTCGTACAACGTTTTTCTGGATCTTGGAATCCACCACTAATATACAGCTTTCCATGTATCGTCCCTGGAAATTTCGGAACATTTTCACACAGAAATCTTACAAGATGTAATCTATTTTCTGAGCTGATAAAAAAGTCTTTGTTGTGAGCCGTTATTTTACTAATGGAATTTGATATGACAAAGTGTTTTGGAGAAATACCTTCGGATTCTAGATTAACTTCTATGAACTTGATGGAACTCTCATCGTATCGGTCGAATATAATGTTAACTCCATTTTCTAATGCTTCGGAAAACAACGCTGTGATTCTGTAAAATAAAACACGGAAATAACGAATATTTTGAATTTTTTCGGTGTAATCAGATACCATGCTGTATTCAATGTAAACTTTCGGTTCTACAGTGGACAACACCCCTTTCACGCTTTTTCCACATTCACATTTCCTTTCTATTTGGAGGCCAAGACTGATTTGGTTGATTTTTGGAAAGTCCTTACTTATCACACAGATAATTTGGACTACCTTTTATGAGGAGCCAAACTCTTAAGGTCAAAGCCACTCTTGTTACTTGCTACTGGGACTTTCGCTAGGTTTAGTAGTAGAGTGGGAGAGAAAATTTGTGAATGGATTTTTTTTATTACTACCAAAACACTTAACTGTTTCAAGTCTAACCATTCCCTTTCAAATTCCTCAGTCAACCATTCGCCAGACTGCTTAATGTGTGTAAACACTGAGAGTTAGCATTATCGTGGTAGGGTGGTACCATTGAAAATATTGCATAGGCCACTCCTCTACCGCCATCGGTGAATGGGTTCTGGTCGCTCAAAGTCGAAACTAAACGTAGAAAGTCTTTTTCATCTTTGGAAATCCTAATGTGTGACCACTCTTTGTGGAGAGTATAATAAATATACCCAATCGTGTCGATCTCCATACCCAAATAATAAGGGGCTTTCATTGTTGTTACGGACAAAACATGATAAGGACACTTCAATTGACTACATAATGCCTAAGCCTACCGACTCACAGACATCTCCAACATTCCCGGAGTCGTTACTATAAAAATGATAGACGCATTTATCATTGACAAATATTATACTATTGTACATTTTCTTATCTGTTTTAACCTTGCAGAAGAGCTAAGACAAACGAAACAAGAACTAAGACGCTTTAAAGCCCATTCCCCGCATCCTATAATATTTAACAACTCTGATATGACACTGCATATATACCCCAAGATCTCCTCACCTGACCGATCATCCCATTGTTATGTAACCTTTTATATCTCAATATAAATTTTTCTTTTAAACTATTTACCAATAAAGTGTTTTTTTGAGATGGTGAATATCAAAGAATTTATCTGACGATGGTTAGTTCCCGCAGATCTCCTTGCGACGCCCAGAGCAACATGGCCTGCCCGTTGGACCTGTTTAGCCCTAATTCCAGGAGCTACTGGATTACCGCTATGCATTCTCATTAAACTGACCCTTTCCGAATTTCAAACCAAAAAAGGTGGAATATACCATCACAAAAGTTTATATATCACGGCCGCCATTGGGGCGAGAAACTGAAAGTAGTGCACCTGATCATAGCTCTCCGCTCCTAG
Organism: Acanthosoma haemorrhoidale; assembly: GCA_930367205.1. Taxonomy (NCBI): domain Eukaryota; kingdom Metazoa; phylum Arthropoda; class Insecta; order Hemiptera; family Acanthosomatidae; genus Acanthosoma; species Acanthosoma haemorrhoidale. Next base: position 77,975,568 of record OV884011.1, read on the forward strand.
ATGCATTACTACTGACAACTGAGGTTTTTTATTAACCATTATAAATTGGGTTTTAGATGAATTTACTTTTTGTCCAATCTTCGAACCCTCTATTTGCAGGGATCTCAACCAAGTCCTATCTTATGTGTGTCAATAATGTGAATAAATTGAGGGGATGCGAATGGCAACTGCAAAGTGCAAGAATGGATGGGATGGGCAAGCTATCGAGTGAGCTATTTAAAGCAATTGGAGAGAAAATTGTCAATCAAATTTTTCAGCTTCCTCAGAGAATCTGGTGCAGGCTAGAGATGAGCATAATATTCCCCATTTTGATAAAGGGAGACCTCTTAGACTGCGGAAACTATAAACGGATATCTATGCTCAATTCAGCCTACAGGGTACTTTCTAATAGTTGGAAGAATACCCCTCACTAAATCTAACAAACTTTTAATAGTAAAATTGTTTCGATTTCAACATTTTTGGTTGTTTTTTTGAAATCAGAACCATTGTTAATATTTGACTAATCTAGGGATTATGAGTCCTCTGTTGGACCTAGAGGACTAAAATTTACACGTGAGTTCCATTAGATGACCCCTGACATAAGAAACACCACAAACTCCATAAAACATGACTAATTATGTGTCATTAATTAATTAGATACTTAATAAATAAAAATTAATATTTCTTAGCATATTTAATGGCGTATCAAATTAAACCTATTGCCGTCCTAATTGATCAGATGTATGATGAAGTAGTTCCATTTGATGACCAAATAATTCTTAAAATAAAAGCCACCTAATAATAGACGATTAATTAATATCAAAATCTTATCTTAATAAATAAATACTTTCCTAGCGTATTGAGGAGGGTATCAAATAAAAAGTCTGACGTCCTGATCGGATCCTGTTCATGATTGTAGTGTGAAATATAATTAGTGACTATATTCAATATATTGCCATAAAATTGTGATCATCAGCCGATACACTTAATTGTGTGATAAATCACACTTAAATTCTGAAATTTCTGATTGAATTCTAGGTTAATCTAAACAGGTCAGTGTTATGATGGACAATCTCAATCATTGAATTATGTCAATAATAACATAAAATCAATTTTGATATTGAAATATTAAATAATACCGAGAGAGAGAATCTGTAATAAATATTGGCCAAAGACTGTGCGGTCCCTGTAATCCATCAATAAGGGCAGCAACAGGTGAGTTGCCCTGGATACGAGTGACGTCACCCTCCTCCCCATCCCCACTTCCACCATCCTCCCTCCATTGGTCCATACTCCACCTCGGCCTGATACATCAACATGCAATTGGATATTGAACACTAAGGTTCCTTTCATACTATACGGTTTTGACGTCACGGCTAGGGATACATTTATTTCAGATTAGTTGTGCATACATACCTCCGGGATATAGGTACATCTTGCGGCTATTTTCGTAATCCTTTACAGCCTTGAATCAGTAAATGGATGTGCCCAATATAGTCTATTTTGTTTTAAAGGGTATTTTTCTACACTAGGTTAGCAAAACAAAGTACAAAACCCACAAAGTACAAAACGTTTTCTTCGATAAATTAGACCATTACTCTATTCATTATATTATCAAACTTTATTAAGGTAAAAACATACTATTACGTAACAGCGATCTTAACTAGACGTCAGATATTTACACAGTGAATGGAGTGGGGAGGCTGGAAGGAGTATTTATAATATCAGGAAAAAAGTGTCTCATGGATACTGCTAATGTTGCAACATTACATAGCTGATAGACATCCATCATTGGCATCCCAATGTGTACAAATGTCATCAATGCACAATTATTAATACAAATTAGTTAGCACAATATTTCAACATTGAAAAACAGTAATATTCCTTCATTCCACTTTGGGTGCGAAAGAATATTCAAACTGGTGCAGTTTGGGTTTCGTAGCGAACACTCCACCCAACACCAATTGCAAAGATTAATTGTAGGATTTGATGGAGCTCTACAAAACAGCTTGTGGTTTTTATGGGAATACGAATGTAATTCGATCGTATAAGGCACTTGGGACTTAAATTTAAAATAAGTGGTGGACTTCCTCATTAGCTGGTACAAATTTCAAGTTCCCTCCTTGAACCAGCTAGGAATGTTATATCAGGTGTCTCCCCTCAAGGGGAAACTTTGAGTCCACCTCTCTTTAACCTTTTTAACTCTAAGGCAATATATAAAGGATGTATCTTTTCTAAGGGTACATATATTCGTCCGGTTTACCCACGAACGCTACGCTGTTACGCTCTAGTTGAATAATGAGAATATTTGAATTGTAGGAATGCCATATAATTTAACTACTGACCGATTTGATCTCTCTATCAAATCATGAGCGTATTGTATTTGCGTTAATTTATATTTCACCTTATACTTTACTCAAATAATCTTCTATTGTCCCAAATGGAATCTAAACCCAAAGTAATTTCCCTTAATAAATTAACGGGATGATCAAAATGGAAGGGATTCATTTATATAAAATAAAAATTTGTAAACCATATTTTATTACTAATTTTTTACTGAAAAAATATGTACTATTATTGACTTTATGGTAGGAAGATTACAGAGATCTTACTTGCTTAACTATAAAACTTAGATCAATACTTTGATCAAGCTGAGAGTCCAAGTCAAAAGCTTAGGGTCTCAGATATAGACCCTTGACCAGTCATCAGCACAACAAGCAGCTCCGGGCAGTTGCCCAATTCCAAGAACTCAGTAGAGCAGAGCTGCTAAGGAAGTCCTCCCCCCACTGTCTCGTCCCGAAGTATGTGTCTCATCTTGGACCGTATCTTTCTCTTATCAGAAGGTTTTTTTCTATATGACCCTTTGTGTTCGTGTACGCCTTTTCACACCTTCTTGCGAATGGGTTACGCACAATATTTTCGCACCACCCTAGCAGCTTTTTCCCATATTCCTTCTGGCACTTACTTTCGTGGCATGAAAAAAATACGAGTTGTAAACTGGCAAATCCCCCAGCCCTTAAACGACATTAGCAACGGATGTCACTCTTGATTTTCGTCGGGGGAGGCGTCCCAAACCCAAAAGGGGTTTATGGCACGCCGGCTTTATGATAGTTGGCCTTTGCCCCATTTTTCCAATCTCTGCCTCTTAAAATTAGTTATAATTTTACACAACATTTGAATTGAACAGTTGAACATGCATTTCCAAGGGGACCGAATGTTGCCGAGCGCACTAGCCAGATTACAGTACAGCAAACGCCAGACTGCTTCACGAAATGAAGTCTTGGACTGAACCACAATAAAACAAACACAGGCATACTTACACTTACAAACTCATTCCCCACATCCAAAGTATCAGCGCTGGAATAGCTTATACACAATGAACCCAGTTAACAGATACTTAGGACTACATGTTCATACAATATTAAATTGTCAACTTAAACTACGTTACACTTTGCCACTTCTACAATACCTTAACTACACAGCTATTGCAAATTCGGAAAAATCTAAAAACGGTGCCTAATTAATATGAAATATTCTTCACATGATAAATAAACAGTTGAAATGTTGACTGCAAACTTAAAGGCTGAAATTCCAGTAAATTATACAGAAATAACATTTCCCGGCAACACATTAAATTGCCTAAAAAATTATTTCCTATTGTATCTTAAACAAAACATACGTGCCATAAATCAGGGTGTTATTGAAGGTTAAGGACGATTTCTCGCGTGTAGTCCAAAGTAACAAAAACACAATGAGCCTTAATTTGGGTAACATGTTATTGTAAACGACATCATTCCTCTATATAACAGTAACTACATCTTAGCTCTCGTAGTTTCCGTATGGTTTAAATTTGTTGGGAGATTTGAAACTCAGTAAATACTTCTTTCTGGGAAAGGTTTAGTTCTGCAACAAAGCAACCGGAATCTAAAAAATATTGAGCTAAAAAGAAAATGTTAGGTTTTTTGTTACTACAGCAGCACTTAGTTTAGGCGCCCACTTGCGATTTTCTATCGCAGCAGTCGCAGTCGCAGAGTTACTCTGCGCAATTATATTCCGGCCCAACCACTTGCGACTAAATAGTCGCAGATATTTCACCGTCAAAACTGATTTTGATGAGAAGATATGTATTGTTGATCTGATGTTATGCATTCGATACAAAAAGAAACGCAAACGGCAATATTGGTTGCATCGCATTGTTAGCACGAGCCTTCTGAAAGCCCAATTTTATAAGTTTCACGATGACATAAATTTGACCCCAAAGAAATTTTCTAATATTATAGAATGAGTGCCCAAACTGAAGAACGTTTGTCTGTAACATTAAGCAAAGTAAATATCAATCATTCAATTAAAGACATTTATTATTCCAAAACGTTGAAGTAATAAGAAAATATTATTTATTCAGATGTTAAATGTTAATGAAATTAAATAATGATTACTGCTTTTACTTGGCTGTTACAATATCAATTATTTTTATTGATTCCTTAAGTAAAAAAAAACACTGCTGCATTTGGATAAAGTAGATGGTGATGAATGAGAATTATATTCAGCGACTCCTGTACAAAATTGTATTCTATATTTATATTTGTTTGTTTACATCTTCATTAGGAATAAATGGAATTGCTCTAACCAGCACTGATGTTACTGATGGAGTCAAGATTAGAGGTAATCCTCTGATGTAATATTCCATTGAGAGAATAAATGAATAACACAGCATGTGGTACACTTCTGCTTGTGGCTTATTGTGTCCCTTCCTATTAAGTATTAAGTGATTACTTTTTTTCATTTTTCAATTGTTTTAGTTCTTTTGGAATTCTAGTTTTCTGGATATTGAATAGAAAGTGGATAGGCCTAAAAAAATTGCAGTTTGAGAACTAATATATCTTGCATGAAGTCTTGTACCAAAGGGAAGTAGCTATATGTGTGGAATAAACCAAACGTCGGTTATCTGCATACTCTGTCGATTCAGAGAGTCAGGTAGCAACCTTAGGAGACCTGACAAGGTCGTCCAAGGGCTACTTCAGCCCGATAAGGCAAAATGAACGAACGATGGCGATTTCAGACCAAACAATACAAAGACACCTCTGTGAAGCGAATCTGACCTCCAGTCACCCTTCCACTGGTCCACTTCTCACCAGATAGCATCGAGCAGCCAGACTTGAATTTTCAAATCAGTATGCAAATTAATCAATTGCTGATTGGAGAATGGATTTGTTCAGTAACGAGACAAGGTTTACCCTACCAATTCTCCAGATGGTCGGATAAGGGTGCTATCCTGACTGCCTACTTCCAGGAAGTAGGAATTAATCTTCTCCCTCTTCTTGCAAGAAGTCCGAACCTTAATCCGATAGAGCACGTGTGGGATATACTAAAGAGGCATATCAGAGCTACGAATGATGCAAAACAACTTGTTGAACTTCAAAACGCATTATTGGAAGAATAGGAGAACATTTATCAAGAGGACATTGCCCGTGTCATTCAGTCAATGCCTAGATGACTGGGAGCTATTAGACAAACAAGAGGAGGTGTTACGAGATACTACCACTTTAAACATTTTTTTCTAATTCATTCTCACATTTAAAACTGTTTGTAACATTTTCCTTGTTTTTTTTCTTCCTTACCCTTCTAATGTTGATTATGTTACCAACAAATATTCTTTATTATAAATATCTAAAAAAAAATATGAGAGGATGTTGTTTATCTACAGCATGCTATGAAAAATGAAGTGTTGCGCTAATTTTTTCCAGGAGTTTAGCTCATTAGAAAAGTTTGAATAATACACTTTCGCCCCGGATACACAGTTTTGGGTTGACTCACACGGTATAAAAACTGAACACGGGCTCAGAGTTCTACAATTATAAGACTTTCTTTTCAATAATTCTTTTGGACATAGACAGAGTAAACAGCGGCTCTAATGTATTTAAACAAAATAATTTTCATCAGAGTTTAAGTAATGATCAATTACAACTTCCTGCACCTCAGAAACTACATTTTGACAGCTGATGAAGCATTCACTCTCTCTAAAAATGTATTAAGACCTTATCCAAAGAGACACTTATCCATCAGACTAAGATTTTTTAATTATAGATTATTAAAACAAGCAAGAGCTCGTTGAATGGTGGAATTCTGTTTTGGCTTGCGGCAAACAAATGGCAACTTTTTCATTGCCTAAATGATGTGGTTGTCGAATTTTGTAATAAAATAATGTTTTGGTTTAATAACTTTGTGAGAAAAAAATATGGGGTGCTGTTTGAGGAAGAAGCATACCAATGCCTCTTAGCACAAAAAATCAATTCGACTAGAACCAGAGCTAATATATTTGTGGGATGAACGTAAGAGACTATTACTTGGTCAAGCCAGAAGATTCATGACCTTGTCACTATGAAAAAATATAAAACACGCAAACTTATATTTTAACTTGATGCTAACATTGGTTTATACTTACGAGTTTATTTACAATACAGTAATTTTTATAAATCAGAATAACATGCTAATTTTAACATAGCTAATTATTTATTAATAAGCTGATAACAGTAAAAAGTTTAAAAACTATAATGTGTATTAGTATGTTTTGTGAATAATAGTAAATATGTATTTGTACCTTTTATCATCCTTTCCATTCCAGGTAACTCATTTCACTTAACTCTACAGTGTTACCACATGCTTTGCCCCACACCTTTTCTTTCAAAACACGATTACTATAATTTTTATCGTATAAGGCAGGCCTTTTTTCTATTTCAAATATTAATTTGTCTACATCCAAAAAATAATTTTAAAGATCAACGACCAACAATTCAATTTTGGACGACATTGGTATTAAAATATGAATGTACTGAAAAAACATTATCCCTCTCTCAACGAGTACTTGATTGCTTCTAAACCGCCGCAAGTAGGCCGTACATGCATTCCTGCCTGTGTTCTGTAGGATTTGTGACAGTGTGTCGTGAAGAAAATAGAACAGGTTGCGTTTATTTAATCGCTGGTATTATTACCTCCATTTGAATACCTTTGTTCTATTTTCTGCGACTAAATAATCGCACACAGGCACCTAGCCTAACTGAACTAATAGGATGTTACAAAAGTCCTTGTGCAGTTAGCAGTTTGAAGAAAAATGGCTGGAGAGTGCTAAGTGGCAGAGAGATTTCATCTATATAATTCTGTGTATGTAATATGATTCAACTTTCTCTTAAAGGGAAAGCTCAGTAGACCTGGAAGGAAAAATTAATGCATTTGGAACCCTGACCTATAGTATAAGATTAATAGTCTTACTGCACTGATCGTTACCTGTGACAGAATTGCTTTTGTTGCAAAAATGAAACTTATGTGCAGTTTGTTTTTCAAAATTAGTTTTGGTGTACAAGATGTATGAACATTGATCACATTCTTCTTTTTATTCTTTCTCTTCCTCATGTGTTCCTCTCAGCATTCTATTATACCTGTCTATTTTATTAATAACAGTGTTTTATTTATCATTCACAAATGCCCTTAATAACATTCAACGTCAATACCACAAAAATAAATAGTCATGTTTTGTTTTCAGTACTGCTTTGCAATATCATACAGGAGAGAAAGTTTGAGGCAGTATGAACTAAGAGCAAGCACAGAGAGTGAATGTAAGGCTTGGATTGAAGCTATCAGAGAGGCAAGGTGATTGAATATAAAAATTTACCATCTTTATATTTAAAGTCTAATTGGAAAATATTATTTAATTACTTTTATGTAATGACTTTTATCTTCCAATAAAATTGTTCCTATTGCTTTTAAAACATTAACTTGTTTTTATTAGGAGTATTAAACTGTATTCACATTATATTATTATGGTTATCAGATCTGATAATCCACTGGTCATTTTGACTCAGGTATGTCTATTTAGTCAACTGATTTTTATTGGTGTTAAGTACCCTCAATGCTTCTAGTATAGCTCAAACAGTTTAAGAGTTTTTTTTTATTTAAGAAGGCTCTAGATCTAGAAATGCCTATCCTAGAAATATCAGCCTATTAAAACTTATTACTATAGAGACCTTGGTACTGGTGGTACATACTTCCTAGCTCAATTAAGAATTTTTCCCCAAAGGGGTGGGTGTACAGGATTTAATAAGCATCATGAGGAAAGGAAAAATGAACAACTTGGACATTGAAGTAATGGACCTTGCATTGATAATGATAGGGCCCTAGTATCACCTAGCAGCTACAGTGGCAACTTTTAAAGTGTTTGGTGTCTTTGGCAATATTCTTTGGTTGCTTTAAAGCTTTCTACTGCTAAAATTACAGGTTGTAGCTGCCTTAACTTCCAAGATGAGAAAAATATAATTTTGTTTTGACTGTTTACTCAGAAGTATGTTTACTAGTAATAAAATTAAATCATCCTATAGTTAAAACGCTTCAATCGGATACCAAGGTTGTGTGAATGTAAATTAAAATTTTAGGGGTTTCCATATTATTTTTTTTGTGATTAATTTATATTTGGAATTTATTTTAGTTTTAACAAGTTGCTGCTTCAGAAAGAAGAACTTGAACAAAAGCATCTTCATCTTTTACAAATTGTTGAAAGTGAAAGGACTGCTAAACTTCAATACACTCAACAGTGTGAAGAACTTGCCTCTGAAATTAAAAAATTAAGAACTGAGGTAAGCCTACACTAAAATAAAGATAAATTAAAATTGTATTGCCATTTTTGGGGGAGATTTCAGCTTCCACAAGTAATAATATGCACAACATTCCACACTCTTTCAGGTTATTCTCTTCTTTTTTTCTCTTTCTTTTCTTAAGGCTAGGGAAGAGGACCACCACCCACCTCCTCAGCAGCACAAGGCAATTCTTCAGGCCAGGGAAACCTGGTACCAGGGCCTGAGGGTAAAAAAAGGGATAAAATCCTCCGAGGGGATTGGTTCTGTAGATGCCAAGGAGAAGGATAGTACAACTCACCAACCACTAAAACTCTTGTATCAGGTTACGGTATTTTCCTGATGCCTGAACACAAGCCATCTAGTTCCCATTACTGAAGCCAGGAGTGGCCTGGAGTTTATCCTACTACCATACATGGGAAAGATACTTCAGAAAATTCTTCTGAATTATATTAAAGATTTCAGGACAACCAGAACATCCTCTTTGAAACTACAGTCAGAAGCTAGCCAGAACATCAAAGGCCACCGATATGATCTCGCTAGACTGCAAGCAGGCTTTTGAAGCAGTGTCCTAAGGGGCACTGTACTGATGCTTTGCAATCGGGAATACCCAGAGCAGATTTACACACAGGATGCTGGTTACCTTCCTCAATAACCGATTATTGAAGTGATAACCTCTCTATGACTCTAACCTGTAGTGTACCTCAAGGAGCTGTGTTGTCCACATTGCTTTTCATTGTGTACACATCGGAAATCATTGAAGACCAGAACACTATAGTAGCTGACAACATCTTACTGTACAATAGCAGCATGAAAGCGAAGAAAGCCCTTCTTTAGGCTGAAACAGCTTGGAAGGAAATCAGAACTTCACTGTAGGAATGCAACAGACAACTAAAACAAACATGTATGAAGTCTTACTGGCCCTCACACTTCCTTAAATCCCCCAATTTGTCACTATCTCAATTTGATGAAATACAAGAGTATACTCTGGCAGGCTCTGCTCTATGTTGCACAGCTTTTTAGTCATTCATGTCATATTAGATGGAAGTGACAGCTATACAGCTCCAGCAGTACCAGAACAGAACACTTATAAAAGTGGTCTGTTGCAGATCATTCCAACAGTGGATAAATAAAGAGCTATGCAATATAACTTTGGTCAGCAAGTGGTCCATGAGCTCATTCTCCATAGAATTTCTTGACCAAGTTCAACGCAATATCCCCACCATCCATCCCCTATTAATGAACACTGGGCAGACGGGGATACAGTTGAAAAGAGAACCAACTAGGCTTAAGTTAATTTTAAGTCCTCAATTTTGTAATCTGAAGGTGAGCCCGATCACCTGATCCTGATTGCATTGAATAATTTTTTAACCATAATCGGATATGTTAGCTCACAAGGCTTTGAAATGCAGCTTTGATCATTACAAAGAGCACAAACTCATTACATGTATTAAATTCATTCAATAATGTATATATATTTTCTGTCTTAATAAATAAATAATAGGTGTTAAGGAAAATAAAATGACTAAACTAAGTTCCACAGCTTAAACACGCAACCTATTTATATCATTTCCTTACTTCCTAACACAGGCTGATAATATAATTGGCATAGTATAGATGAATCGCATTACCAGGGAGATGGCTATCTAAAATAAGAAAGAAATATAACTAAGCCAAAAACTATATGGGATCTCCAGGAAATAGTTCCAGGCTAGAAAATACATGTTCCGTTAAATTTAATTAAGAATCCCAGCATGCACCTTTTTTATTTTAAATAAATAGCTGATGATAAGGAATAAAATTTATTAACAAAAATAAAGTAATATCAAGTCAATATTTAGTAATAGTAGTAATCTTTAAAACTGCTCATTTAATATTATTATTTCACATATTTATGGTTTTAATTCATCATTTGCATAATTGATGTTTTTCAATGTTAATAAGTCTAGCATTAAGATAAAATTCAAATAATAATTATGCTGGCAATAACAGCTGTTTTCAAAACTTTAGTTGTGTGCCTTAAAGAAGGAATGGCGTCCTACCAAACCACCACCTCCATTGACCCCACCTCTCCACACACCAACTGTCCAGTGTCCAGAAGATTCACTGGAATTAAGAAAAATAAAAAAAGTACAGAGTTTCTTCCGTGGATGGCTTTGCAGAAGACGGTGGAAACAAATTGTAGAACAGTACATCAAATCACCGCATGCAGAAAGTATGCGTAAGAGAAACAGGTAAATTATTTTAACTTTTTATAAAACGTATCCTTTGTTTTTTTTCTTATGTCACTGGTTATTCCATAAGTCGGCCTCAAGCAGCCCGTTAAAGCTTAGGTTTCCCTCAGTAATCGTTTTTATAAATACCTTTTCTAATGTGACAGCGCAAGCCAAGTCCGGATAGCCTCCATCCATGATGATACTAGATGGCTAAGCAGAAACCTGCCACATCCTCTGTTAACAACTTTTCTAATTTATTTTTGTTTATACTTTGCAATTAATTTATTTTGTTTATATTGAATGTATGATTATGTATGTGTGTGAAATAAATGGCCTACACTGTGAACCCTAAGGACCAAAATACTACTGCTTTCACGACATCTTATCTGTGTGGTTCACATCTCCTCCTTTCAAACTTCAGGTTGGACCAGCATCTCCATTAAAGAGAAGAAGTCGAAAATGCAAGTTGGGAGCCACAGTATCAGGAAGCTTCTGTGCAAATATGTATCTATTTTATTTCATCACTTAATGGACATTATTTTTAAGAATATTTTTATTATTACTGGTTCGTCATTATTTTATTTTTATTTTTCATTAATTTTTGGACTTGTTCATTTCTTTTCCTTATTATTTATTTTTTGTTATTAAATATAACTTATCCTTGTGTTACTGTCAGTTAGGAGTATTTAATTTATGAAACCCTATTTACAGTCCACAATTATTATTCTTAATCTGCCCTATGTTTTTTGTTTACTATTAATATATAATCCTCTTCATTAATATCCTCTCTTATTAGAAGGTAATGTCGAATACTCTCCTTCAGCATTCCCTTCTACTTCTTTCTCATTGCTGCTTTGCTCTGTTCTTGTACCAATGACAACCTTTTTGGTTCTTACCTGTATGTGGTCTTTCTCTTGGGTATAAACTGAAAATTTATCACTACTTTCAACCCTCTTATTAAAAAAAATTATAATGAATCAGACACAATGGTAAAAGATTTTTTGTAAAAATGTTTATTTATTAAGGTTTAGTTATTTTTTAAATTATTTAGCACAAATATAAGATAATTTTATTTTAGTTTATCAATTCACTTATTTATTGATTATGGTTTTTTTAGTTACATTTTGTGTACTTTTAAAATGATTGAGTGAGTTCAAAAAATATAATTTCACCCTCTGATTAATATTCTCCACTTCTCAGTATCAAACTCATAACACTGTATATATTTTGCTTGATCTACTATTCATCTGGTATGAGATGACATATTATTCACTTTACTGCACATTTTGAAAGAATATTGTGAAAGCAGTGGTAGGAAAAACAGAAATTTACTGGAGAGGCTAGAAATTTGAAAATTAAGAATATAAGTTCATATGTCTTATATTAGTTTTATTAAAATAATGCATGCTGGACACCACAGGGTTGTTTATTAGATAAAAAGTCAATACATTTATTTGATGTTTCACTTTGATTGCATCTTCCTTACTCTTATAAGCAAATAATTTCTTGAAAAATGTCCTAAAGCTTCAATTTTTTTAAAAAACATAACTGATTTAAAGTTATAGGACTTCATCTTGTTCATGTCAAAGGTTTAATTATTGCTGGCTTTTTTTTTTTGAGAATTTGTATTATAAAAGCAATCTATATTCGAATGTCTAATTGCTTGTGGGTATTCAGTCTTGTTTTCAGAATGGTGGAATCTGAAGAGGAGTATATGGAACAACTTGAAGTTTTAGTTAGCTGTTTCTTAAGACCATTTAAAATGGCTGCATCATCAAAGAAGCCCCCTTGTTCCCATGAAGATGTAAATTCTATTTTTCTTAACAGTGAAACAGTCCTTTTTCTACACCAAATATTTTTGAAAGGACTAACATCCAGAATGGAATCTTGGCCAACACTGGTGCTTGGTAAGTGTCATGTACATATCAATATACAATTAAAATGTATGTGAACACCATAACATTATTTCAAAATAAATTAATAATAATTTTCAAAGGTATACACAGGTATAGATTCATGGTGTTATTTCCTATAAATTATTGATTGATTAATTAATTCCTTTATGAATGATACATGTTCTACCAAGGATGTCATTGAAGTTAGTACCTAGGTGTTGATTATTGTTGATGGTATAGCAAAATATAGATTTAACTTATTTTTCATAGAGAACCCTTCTCAATCCCCTTATCAGCTGGTATGGAATAATAAAAATCCTCTTTTTTTTTTTTTCTTTTTTTTTTTTTAATTTTTGTTTCTGATTGACTCCATCTTCTGATGGTTAGGTGAACTGTTTAGGAGGTCCTAGCCCTTCCAATCATTATTTGTCTGGAACAGATTCACTTAGTATTTTCAAGGGAAACAAACCACTTAGCTAATTAATTAAACCTGTCCATGAAATTGAAATAGAAGCTGTAAGGATCACCTAGAACTGACTGAGCTGAACCACAAAGATCTCTACTAACCCTTGCTAGTCCAGGTCTTAACCAGAAATGTTATGCCACATAATTATTTTTTATTTGTTGCTTAACCAATTTTTTTTTCTTTATGTCATCTTGTAGAATATTATCTTTATATATTCATAAACCTTAGATATAAAACTGCCCATGTTATGATAAATTGATATATACTAACTTATCTGTAACAATCATACATACCTATTGTTGTTCCTTTAGTTATTTTAGTTTTAGTCAAATGTGCAAAAAATATTTCTCCTAATAATTATAATTCATTCACAGAAATTCTCAAACTTAGGAACAGGGTTATAAGCATTTTAAATAATACATAATTGACTTGATTTATAAAGCATTACTAAACTGAACATGGTCTTATGCAATATTGCATCAATAACTGTATTTTAAAAACCTCTGTTCAACAGGTTGTTACAAAATTCCTTGTGCATGAAAACATTTTTGACTTTAAAATAAAATTAAATCCTTGTATAACTCTTTTATTTGTATTATTTTTATCATTGTTTACATTGACTAATCCTTTATTCAATTATCTACCGCAAGTGTCTTTGTCATTCATTTAAGTACTCTTATACATTGCAACAAGAATGACACCTGAAAATATTTTGATTGGTTGTCTTTTAAGACACTACTAGAAAAAAGGATTGGATACAAAGGTGATGAACAAAGAAATTTGTTCAGTGCAACGTGAAAGGGTTCTGCATCAAAATGTTGGGAAGACCAATCTACAAGATGCGCTTTGGTAAGATTGCCCTTCAGTTGTTGGTGATGATGAAGTACTTGAGAATATAAGCCAGGATTCATATGTGATCCAAAAAGCATTAATGGATACAGTAAGGGCAAAATTCCTAATATAAATATTGGTATAATTCGGCATTTGTATTATTAGTTGTTTTATATGATTTATATTTAGTTGTTACGATAAGGGCGGCACTGTTGCGTTTTTGTGATCAGGTTGGCATGTGCCTCATTGACTCCTATTGTGACCGTCCATAAGTGTGTGTACTGTCCGTATGTATCCAAATAAATCTGTGCTCTTCTTCGTTTAACTTGCATTTATACTTTATTTCCCTGCACCTTAAAAATAAATACATACATTTTTTAAATTAATTATTTTTATGCACAAGGATGTTTGTAGAAACTTAGTATGATGATCGTTAACTTATTCTTTCTCTCAGTAATTATTTATATTGCCCTTCCTTATTTTTAAAAGTTTGATAAAGAAGAATGAATGAATTATTAATCTAAGGGTTAGTTAATTTAGTTCGTTTATATTTTTTTTGAAGAAACGAAAGATATTTGTCTAGTTAATTTCTTACCTAGGAGACCTGTTTGACATGCTTCTGCCCATGCTCTCAATTTACCAGGAGTATGTAAGGAACCATCATTACAGTCTCCAAGTTCTGACTGAGTGTAAACAGTCCCCTCAGTTTGCCAACCTACTTTCTCGTTTGGAGAACAAGCCAGCCTGCCAGGGCAGATCACTAGAAACATTCCTCACATACCCAATGCACCAGGTGAATATAATCAAAATTAATTTCATAGAATGTAATTAAAAACCTTTAGCTGTTACAAAGACACACCGGAATGATTTTATGTAGAAAGGCAAAAACGTAATACTGGGCATTTTCTGAGAATTTTCATGTTTGTATTCATTATCAATGATCACAGGGCTACCTCAAACAGCCATAGAAAGTTTGAAAAATTAATACTACATAAGTATTTTGACATTTCAACAAAGAGACTTTCACTGTTATGACTTGTCCCCACCCATATTTTTTTTTTACATTTTTGAATGTTTATCAATTAAGGCTCAAATTTATCAAATCCTGTCATTTTCCCATTTACTAGCATTTTTAAACTGTGGGAGCAATACAGGGAATATAATGCTTTAACTTTGTTAAGGGATTGAAACTTAATCCCTGAAATTTGGTCTCACTGCTATGTCTTTAGTTTGAATGCAAAACTTATGGATATTTTTTTGTTCTATCTCATACTTCAAATTGAGGAACCATTAGTGTGTGAGGTACAATGAATGTGTATGCTGCATTTCATTAAAAATTAATTGACAAAATTAAATAACAAATCTCCCCTCTTTCCAACAATATTGCTAGGGATGGTATTATTGATTAGATTGTATTTTTTTAAACTGTAGGACTAAACATTTTCATTACTCACTTGACATAAGGTTATCATCTTCGTGGGTATTTGAGCTTTAAAACATTATTCATTTAATTAGATTTCCTCCTTGGTATACAAAAGAACAACCTAGCCTATGGTGTTAATGTCTTATCAATACCATGCCAATAATTTTCATGGTTGTGGTATGAATTCTTCCTGGATTCCTACTTATTTTTGGGAAAAATTTTAATTTTCAAGACAAAATTTTTTTTTGACATTTTGATACATTCAGAACGTTGAAACCAAGAACTTTTACACTTCTTCCTACAAATTAAATTTGTTTTTAAAGATCGCATAATTTTAATCGTATTATAGACAAAAATATTATAGAAACAAAACTTAAGTTTATCTCATGATAATCTCTTTCTTTTTTATGCATAGATCCCAAGGTATATAATAACACTCCATGAATTACTTGCGCATACTCCTCATGATCATGTAGAGCGAAAGAGTCTTCAGAATGCCAGGCAGCAGCTTGAAGATTTATCAAGACAAATGCATGATGAAGTAAGTCATTTAAATCATAGTTAGCATTTGTTGATAATCTTAACTTTTATAAGACAATTTTGTATAAAATTATACATTCACAAAGTTCATACACTACTAATAATAAAGATAATAATAAAATTGTTTGTTCAGTGGTATATTGTATATTACACCTTTTTTTTCTAACCATTCTTTAATAACTAACAAAGTAAAATGTGTAGTGTTTGAGCTATTCAGAAGTTAAAATGTGATGCGACTTAAATTTACTTTTACAAATTTGAACTGTCAATTTAAAAGTCAGGTGATTATCAGTTGAAGGGGTGCCACTGCAAATTGATTAGTAATCATTATATGCTATTATTGAGTGTGCTATAAGCTGTATACGGAGTTGCTTTTCGCAGTGTTTCTCATTTGAAATTCACCACTGCAGTAAAGTAAACTTTCATAAAAGTTTGAACATGTAGGCTAATTTCCCTCACAAACATTGATGACAAACTTGCTTTGATAAGATTAAAAAAAAATACGATTTGCAAGTGTTGTTATGAAACTTTTGAGTATTTTTCATCACCTATAAATATGTCAATTAATAATAAAAAACGTGGTGACATCCCCGTCTACTGACGATTACTCATAACATTTTATTTATTTCTAAAATTATTTATTGATTAGGTGAGCGAGACAGAAAACTTGCGTAAAAACTTGGCAGTTGAAAGAATGATAGTAGAAGGCTGTGATATCCTGCTAGATGTCAACCAAGTATTTGTAAGACAGGGTAAAGAGCCAGAACAAACATAACTTTGTTGTAAAATGTCTGCTTCATCAAATTATTCCTCTTTTTATTTGATATGTGTTTTTTGGTAAAATGCTTTTAATGTCTGTAAATGACTACCAGACCTGCAATTCCTTGATCTTTTGTTAAATCTAGTGTAGATTAATAAAAAAGTTTATTTATGTTTCTTCAATATTTATTTATTATTTCTCATTTTTAATGGACATTGCCATCACTCTCAAGAGTTTGAACTTGTTTCTGTTCTCTAGAAAGACATCAGATGAAAAATACCCTGGCAAGTTTATAGACATAGTCAGCTCGAGCTCTGAGAATGGTGACTAAGTCTGTCAAAATCATTTTTTACAACAAAAGAAATAGTGGAGAAACACAAACTGACTTATTTATTGATTCAGATACCCCACACAGGATCTACACCATCAATATCACAGATTACTTATTTTTCCTAATTTTTTTTTTCTTTTTTCCCTTCTTATTTAATTTGAAACATGTAATGCTTTCTGTAGGTTTTATTATTTTAAATACATTGCTTTTAACATAAGAGGTCACATATGCTATAATAGTATTTGTAAAGTACTATAGTATATAGTGAAGTATAGTATTTATCTATCGCTATTTCATATTATTACTTCTAGTGACTATTTCAAACTTTTTTTTTCAAATTTAATCCTGCGATCAAATTCAAAATTTCAAGTTGTACAACATATAGATTATTACATTTCGTTTAATCTTACATTAAGAAACTTTATTAGGATTTCTTGCCTTTCATAACCAATAGTAAGCAACTATAGATAATTGATGTAATGGCTTGGTAAGTCTGAAATCACTCACCAAAATCATGATAAATATAGTATATGTACTTTCTTATTACATTTTTGTTCAATACAATATGATGGTGATGGTTTTCTTCTTCCATGTTTCACAATTAGGTCTTGGATGAATATTTTATAATGCCAAAGCGCTCATAACTAAGCTTAGGCTGCATCCAACTTTATTTATTCTTTGTCAACATCCTTGTTCTATGTGTGTCATTTAGGAGTGTCAGTTCTTAAACAGGTAAATTTTTCAACTTCCTCTACCTCTTATCCACCTATGCATACCTGTTCTTTTTCGAGGAAGTTGATTTCAATAAGGAACTTCTTTTTTTCTTAGAAGCAGACCTGTATCAGCTTCTCTTTCCTGATCTCCCATGAGCTTTTACATCCCCTCTGACTTTAGGTGGTATGGCTGATGCCCTAAAACATTTGAAGTAGGATATTAAGAGTAGAAATAAGAAATTTTTGCTCCTAGTATTTCACATTTTTTCTGCATTCGACGGTGTATGGTGGTGACCACTGGTTTTAAGGGAGTTACAAAGATTGAAAATACTGTTTTCATTGTTATATGTTAACACTGCTGTTTGCAATCATAGTAAGTAACCTCTCTAGCAGAACTGCACAAATAAGAGAAAATTTTTACTAAGCAGAAGGAAAAATTGAGCAGGGATGTCTACAAGAATCAGTATTTGCCCAACTTTTTGGAAGTTTATGGCCAAACTCTCTACCAATACGATTATATCAAAATGTCATTTTTTGAGCCTTGAGGTAAGCTTCCATTATGTGGTCGACAATGTAACATATTACCTACCAAGCTGGCATAAATACAAAGAGTGGCCACTGCTTAGGGTCATCTACCTTTCATTACTTAGGACCTAGATCAGGGAAGCGTTTGGACATACAGAGATCTAGTCTCTTAATCCCATGAGGCCTTCCTTAAGTTTTTCTACTCTTGGAAAAAAATCATGGAACCACTCCATGGCTCCACTCCATTTCAAAGCTTAACTCTGGAACAGGCTAGAAGAAAATCAAGAATTTCGACTAGAATAGATGATCTATTTAATCACACATGAGTGGCTATGTGCCAGGTAGGGGTAAATACATAAATGCAAGAACAACCAGTCAAAGTCTACATAACCCTACTAGCATTTTCATTAACTAGCCAGAGTCTATTAGACTTCTCTTTTTTATGTTCATTTTGCATTATTCATGATGGCATCCAGGGCCTTAGCAAAAGAATTGCGGAAACTATGCAGCCGGATTTTATTTTGAATGGGTGAGACTATTTCTCCATAAATCCCATAACTGTCATATTCAGCAGGTAAATTCTATAACCCTGATAGATTATTTTGTATGCTTGGGTAACTTTTTCAGAAAAAGAGCTCGAGTAAATTGTTGTACTGTGGTGTTTTTCCATTTTTTAGTTTGGTGATCTCCTGAGTGATTTCTTTCTTAGTTTGAAATTCAGTATCTAGTGTATCATCCATGCCAAGTGTCTGAGCTTGTCACCTATCAGATTATTGTGATTGACCGGAAAGTCATCTATTTGAGGTGGTGTTCTTCAAAGTATCCTTTCAATTATTAATAATTAACAAACAAAGAAAAAATGTCTGGCTAGATTGAGGACCTCCCCAGATGTGATGAGAATTCCTAAGACAGAAACCCAGGACCACTCCAATATCTAGTCGGAGACTCATACTGTATGTTTAGGTAATGTACCTGATGGGCACAGAGCCAGCAGAGCATGTTGATTTAAGTTAAGTTCTTCATTTAGTAGCTGAGCTGGTAAAGCCCTCAAATGGGGGAAATTCTTGGTTTGAGTCTCGACCTGGTCGATCATTTTTTCTTTGGCTGTTAATTGTTTATGATTATAAATATTAGAGGGACCAATACCACATTAAAAGTATGATATTTTCTCTATAGTTTAGTTTGTCTTCAGCAGTAGACTCAAATACGTTTCACTAAATTTGTGTTCATCTCTTCAGTGCTCTTCAAACAATATGTACACATTCAAAATCTGGACTATAAACTGATCCAACTAACATTACTTTTACTAGATTTTAAAAGTTTTTATCTAATGCTAATTTAGTCCATATTTTTCATCTTAAAAAAATTGTCAGAAAGTAATAAAAACTAGTCTTCCTCTAGGCAGGACACCTATAATTTAATTTGCATTGCATAACTTACTGTAAGTTAATAAAGATATATTTTTCTTACATATTTACACTACAAAACATTAAAAAAATGACATAAGCTACTATAATCTTGGAATAATACGTATATATGTTGTACTCAATACATTAATTCATTAATATAAAATATACAAAAAAATCTTATAAAATAAAAAAAAGTATATTTGCAAATTATTAAGAAGAAACACATAGCTAATATTATTGTAATTTAATTGTGTTTTTAATTTCTACTAAATGTTTTTGAACACATCTTAAAATAACATGTTTAACGAAGCGTTAAACTACAATAACATTGAAATCTACCATAAACCAGTATTAGCTTAGAAACACATGAAATATCATTCGTTGCCGTCATTCTTCTTGTATCAACCACTTCTTCAAAATATGATGTGTTTATCCCAAGCGCATGTTCAGACACACCACATCTATTAAACCTTTGCTACTAACTAGTGTCAGTTTTATCTTTTATTTTAATAGGAAATAATTATTTTTGCTGATATTTACTTAATTTGTTATTTATCCTGTGCAAGAATAAATTTTAATATTTAAATAGAAAAGACTGCATTATAATTCTTTTGATATAAACGCATTTCCTCTTGACAACTTCATTCCAAAATTTAAGTACAGTCCTAAGCTCAACAATCAGATTCAAAGTTCTGTTTTACAATTAAAATTTTACCTATCTTAGACAAAATTACCAAATAAATATTTATTCAAATTTATTTTTCATATTTTATTTTAAAATTGGTAAAATTTAAATAAATCGAGGAGAATATTTTAGTTAAATATTGCTTTGATAGGCAAATACAGTAAGCAAGTTTATTATGTATATGGTAGGTTTGGGGAAAAATGAATATATAAAATTAAAAAAAATGAAACATGTAGTAATTTTTGAGATATCCTATAAATTCTTAAGGAATAAATGTCTTCCAAAAATAATAATTTAAACCAAAACTAGCTTGTTAAATGGGATGTTAATAACTAACTTTTCAATTTTTATTAATGTCAGTTTTTTAGCTGTTATTTATTACATTGATGAAATTAAATTCCTATAATTTACCTTTAAAAAAATAACATTAGTACGAAAGAATCTTTTTATACACTTCAGGTCTGGTAGTTTAATTTTTAATTCTAATTATTATTTTTTATATGTTAAATTCTTCTATTTCAATTTTATTAATCGTATCTTCGACCAGTTGTTTAAAATAATTAAAAAATAGCAATAAATTATTATTAGATAGTAGTTATTGATGTTATTAAGTAATGTGTAAAATAGATAAAGCAATTTCTATTAGTGATTCAGACAATGGAAATAGCCTACAGTAGTGAAAAAGTGATTATTCATTAAATAAAAACTTATTCTGTACATAAAAAGCACACTTTTTTTATTAGATTCAAAACTACCTAATATGTTCTATGCCAGTTTTATATTTTACTACTCTTAATGAAGAAAAAAAAAATAGTTTTATATAACTTTCATCACATTGTAAAATTATGTAACATTCTGTTCGTAATAGAATCTTTTGCAGTAAAATAGTTCGAAGTTAATTTTTTATCACTATCTTCCTACCTCACTGTTAAATAAAAACACCCGCACACTTAGAATAATTTAAATAAATTCTGATATTTTGAAGGTATTAGCAGAAGTTATATATACATATTTTTTTTTAATATGAATAGACATTACAATATGGGAATAGAAAAAAAATATTTGAAGTTAATAAAAAAATCAATTAAAAATAAAATAAATAATTTTTTTCAATAAATTAGGCTTGATGAGGAGTTTCAAATTTTAGGGATTTTGTTATTTTAAAAAAGTGCAAGAAAGTCTAATAAACATTGAAATTAATAACATGTATTAAATTGAGTGTTAATTATAAGCATAACCATCATCATTTATGGAATTAAAAGAAAAAAATCTCTCCACATGTATAAAAAGTAATTCTTGTTGAACTGTCATTTGTAAAATCTTTATTCTCAAAGCGAAGCTACTATGAGTATTCTTTAAATCTCAGAATTGACACTTAAACTCACAAAAAGAACAATGGTAATCATGGTGGATGGTGTGAACATGAAAAATACAAAGTTTTCTCATTGCAAATAAATAGCTTGCTGTAAGTTTCTGAGATGTGTATGCACCACAAAAACAAAATACTGACAAAACAACATCCATGATTGTAAGCTAAATATTTGAACATCCATAATTGAAAACTAAATACACAATTAACTCATTTTGGGCTTATATAAAAAAACATATGAAAATTGTTCCCCAAAAAATAGGAGTAGCATTTTCCAAGCAAATGACTGGTATAACCAGGCATTCAGACTATTCTGAGTGCACTACGTAAAGAATATTAAAGATAATTACTATGTAAAAGGTTAACTTAGCCAGGAATTTCTTATCTATCACCCAAGAATAATAAACTTAAATGAACATTCACAGACAGACAGTGACAAGTCACTTACCAGAAGCAACACTGATCAAGATTGATGTGCGATTATATATCAAGATATTTGATTTTTTGTTACCTTAAAAAAATATTAATAAAAACATTAAATTTACTTAGTTTTTCTTATTGAAATAAGATTTCACACCATAAATACTCGACACGAGCACTGCCTTAGTATGCCAGGCATGGTCAGCAAGCAAATAAAAAAATTGAGATAGTCTTTATATGGTGAAATTTTCAGAGGAAAATAATTTAATATTATTTTTAAAAAATTGATGCAGAAAGAACTGAAAACTAAGTGGTATATGTAGAAAACTGATTTGTTTACGCTAAATTTGTTGTAGCTAAAAAAAAATGTATATGAATTGGTAAAATTTAAAACAATTATTATTCTTTTCTCACCTTTTTTTGGGGGGTGATTTTCATCTTGCTAAATTCATCTCTGCTCATAATATACTGCAGTTAAATGTATCTCTCGTGGTATAACCCTAATATTTGGAAAATTTTATTGAACTTGGTTTCTATGACCTCAATTCCAGACTTCAGACCTCTGAACCACTATCTCAATAATCAAATTAAAAATTAATCCCAACAACCCATCTCCCTACTGAATTCATTTTGGTGATAGGAACTGTTTAGTCCCCAGTAGTTAAGTCCTGTTCATACACAACACACCATTAATTGTCATTGTGACAAGTCTTACAGACGGGAGAGATCCTAAATTTAAGTGTAGCTTCTTTTGTGGCATCATGTTTAAAAAGCTTGATTGTTAAAAAAACAATGAAGTAGTTACTTTTAAGCATTGCAACGACTTCCATAAATCATCTTCATCATCTCCTTATCATTTTAATCAAGGTGTCAATATTGACCTCATAACAAATTGTTTCAACAACATAACTAAGTTAACCTCCATTAGCAATAGACTGACTGGATTTTTCAGTTAACAAGGAGACATTTGTCTCTCTGCATGATACTACACTGCCCTTGTTACAAATGGTTTCTGAAATGCATTTATTTTTCTATAGAATTTTGTAGTTTCTTACATCTTGATAGCATATTTATTAAACAAAAACTTAGTGTTGTAAAAATAAATGTCTCAGATCTAATCTAAGTGATATTAAAATGCATACACTTCAATCAATAGCTGAATCTCATTGTCTTTGTGACAGCAAGTGCTATAGCATTAAAAATGATACTGGATAATTTGGAAGACCAACAGTAAGATATAGTTCAACCTTTATGGACTAAGAAACATTCTATGTTATTTCTTCATTTCCAAAGATAGATAAACCTCAGCTCGTAAAGCTCAACACTGAACCATCCACCTTCCAACCTTCTTGCTATGGTATACTGTAAATATGCGCCAGTGTTTCTAGACACTTCTTGGTGACCATTGTAATCTATCTAGATAGAACTGTGATTCATTGAAAAAATATATTATAATGTTAACTATCTTAGTTAAAATAATTGTTATATTATACTTTGCTATTCATAAGGGATCCAAAAACATAAAACATTCATAAACAATAATAGATTATTACACAAAGTTTCAATTTTGTGATCTCTGGGTTGTACACAGTTATAGTGCATAACTTTGTCTATTTCATATGTTTCATATGGTACATTCTTTGATGTTGGGAATGGGTTGGTTTTTTTAATCCTGGTGGCCTCTATTCTCACGTTTCAAAGATGTTCCTTCCTTCCTCTCTCTCTCTCTCTTCTCTCAATCTCTGTCTGACAAACTGACTGAATGAATGTATAACTCAGACTGAACTGACTGAATGATAAAGACACCTCTGTATTTTTTTTTATCAAAACCCCTTGTGTTAATATTTTCCATTAATCTAATGATAAAATTTATTTAATCTTACTATTTTAGGATTATTCCTTCCTTGCTAGCTTCTCTTTGGAACTTTCTTCCTCCAAAAATCCACCAAGCATCATCCTTACAAGCCTTCAAAACCCTCCTATTTTTTTTCCTTTATAATGTAATTCTTATTGTTTGCCAGCAATGAATTTGTTATCAGTATTTTATTGTTATTCATAGGGACTTTGTCCCAGAATACAATTTTTTTTTTATTTATCTAATAAATCTACTCGGCTAAATGTGTACTTTTGTACTGTATGTTATATTTAACTTACTGTAATGTAGCTATGCTACGTTTTTGAAAATATACAACATAATTATTACTAAAATTAATCCAAACTAATTTGAAACTTGAAGGTGGTGGTGCTTACCCTCAGGATGATTGTAGAAACTAAAACTAACATGAAAGTAACCTCAAAACTAACTTAATCTAGGTTTCTCTGAAATTCTGTTGGTATCAATGTGGGAAGGGTGGTGGCATCATAGTATTAACCACTGGGTTTGTGAGCTACTGCAACAAGAACTTGATGTGTCTCCGATAGATAAACTCACCAACCTTCAGCATGCCAAGCAATGGGTGCAGGTCAGAATTTTTTCTCTTGTGAGAGGTATGTTGGACCTATTTTCTCTATATAGTGTCCTGGCATTGTTGGAAACTTTTAGCTATGTGCTCAGTCAAGTAAATATATAGCGGCCTCAGTACAGCAAAGCTAGCCAGAGGGCTTTTATGATTGCAGTCAGTAACTACGAAAGCCAGTGAGACATAAGGCGTACTTTGTTCGTAAGGTGGGTGGAGAAATGGAGATATCTGTCCATTTTTATACCCAGATAGTACCTGGAAAAAGCGGGGGATTTCTGCTGCCCCCATCCTTTGTAGTTTGTGGGTAAGGCATTTTTTCATTTTTTGGATGGATAGAAAAGACTATGCAGTCAGTTTTTCCGGTTTTCACACTTCTGATCAGCTTAGCTAGTTTGTCACTAGTTTTTTTGCAGAGGGCTCTTATTGCATTAAGGCAATTGATACTGAGTGCATATTCTTACTTTACCATTTAACCAATCATCTGTTTTAAAATAAAACAAGTTGATCATATCACTACAATTATCTTAGTAATCCTGATGGTTTCTGCCAGATCTTATGTGTTCCGCCATCTTTGGTAAGCCGTAATTATAAATTTGTATTTAGTCTGCTATTACCGTTTTCATAGAAAAATTATATGAGGTGCAAAACTGACCCTAAGACAAAATAGAGCCTAACATGTGCTAATTCTTAGAAGATAAAAAGAAAAATATATATGCAAATATTTATCATTTAAACAAACAAATATGTAATTGAATAAAAGAAAACAATAAAAATAACTTAAACTACTGAGTATGGCATATTAGGAGGATTGATAGGAGATCAGTAAAAGCTGTGATTTGTATATGAAAAGTGCAGTGAATACTGGAAAGTAAAAAAGCACCTGCTGGATTATGGGAGGAATGGAGTTCAGAAGGGATGATAATTTAATGAAGAAATATGTGATGAAAGCTGCATTGCGATGAGGTGGAATGATCAGGTCATGAACAAGTTGAATAAGAGTCAACAGATCATTTGAATTGAAGGAGTTTGTTAGTATATGAAGGAAGATTGGATTGTGTAACTCGGTGGAGAAAAGATGCTAGGGAATACCAGCTAAAAAAATAAAGTTGTAATGCTTCGTACTAGCATTTTTTAACAGGCCACTATTTTCTACAATGTGTTTGTTATAATAACATGTTAAAATTATAATTATATTTCAAGAACAATTTGAATCCACTATAAAACTGTATTAGAACACTGACATGAAATATCCTTTGTTGACTTTCTTCTGGTGGTATTACTTCTCATAATACATGCATACTAAATTTAACTATTTCATTAAAACAAAAATCCACAGTAGACTGAATGTATCATAGGCACATTTTTAGCAATAAAAATTCACTCAACTAATGTCAGACACTGAATGAGTGGAACATTCCACTGAATGGATAATTTGAATTGAAGACATTTGGTGATAGGTGAAACACATTGGTATTGCATAACTTGACACAGAGAAAATACTGGCATTGAAAAGAAGGAAGATGGCTGTAGTACTATCTTCTAACAAAGCCCTAGCAATGGAACTAAAAAAAATATAATGATGAGTTGAGCCATCATAGCCACTTAACTGACAGTTTAGGATTCTTCTTTTTCATGTCTATTACCAGCTAAGCACAATTATAAACCTTAAAAGGGATTCTTCAAGCCACACCCAATTTAAATAAGACTTATGCCTGGACTGGGGAAATGCTATTTGAATAACTTGAGGGCAGAAAATATGAAAAAACAGTTACGAGTAGTTGCCCTTCTGTTCATAAAAGAAGTTTGCCTAAGATTACTGAACCATGATATAAATCTAATACTGTAAAAATATTGTGCAAACAATAAGCTGTTAATGCTTAAGGTAAGTTCTACACTAGTTAATTGAATTTATATACAAAGTTACTTCCCTATTTTAGAATTAAAGGGGGAATATATAAAAAAAAAATATTCAATCATAACAGTTATTTATTTTATAAGAAATAAATTGGGTATGAGACAATTAGTACAAACAATATTATAAGCAGTAGTTATGACTTAGCATTATTATGGTGTTTTGGCTTTTTTGGAGGAAAAAGCTCATTAGCCGCATCACATATAATCTTTATGAGCTCAGGAAGCCACCTCCACTTTAGGCATCATTCTGGATTAGTGGTGACAGAATGGGAGAATATAGGCAAACCAATTTGAGGGACTGGGTGGTAATTCTAGTGAC
This sequence comes from Acanthosoma haemorrhoidale, assembly GCA_930367205.1. NCBI lineage: Eukaryota > Metazoa > Arthropoda > Insecta > Hemiptera > Acanthosomatidae > Acanthosoma > Acanthosoma haemorrhoidale. The sequence goes on from OV884011.1 coordinate 78,002,443, forward strand.
TAGAGGCAGCTAGATCTTTGATAAAAGGTATATTGAGATCAGAGTGAAAGGTACAATTATTTACATTATTACCATTGGCTATCTGGCAGAAAATTTTGAATTGCAGGTATTGGATTCAAAGGATATTAGAGGTCTCATTAAATAAACGGTAAATATTTCTTAAATTTCACTTTTCAAAAAGAGAATATAATTAATAGAGTTGAAAACTGTAATCAAATTATATTTTTTAAACATTTTATTAAACTCTCCCTAGTTGTTGGCATAAATGGTAACATATCAAATTTATAAAGATTTTGAGGTGTTACCAGAAGAGAATTTTACACCAATGCAAGCCAAACAATCAAATCCATAAAAACTTGTGTTAATCAATATGATTGATTGTCTGTTATTTCTGTTGTGGTTACATGGATTTAATTCAAATGGTACCAATTCAAAATTTATTAAAAAATGCCTGGTTACAATACAGTAATCTTTTAAATACTGAAAATTATTAAATTTGAAACATACCATTTGTTGGTATTTTTTCTCTCTAAATGTTCAACAGTTCTCACATTCCATCAAATGAATCTCATTCGTGTGTAGTTTATTAATTAACGGGTGCTGAAACTGTTGTACAATAAAGAAATAAATGTATGCTATGAAAACATCTTATTTATTGGGAATCCAGGAGTACATCTCTTGTACCCTAACAACTTTAATTCGACTTTCAACCAACCTTTTGATATTTTATCAGTTCTTGATTCAGTATACTTAAAATGTATTCAACAGACTTAATCTGTTAATAAATTTCCTATTTGACATGATTCTAGAAATTAGTTGATGTTTTCTGTTTAATAAACATAGTTCATATTTAATAGAAAAATTACATACAAATTAATAGAGAAAACTTCTGTTCATCAAATGACAGGAGCTCATAAATAAGAAGTAAAATTACTTAATCTTAAACATTTGTGGTGTCTATTTGATAGTCAAATTATCCCTCCCCCTATTGAATGTTAAATTTATTTTACTAGTCTGTGTTATCCTTATTTTTTCAAAATTTGATTTTGGTTTTGATTTTTTTCATTTAGTTCATAGTGTTACATAATTAGCAAATATATTTGTTTAATGAATGGTTACTGTTACTTTAATTATAACTTACAAAATAAAAATAATCGTTCATCTATGATTTCATTAAAGTGAAATATATCTTTTCAACTAATATTAATAGTATTTTCACAACCAACTTAAAGTTATTATTTTCCCAACTTTTATTACAGGAAGTTTGATTCAAATGCCAGCAGAAAAATCAAAATCGGGTAGAAACAAATCAAAAATTAAATCAGAAAAAGAATCTTTGAGGCAATGTTTCCTCTTCTCAAACCATCTTATTTTAGCCACAAGGTAAACAATACATTTAATTTGCAGATAATTTTAGTGACCTGAAATTGGGTATTTAATTAAAGTAACTACATATTTTAAACTATTAATATAGTTTTGATCCTCTTTTCTACTTTAAAATGTACAATGTGCTTAAAAGGTTTATTATTGAATTTAACTATAACAAGTAGTGGAAATTTCTGAATCTATATTTCAGTCATAGTCCTGTACATTCAGGATTTGTTTTTTTTATATAAAATAGAAAAGTAAAGCAGGAAATCCTTGTGCAATTTCCTCTTAACCAGTTGCTCGAAATTGTTTGCTTCGGTGGAAGATCTATCTAAAGGTCAATTGAGATTCAGATTTTCCAATGTTTTCCTTCTCTATTAAAATTGTTGAAAACAGATTTAATCTACATCTAGAATTTGCCCAAAGATTTTCTGAAGCTGCGATACATTCAATTAAGTTAATTATATGTATCTGTCCATATAGTTATATATTTATTATTCCTTTTAACATAAATATTTCATCTAGCTCCACCTACAGACCTACTATATTTAATAAATAATCAATTATAATATGAAAGCACATTTATTAATTTATTTCATAGGTAAATAAATACCTGAACATACTTTGTGTTATGCTAAACAGGATGTTTTACTAATAAGTAATATTCTAATTGAGCTGTAAGTTGTGCTAGTATTTTATTAGGAATCAGCTTAAATTAATAAAAAAGAGAGATGTCAAATATGTATTATATTTATTAGTTGAATAACATATAATGTATGCATTATTAGTTTCCTTATACAGTGTATCTCTCATTAATCCCCTCTGACTCCAAAAAAAACATTCACTCACACCGAATCCTACAGTTGACTATGAACTTATGTTGTAACAAATGTTTCATTACTTTTCAGGACATCTGGTGGACGGTTGCATCTTGTTCCAGAGATTGGTAAAATCCCACTTGCTGATGCTACTCTTGTTGAAGATCCTTCAGAGAATGGTTTAAATGACGATGATGGTACACAACACATATGTGATTATTTTTTTTTAATTCACTAAGCATTCTTGTTGGAAGTGAATTGCATGCCTCAAATGCCTATTCTTAAATTGCTTATTGCAAAGTATTGTTTTTTAGTCATTGTTATATGGTTTAAACATGCTAATTTATATATTTAATTGAAAACTTCTTTCAAGACAGTTCGTATAACAAACATGAAACTCCTCCAATATTGAACTAACAATACCTTGGCAATACAAATGGCCTTCTGTCCTTCAAGAAAATTAGATTTCATTATATTGATCAAAGGCACTGTAGTTGGCCCCTAGGTCTGACAGGATCAGTGTTAGGGACACAATTCATGACCACTGTTGGGGGGAGCGGCTCCTCGAAAATTGAGGAAGCAAATCTCCATACCCAGACAAACTAGAATCACTCCCTTTCACTCCCAATTCCCGAAAACATCGACAAATAGTTAGGAGAAAAGAAAAAAAACGACAAACTTAAAGCCAAACAAAAGTTCAATCTATTGTATTGAAAAATTTCACAGGTTTTAATTAATCCCCAATTGAAAAAAAAAACAAGCTTACAAACAAAAATGACTGAAACTTTATTCAGAATAAAGAAAAACATTAATAACTGAAAATTTGGACAATTAAAAAAATGAGAAAGAAGTATAAAAAAACCCATCAATGTGAAAACAAAATAAAAAAAAAAAAGGTTTTCTTTCTTTATACATATATATGTCCAATAAATGAAATAAGCGGAGCTCCGTTACAATAATCAATCAATCAGTCTTAGTTACAAAAAAAAAAAAAAAATCGATTTAAATCTAATGATCTAAATTTGAAGAACGTACATGATGTAAAAAAAAAAACATGTTCACGTCACCAGTTCTAATTAGACGAGTAGAGTCGGCTTGTTGCAGAGCGGCCACTTCTGCTCTTCTTCTCCCTTCTCGTGAACAACAATCACGGTGACGAGTGATGAACACCCAGTCCGGGTGTTCACAACGAGCGTTATAAAAATGATGAGTAGTGATGAGTACTCGACCAAGAAAAAATGAGATACTTCGGCGAATCATCAATATTCGGGTGTGAGGGAGCATTTCTGTGTCCCCAAATAAAGCTTGAGCCCTACTGAGAACTTGTGCGTATGAGAAGACGAGACCTTGACCGCTAGCCATTGGGTGTAAACAAAAACTGGTTGAACATTATCCTTTGTTGAGTGAAATTAAGCGATAAATTATAATTACAATCGTAATAATTACGCTTGTTTGTTTCTTTGGGTAAACACTGTTGAAGAAAATTAATCAAAACAAAAACTCAACAAAACAAAAACAAAAAAAATCTAAAACATGAAGGTTAGCATTAAAGTTAACGGCTTTAACATACCGCCCACCAAAATTTTAAAGAAAATTTTAACAAGGACAAAATTAATAAGCCTCATCTGGGAACAAAGGTGATAGGCGAGGAACAGAACGAATATAATCACCTTTCACAGTGTGCACCTTCACCACGCGGACGTTACCATCCTTGCCCGGGTAGGTTTCTGTGACCCGGCCGGTGGGCCAGTGTAAAGGTTAAACTTGTGGATCTCTAAGGAGGACTAGGGTTCCGACAGTCGGTAAAGGTGTTGTTTCTGTCCATTTGACTCTATTGTGCAGTGTTGTCAAATAATCTTGTCGCCATTTCTTCCAAAAATTGCCTATACAAGATGTATAAGTATTATAAATATTGTAAAAATTGCCATCTAGAAAGGTGGGGTTGTGGTACATCCGTCACATCTTGCTCAGGTGGGGCCAACAAGGGTGCTCCGATGAGAATGTGCGCTGGGGTTAGACAACCGAAATCATCAGGCGTCGAGGATAGTGAATTGAGGATGGCTTCCACACGACTGGCAATTGTTCCTCATATGTAAGGGGTTGAGAACCAAGGACTCTAACAAGATGGAACTTGCAGGACTTAATTGCTGTCTCCCATAAACCTCCAAAATGAGGAGAATACGGCGGCATGAATTTCCATTCCACTTCCTTCAAGACTAAATCCCCCTTGATTTTGGAGCATACTTCACTCGAATTCCACCAATCGTACAATTCCTTTAATTTCCGCGAGGCGCCAACAAAATTGGTGCCATTATCGGAGTATATGCAGCTAGGCAGCCCTCGCCGAGAAACGAAACGATTGAGGCATGCCAGGAAAGCCTGGGTGCTCATCTCTGTCACAATCTCAATATGGATGGCCTTGGTGGCAAAACAGATAAAAATACAAATGTATGATTTACCCAAAACAGCCTTTCGTCTATGGAATTCTTTTATGGCGAACGGTCCGGCAAAATCTACTCCCGTATTCAAAAACGGCCTGCCTTGCTCGAAACGGCTAAGTGGTAAGTCAGCCATGAGAGGGTTAATGGCTTTCACTCTAAGGCGACGGCATCTCGAACAGCTATGGACACGCGATCGAATCAGTCTTTTACCCGATATTATCCAGAATTTTTGACGAATTAGTGCTAACAAAAGTTGAGGTCCTGCGTGGAGGTAAGTTTTATGGAGATTATCCACCAACAGATTAACAAAATGAGACTTAGCAGGCAACAGTATGGGATGCTTCGCATCTTGAGAAAGGGGCGCATGAGCCAGCCTTCCGCCCACCCTGACAAGACCGGCGGCATCGGTAAACGGACATAAGGCTTTTAATTCTTTGGCCTTAGAGTCCAATGGCGTGATTTTAAAATATTGTTGTACTGAGCGTAGCAACATTGCTGAGGCATTTCTAGTTTCAGAGAGGGATAATTGGCCGCGGTAATTTTGTGAATTGGAACGTGAATTGTGAACAAAACGTAATAGGTACGCGGTCGTATTGATCAATTTGGGGTAAGCGGAAAATCTTTCAGTATATTCTTTAAACTCTTGCTCCGGAATGGCCGACAACAGAATGGATAAATCCTCAGTCTTTGTTTCCGGTAGCTTCGATGCATCTACGGCTGATAGGTCGTTTAAAGGCCATTCACTTGAGGGGTGATGCAGCCATTCGGGTCCCTCCCACCACTAAGTATTGTTTACGAGTTCGGTGGGTTTCAGGCCACGGGAGGCTACATCTGCTGCATTGTCATTGGAATCTACATGATACCATGATTTGATAGATGAACCTTCCAGTATTTTTACTACCCGGTTGGCCACAAATGTTTTTAAACGACAAAATGGCAACCGGAGCCATGACAAAACAATAGTTGAATCTGAAAATAAAACCACCTTAGACGCCCCGCATGAAAAAATTACAGTTTTAAGCGACGTTAGAGCGTCCACTAACAAAACTGCAGCACATAATTCCAGCCTAGGAGTTGAAAGTGGTTTTAATGGCGCTAGGCGAGTCTTTGAATAAAGAAGTCGCGATAAGCATTGTCCATTTGACAATTCAAAGTGGAGATATAAGACAGCTGCATAGCCCAACGAAGATGCATCAGCAAAGCCTGCTACAGTGACATTCAGAGGTTGATCTGAGAAAAAACAACGGGAAATGCTGATTTCGCCCAAACGAGGTAAACTTTGAGGTAAGCTTTTTGCTTCTCATTTTTCGGCTAATTGGGGTGGTATTGGACTATCCCAATCGAGCTTTAATTCCCATAATCTTTGGAGAATGGTTTTTTCTTTGAATATTACAGGGGAAAGGTACCCGAGAGGGTCATACATACGTGCTATTACGGACAAGATTCCTCTTTTTGTGAGACGACACTCTTTAGATTGTACCTTGTATGACAAGACGTCCTTCTTAGGGTCCCACTGCATTCCTAATATTTTGACTACTGAGTCCTCTAGATTAGATAGAGAAACCGCGGATTCCGTATCCTCGGTTGGGACATTTTCAAGAAGTTCAACGGCATTGCTATTCCACTTCTTCAATTGAAAGCATCCTTTACCTAATAGGGCAATCAACTGATTTTGCAATTCTATTGCTTCGGAGATTGTATTGGCTCCTGTGAGAAGATCATCGACATACATGTGCTCCCGTATTGCCTGGGATGCTCGGCCAAACTCATTGCCCTCATCCTGAATTAGCTGATGCAACACACGGATCGCTAGAAAAGGCGAGCAGGATAGGCCAAATGAGAGCCGCTTGAAAATAAATTCCTGCAATGAATCGGTAGTCTGAAATCGGAAATACAGGCGTTGATAGGCACAATTCTCTGAAGATAACCGTACTTGCAAATACATTTTGCAAATGTCTGCTGTCATAGCTATCGGATAGATGCGAAAATTATTAAGCATCACACCCCGGATGTCATGCTGGAGTTTCGGCCCAGTGAATAAGTGATCATTGAGAGATCCGTTGTTGGTAGGAGCAGATGCGTCAAAGACAATGCGAAGTTTTGTAGATGTACTATCCTTAAGAACTGCGTGATGCGGTAAATAATTTTTTCCGCTTTCAATGGCCGGAGATATATAATCTTTATCAATATAATCACGGAAAACTTTTGAATATTCCATTTTCAACGATGGATCCCTTTCTAGTTTTTCTTCCAATTTCTTAAAACGGCGGAGGGCCCCATGTCGTGAACCTTGTAAATCCGAAGGCTCGGTCTTAAAAGGTAGCCGTACAATATATCGGCCGTCTTGGTCGCGGGAATGAGTGGAGATGAAATGTTGTTCACATTCATCGTCACGCGGATCCGACACCGATAGATCCTTTATCGTCTCTATTTCCCAAAATTTACTCATTATATTCACGAGATCTGTACTGACACTGACATTCGGCGACACTGTGAAGTACTGTACCTTCAGCAACCGGTACCTCTACAGAGGTGGGCCCCAAAATAATCCATCCGAATACGGTTTTAAGGACAGAGGGAAAACCATCTGTTGCCTTAATGTTTTCCCCCATCAAAATCTCTCCAAATAGATCCGCACCGACAAGAAAGTCTATGGGTCCCGGCTGGCAAAATAATGGGTCTGCTAATTCGAGATGATGGAAACGTTCCGCAATGATATGAGGGACTTTGCTTGTGGGCATCTCTGGACAAATACGGTCTACCACCATGGCTGAGGTACGAAACTCAGGCATTGGTGAATGTTGAGGAGTTAGTACACATGACGCTTGATATTTCACATCGGGCATGGCCTGATTCCCAAAACCTACAAGTTTGTGCCGGATTCGGGCTACAGGCAGCTCGGTACGCTGCACCCATTCTTCGGTGACAAAGGATCGCTGCGATCCACTATCGATAAGCAACCGAATCGGATGGAAAGTCCCATAACGATCGCGATTTCGCGCATTCGCTGTTCCCAGCAGCACACTCATGTGGCCTATGGATGATGAAGCCAAAATGGCGCTGCGATCTGGTGGTGACGGGTTTAGAGATTCCTTCGTGTCCCGATTCTGTTTAGTACTATTAACTGTGGATTGCCGGCTTGCTGATTGTCTGTCATGAGAGATAGTTTCGGAAACATCTTCCGTCGAGTTCACGGGCTGCGCATGTGTAAACCCAGATTGGTGTCACAAGGAGTGATGTTTTGTACTACAGTGCCTACAACGATTTTTAGATGGACAAACAGGCTTACCATGCCCGGATGCCAAACAATTGAAACATCGCTTCAATGCTTTGATTCGTTCAAACCTTTGTTTTGGGGACAGGGAATGAAACCGTGCAAAATCGTAAATCCTGTGACTTGCTTTGCACAAAAAACATTGATGTGCTGATCGGCTTAAAGAAGTGGGCGATTCGGATGACATCAGTACTTGCTTTGGCCTTTTGGAATCGCCAAACCCTGCATTGGCAACATTAGGCACGTGTTAGGTGGTGTTTACTAACAGGGCGCTTGACTGTAAACGAATGATTTGTTGCTGGAGGAATTTTATAAATAGGTCCCAACTCGGAACCTCTTGTTTGGCCCCATACTCTAACTCAAACTGTTCCCTTGATTTAGAATCCAGTAACCGAAGTGCAACGGTTGTCAAGATAAACCCCGCGGGGTCAGTAAGATTTAATTTTCGGAAAGCTGTTCCGCTCTCAAGAACCACCTCTGAAAATCGTTTAAGTGAATTGAGGTCACCCTTTGTTATTGGTTTAAAATTTAAAAACTTTGTTAATTGAAACGTAGCTTGAATCCGTTGGCTATCGTAACGTTTTGTAATGGCTTCCCAGGCTTGAATATAGCCTGCTTGTGTAATGTCAATGCCCGAAATAAGCTGAGCAGAAGGTCCTTTCAAGGAAGATTTAAGATAATGAAATTTCTGAACATTTTCTAGTGATTCATTATTATGGATGAGAGATGCAAACGTGTCTTTGAATGATTGCCAGAGGGAAATGTCTCCCGCAAACGTCGGAATATTAATGGGGGGTAGACGTGGATGTGAATTAGTTGCGCCAATTGTGCGCTCCAATTCGGTTCCATTATTGCCTGAGTGGCTAGGTGGAACGATCCCTATGGAAAGAGCCTCATAAAAGGCAGAGCGAATTTCTGTTTTAAGAGTTTCATATTCCGTAACTGAAGCATTTAATTTTTTGGCAATTTTGCGTATCTTCGAAAGAGTGTCCAGAAACTTATCATGTGTACTGTCAATTCGTGAGAGTCGGGCCTGGAATAAAGCAACTTTAGTAGGGTTGTTACGAGCCTTAAGTCCTAGTACAGCAGCATCTTGAACGTCAGTTGCTAAATCTTACAGTTGGATTACTAACTCATCCAATTCATATTGGGGGTCGTCGTTTTGGACGGTTTTGGGCATTTTTAAGTTTTATTCACAATAATTTTAAATTCCAACACCAAAATTATTAGCTATATTAGTCACTGGGCCATGTATTACACAATCAGCAAGCACCACACCCAAATAACAAGACAAATTACTCAGCACTCCACCAAAAAACCTCATTGAGAAGAAGAAGAAAGAATGAAAGAAAGCGACTGACTGCCAGATCAAAGGATCCGGCCCGGAGGACCAAGTTATGTTGGAGGGAGCGGCTCCTCGAAAATTGAGGAAGCAAATCTCCGTACCCGGACAAACTAGAATCACTCGCAATTCCCGAAAACATCGACAAATAGTTAGGAGAAAAGAAAAAAAACGACAAACTTAAAGCCAAACAAAAGTTCAATCTATTGTATTGAAAAATTTCACAGGTTTTAATTAATCCCCAATTGAAAAAAAAAAACAAGCTTACAAACAAAAATGACTGAAACTTTATTCAGAATAAAGAAAAACATTAATAACTGAAAATTTGGACAATTAAAAAAATGAGAAAGAAGTATATAAAAACCCCCAAAAAAACCCATCAATGTGAAAACAAAATAAAAAAAAAAAGGTTTTCTTTCTTTATACATATATATGTCCAATAAATGAAATAAGCGGAGCTCCGTTACAATAATCAATCAATCAGTCTTAGTTACAAAAAAAAACAAAATCGATTTAAATCTAATGGTCTAAATTTGAAGAACGTACATGATGTAAAAAAAAAAAACATGTTCACGTCACCAGTTCTAATTAGACGAGTAGAGTCGGCTTGTTGCAGAGCGGCCACTTCTGCTCTTCTTCTCCCTTCTCGTGAACAACAATCACGGTGACGAGTGATGAACACCCAGTCCGGGTGTTCACAACGAGCGTTATAAAAATGATGAGTAGTGATGAGTACTCGACCAAGAAAAAATGAGATACTTCGGCGAATCAACTATATTCGGGTGTGAGGGAGAGCATTTCTGTGTCCCCAAACAAAGCTTGAGCCGTATGACTGAGAACTTGTGCGTATGAGAAGACGAGACCTTGACCGCCATTGGGTGTAAACAAAAACTGATTGAACATTATCCTTTGTTGAGTGAAATTAAGCGATAAATTATAATTACAATCGTAATAATTACGCTTGTTTGTTTCTTTGGGTAAACACTGTTGAAGAAAATTAATCAATAAAAAAACTCAACAAAACAAAAACAAAAACATGAATGTTAGCATTAAAGTTAACGGCTTTAACAACCACATTCAGAGCTCTCAGCTCTCAAGATGATCTAAACTATCAGAAATGATAAGGAGTTCGAGTATATGAAATTTGTTTTCCATGTTACAACCCCATGTGACTATTTGCCATACATGTGATATTTTTTAATATTAGACAAAAGTTAAAGGCTTTAGCTTTAACTACTTTTCTCTTTTAATTTAAACAAAGGAGGAGCATAAATGCATAGCCTAGTATCTAGTTTTACACAATGGTTACATAGCTTTTAATGGAGAAAGAACTGAATAACTTTCTATAATAATAAGTATATATATATAATAATAAGTTTCTCATTGCGTATAATAATTTTACCATTATAGTTTTGTCTTTATGTTATGCTTCTGCTGAATAGTTCCAATTTTAGGATTTTGAAGGAAATGCTCACCTGCCTTTTGATGGAAAAGTTTGCTTTGTCTTTCAAGTCTGCCTCACCATAGTGCTATGTGCGAATAGATTGACTTAATTACTACTTATTAATGCTACAGAGATAATTTTTTTATTTCAATAAATAAATAATATTTTATTTAAAAAATGTATATTTGTTATGATTCCTCTTCGTTTTAGAAGCTATATCAAATGAGGTAGGAGGGCGAGATTTCAAAATTATTCTCGAAGGAAAGGGTACTTTTTTTGGGCAACAGACTTCAGTCAATCTCATAGCACCAACAATACAAGAAAAAGCAGCTTGGATATCGGATATTAGTCAGGTACAATATTTTATTAGTTTTTTTATTAGCATTTGTTATATAATCCCTGTATCTAAATCAAAACTTTTTTTGCTTACAGTGCATGGACAATGTTCATTTTAATGATCTTTTACACAGCTCAATGTCTGATACCTCTTCGGTCACCATGCCTCAGTCAATTAAAAATGATCCTAAATTATTTAAAGATGATGTTGACATTAGATTTAGCCGCACTCTCAATTCTTGTAAGGTAATTAATATTTATCCACAATAGAGTTTGGTATAAATTTAACTATGGATATTAAATTCTGTAGTCTCCAGTGCAGAATTGTTTCTTACTCTATTGTAAACAAAAATCGATTTAATAAAAATAACAGACAAATAGATTGATAGTGTTTTCCTTATGAAACATAATAGATTTTTCTGATCAAGCAAATAATATGATAAAACTCTAAAACCATGGGCTGAATAGTAACGATTATGTGAAAATGATACTAATCAAGTCAGGAGAGGGACCTTCAAACTAGGGGAAATTTTATCATCTGTAAATGATCTGCCACAATCTTCTTTCGTCCAAACAATTTATCCTCTCAATAAATTCTCATACTTCCATACAGAAACCAAAATAATAAAAAAAATATTAAATATACCTTTATTTAAATCAAAGGATTTACACTAAAAATAAAATATTTAATATTTAAGAATTTATCTTTTAGTGCAAAAGAAAAAGAAAATGGACAAAAACAAAAAACTGTTATTAACAAAAAAAGAAAGTTTAAAAAAATTAAATCCTACAAGTTTCCTTCCTTGAATTTAAAAAAAAACTACTACAACTATTACACATGATATTAGTCCTGTAACTGTTCATAACTTAAGTTGCCTGTCTTTGTTTCCCCTGATGGGTAGATGAAAGGATTCTTGTCCTGAACCTTTTCAATAGCATGCCTACAAGTCTGAAGTACTCGTTCTGCACTGTCCAAGACCTAAAATAAAAACACTCCTCTTAGAGTGGTTTTACCCACCAGCTGGCCACCTCTGTCGCTGATATCTCTCTGTCACTCACTCACGGACCTCCTTTTCCCCCACTTTGCATCTTTTTCACCCACTACTTGTCTATCCTCATGGTTATGTAATAATAATGTTAATGGAGGGATAATGTAATAATGTAATAATAATGTTAATGGACTGAAAATATCATGTATAATCAATCATCTAAAGGAACTGTGAAGGATTAACAATTCAGAGAATTTTGTGCCTCAGGCAATTATTGAAACATTTGTCCTTAGTCACAATTCTCTTCATTCAGCAGTGATGGAAGCCATTTGTATACATGATTACAATGTGACTAAATAGATTTAATATGCTAATGTTGTTAATAAAATTTAATGGGTGGAGAAATAACATGAAAATAATATCAAAAATGTTATCTTAAATGGTGAAAAAATAATGATTTGTCTATAGAAGGCTCCTTCTAATGTTATTAACAAAATGTATGGAGACTGCCATGGCACGATTTCTTTTTCTTCAAAAATTATATTTCTTGGATTCAATTCACAATCATAATTAATTTATAATTATATATTTTTAGGTACCTCAGATCAGATATGCCACGCCTGAGCGTCTCTTGGAACGACTAACTGACCTCCGTTTTTTATCAATTGATTTTCTTAATACTTTTCTGCTTACATATAGAGTCTTTTCTGATGGTGTAACTGTGATCGAGGCTCTTAAAAAAGTCTTTTATAATGCTGACCCTCCAGATCTTCAAGCTACTGATCAGTTTATGTAAGATTTCTTTTTTTGCAATTTTTTAAAAATAATAAATGGTTTGAGTTCCATTGATGTTACCCTGCTTAAGCTACATGTTTAGATTACATTTACACAAAAAAGAAACATTAGTTCACGTACGAGTCTGAGGACCAACTACATCTCAGCTACTATGAAGCTGAGAACAATTTTTTTTATTGCACCAATGTGCAATGTGCCTTTCAATAATTTTTTTTTTGCAAGCAGCCCACCATTGAAATGCCATTACATTATTATGCTCATGGCTAGTATGTTGTAATAGATTGCATTTGTCGGGACTTTCCTGTGAAAGTGATGATTTGCAATATTTTGTTTTTAGCCCATCTATTTTTGGTCAGTTTCTAGTAACTTAGGTAAGCAAGCTTTGGAAGATTTTGATGAGACCTTGAACTCCACATGCATAATGTATTTATTACCTGGAAGCTTTTTCAATTTGTTTATACCACCCTAATCTTTCATGTATGGGGTTATGTTAATGTATGTTGCACTCATTAATAATAAGTAAGTAGTAATATTTCAAGGTTTTTAGAAAACTAAAAAACTGTTAGAATGTCTCCCATCTTCATTTATAACAACCACATGGGCTCAATTCAGCATCTCAAGTACAAAATTTTTTTTCCCTAGATCTCCATTTTACTATCCAGTATTGGAGCTGACATAACAAATTATGAGAACAACTCCACAAAGGGCCTCAACTCCTGAAACTTCTTATATTCTCAGGCATTGGCTTTATTTTTATGATATCATTTATTATGATTCAAAATACCTAAAATAGGCCCAAGCCTTGCTAGAAGTTATTTTAATGGCTGGTTTTGATGAATATTTAAGTGAGAAAAGAACTAATCCACTAGAAAATATTGCCAGCAATCCCAATATTCATCAGTTTTTGTTTCTCTAGATCCTGTCAAATGCTGATGCAAATTCACCGAACACGAGAGCTTTGTTCTCTTTGTGAATATAATATTTTGTAACTTTTAGGAATTACTACAAATTTTAATTTAATTTCAATATTTTTACAAATTAATGAATATGTTTTATGGTTATTTGTTAAAATAAAATTTCTATGAATTTCTTTATTTATGAAAGTAGTTTTTCTCATTTTCTGTTACATTAGTACTATTGAAGGAAGGGATGATATGCTGTCAGCTTTGCACCTATTTGATCCTGAAAGAAGAAGGAGTTCCGCATCACCTAGAAGAACTTCTGGTGCCAGCTCTGTTTCTGGTAAATAATAATTTTATTTCAATACATATTATTTTTTGATTGTATTTTAATTAATGAATATTAACATATTTTAATAAATCATGCTGTTATCAATACAAATAAATACTACACATTACTATAACTTATTTGCACAGAGGTTTTTAGATCCGACTCCGTGTTTTTCATAATAACATATTATTAATTGGAGTTAAGATGCAATAACAATTTTAATCCATTACAAAGAAGTGTAAGCTTACAGTTTTATCAAATCTTATTTATTGTATTCTTTCTTTGGATACCTAATACTTCTCATTAAGTATGCATACTCGCTATGACTGTTCTATAAACAACACACTACGAATTGGCAGATCCATAACATGTGCTTATGATAAACACACAAACAGTTACTACAAATACATTATTTACCTATGCATCACGACCTACTCCTATGGGTCTGTTCTACTTGACCACCACACTGAGGATACTTAACTCCACTAGGATTTTCCCCAACATCTCAATCCTTCAATAGCTAAAAATGTCAAATTTCTTCCTTTTGTTTTTCTATATTCACTCTTGTTATTAACAACAAATAATTATTTTTATGATATTTAATTTACTTGTTATTTATTCTATCCAGCAACATATTTTGATACAAATATGTAGACACTGAAGAATGATAAGTCTTCTAAAAACAGATATCATCAGTGTTCCCATCTATTAAATATAAAACTTAACTCCCAAATTAAAAAACAAAAAATGATCTTAAACTCAGGTCCAAATTACTATTTTATTATTTAAATTTCATCTAGTTTAGAGCAAAATGTCCATTTATAAGATATTACAAGTATATGAGTTTCTATTTGCTTCAAATATGGCAGATGTGGCTCATTATTTAAATACTTATAAAAATCATTTTATCAAGTCATAGTCCCTTTTGGTAAGAACTCATTTTGCTAAACCACTTTGTACATGTTGTTGGGAAGAGAAAAATGAATTCATTTTTTTTTTCCAGGATACTGTTCTGAAGCAAGTGACAGAGATCGAAGTCACAGTTATGATTCTCAAGGATTTCCTAGAAGCCATTGGAGGGGTAGTTACAGGAAATGTCAGTGCAGTTAAAATTAAATTAGTTATTTTAATGAATCTTTAAGCGGTCAAGAATTTTTCATTGTTTTAATAATTTTTTATAGATGAAGAGGAGCATATGGGTCTAATAAAGGAAACTGGAGTTCCTAAGGATACTATTTTGAAACCAGACACAAGAAGAAAAGTTAGTATCAGAGTAGACCAACCTGACACCTCCCATTTGACAATACCTGAAGCCATAGCTGGATCTTCAAGTGCAGAAACATTAACAGGTAACAATTTTTTTTTTTTAATTATTATTAAATATTTAAATAGTTAAGTCAGTACAGCTATGATAATGACAAATATTTATTATTTTATCTTTTTTCTATCAGTTGCTTTTATAGTACATAATTTTGTGATTCCTCTTAATTAAAGTTGAATTTTTTGTAAATTTAATTTTTTTCGGAATGCTCTAACTACTGCAACTGTGTCCTTGAGGACATGTGTTGTATATGGCCTGAATTATGTCTGACAAAATGTTCAAGTACTGTATTCTCACATTCCCTGTCATGGAAGTTGACCTGATGATACCTGGTCTGCAAGCTTTACAACAGTAAAAATCAACTCCTTATCTTTAGCATCACTATAATCTACTCTAATTACTCCAAACTCTATTTATGAACTTATAATATGTATTTATTACATAATTGATACCCAAAATAGATAGTAAATTTATTTAACTTCCATAAATGTAAGTGAGTATAAAATATTTATATATTTGTATTGACTTTTGCCCATAATTGGAAATATATATCAGCATACTAACAGGGTGCTAAGTGTTAGGAAGCTCAAATATACACAATCGTATGAATATAAGATATAAAATAAAGAAATGTAGTTATAAACTACATTAGTATTAACTACATCTGCTTAAACAATAGTAGCAACAAACATTTTCAATTTATTTACAGTTTTATATCTCAAAACTTTGTTTAGTTCCAACATTACTTGAAAATTTGTTACTTATCAGGCCAAACTGAGGTTCATTTTTGGGGTACCAATCTGCCAAAGATAGTTCAAGATCTTTACACTGTGTCAATACCAGCCACAGCAATCAGGAAGAAGGAATAGTAAAGGCAAATAGAGAAGAGCCTGGCCCCAGTTAAAAAAAAATCTTGGTCTTATGTTTTTTTTCTTTTAAATGTATTTATGTGTGCAAATGCTGATATTTAAATATTTACAACTGTATTTTTATCTTAAGCAGACACAACAGTGGTTAGCGCTCCTTCTTCCCCAAGTAATGTGAGTACGACTACACTAGTTGAGTCTGAAATGCCACATAGTGAAATAATAACTCAGCAATCAGTGAGGCAGCCACCTTTAATTTGTCCAAGCCTACAGCAGCCTCGCAGCCCTCCTCAGTACTCAGATCTTCCACTTCCATCTGAGAGGTAACAGTATATAATAAAATAAAGCTAAAATTTAAAACTGTGCCTTTTGGCTGTTTTAGTAAAAATAAATCTTTTTGTATTCTAAGAATGTTAAGATATTATTATGTAGTCTAACTAGTTGATAAATTGGCATAAGTGCTTAGTCAATTAAATCAAATTGTAGATGTTACACAATTTATAATTTTTGATTATTTGTAAAAAGATATCATTAATCATTATCATTCATCATAAAAGATATTTCAAGTGAAACACCCCTGTATCTGGATCAAACATGAGGTGTGCATACGCAAATTAGCAAATAATTTTTTTTAATCAATTAATAAACATATTTATTTGGAGAGTGTGAGTATCTGCTGATAGGTCGACCAAGATGGAAGATAATTGTACATGGTCATATCTCTTCTATGCTATGATGATATATGTAGGACATTCCCAATTCTAAATGCATTTAGTTACTCCTGATGACATATGGTGCTCCCAGTGCCAGCCAGAGTATTTTATTCTGAAGTGTTGCCTTGTCCTGATAGATTTGCAAGTGCAGTATTGGTAATATGTGTATCTTGTCTTCTAATGTAATATTGTGCAAGTATGCTTTAGTGATGTGTGGGTCTGTCTGTTGATGAGTGGGTAAAGTTGTTTTGGATGTCTGTTGGCTTGTTTTAGTTTGTACATTGTGTTTAGTTTTGAGGTTAGCCATATGTCTAGGTATACACCAAGGTAGCAAACACTCTGATCCTTAGTGTTCCAATCCTTCTTAATTTATCTTAATGATACTTATGCAGTGTAAAAAGTTTTGTTTCACACTTTGGAGGATTAAGTTGTACCTTTATTTAACCAATTAATTGATTTTGATAGAAACTTGAAAGAAATAAGAATTATTCCTTTTTTTTTCTTTAATGATTCTTCAGGTATCTAATGGAAAGGAGTGGAGGACGACAGACAAAGCGTAAAAGCTGGGAAGGTGGGGGAAGTGGGAGAGTAATGGTTAGTGATGAATGGGATGAAGAAGGTGTTAGTACTCTCAGTTCACGTTCTGCTTCTATTGTAAGCTCAACAGCTCAGGTAATTGTAAAAATATATAGTTAGTTATTTTAGATTTTATTAAATTTGTGCATTTTGATAGCCAGAATATTTAATAAGCAAGCGCAAATATTAGGATCATTATTTTATAAAAAAAAAAAGTTGTATAGCCTTAGTTACACCTAAAATAGCTTTGACTATTCCAGTTTAGCATGATGAAGCCATTCTTTTGACATGTCAACCATTTATGTCCACTCATAATTTTAAAAAATAAATAAATAAGGACACAGATTTGTAGGTATAAATTGCACTAACAAAGGATTATAATTCACATTGTTGTTCTAAGATAGTTTTACATGAAGTGATAATTTTCTGAGACTGTTTGTATCTCAATTGTATATTGATGGCGTTATTACCTACAGTACGTCGATATTTTGAATATCTATTTGTTTAGATGAATTTTCTTTTTATTATATCTGTTGAAAATATGGCAAATCAATATTATTTTACAAATATTGTTTTATAGTCTGCTTACATAACATTTTAGAGCTATTATGGTGGCCGGAGATCAACAGCTGGTTTCGAAGGTGAAGGAGGTACGCAGCGTCCTAGCTTTCAACATGAATCTCCTCAAAATTCAAGCAAGGCTGGTGTTGTTATTACTTCTTTTAGGCAATCTCAAAGGAGGTAATTAATTTAATTTATTTTATTT